>CM076573.1:60899112-61286203 GCA_034641835.2 Pinus albicaulis | reverse complement strand
TAAACCACGCGATAGGATATATTTGTGGTCACTCACTTTAATTTAAGTCATGGTATACATGTAGAGTCTAGGTGTCAATCCGCAATAACCAAAGCCAACCGTTGATCATGTCTTGTCTGTCAGCCAAGTTGGTCTAGTTTCATGTCAAGGTACATGATTTTTGAAAGGAAAGATCGTGGATCTGCAGGTTTAATGTAATGACCGCTTAGATGGTTACACATATACGCTGCCCTAAAATTAGGCCAATAAGCCAGCATGAAGTGGAGATGAATTCCAATCATAGATCCGCTTGTTTCAAGCCACATGTAGCATGCTATCCAAAGTTACGTAGCCCATTGAAGACCATGATGGCTATCACATGGTTCATAGATCTTCAAAGCAGGATTTGTCCAAGGTGAAGTGTTTTCACTGTCACGAACATGGGCATTTCGCCACTAACTGCCCACAAAAGAAGAAGAACAAGAAGGCTACTGGAGCTGCAGTGGGTGAGGCCTTAGCCTTGCAATTTGAACTTGATTTCTCTTTGATCACATGCTTGGTTTCAAGCGTAATGGGATCATTGTGGTATCTTGATAGTGGTGCATCTTTCCATATGACGAGAGACAAGGAGTTGTTTAGTGATCCCGAGGAGAAGGACCTCCAAATGCATATAGAGATGGGCGACAATAGTCGATACAGTGCGATGGCATTGGGACCATTACCTTTGAGAGGGATTCAGTTAATCCATTTCTCTTGAAAGAAGTTATGTAGGTTCCAGGTCTAAAGAAGAACTTGGTATCGGTCACAATGTTGGAAGACAAAGGTTATGATGTTGTTTTTACTGAGGGAAAAGCCTTCCTCTGACATAAAAAAATGGGTCAAACCAAGAATATAGGGATTTGAGTCAAGAATCTCTACAAGATGGAGGTAGATGGCTGTGCTGCAATGGTGGGAAAAGCAGAATAAGTGGTGAGTTGGGATGAGGGTGAATTATGGCACAGGAGATTGGGCCATCTTCACCATGGCGCTTTGAAGATTTTGAAGTAGATTTCTATTGGACTTCCCAAGGGTACTCTTGCATAGTCATATCAGTGCAAGAGATGTACTATGGGTAAGTTTGTGAAGACCAACTTTCATGAGAAGGAGAACTGTGCTTTGGTGATCCTGGAGAGAATTCACATAGATGTGTGTGGACCTTTCTCGATTGATTCAACAAAAAAACACAAGTGTTATGTTATATTTTTTGATGAATATTCTCGTAGATGCTGGATCTTCTTCATGCAGAAGAAGAGCAAAAAATTCTCAAAGTTCTGTGAGTTGAAAGCATTGGTGGAGAAGGATTCGGGGAAGCAAGTGAAAGCTCTACGGAGTGATAATGGTGGTTAATATATCTCAAACGAATTCAAAGACTTCTATAGCAAAGAAAGAATTTGAAGAGAACTCATAGCGCCTCATTACCCACAACAGAATGGGGTCGCGGAGAGGAAGAACAAAACGATCGTGGGTGTTGCACGAGCTATGCAGCATGACCAGGGCCTACCGATGCACTTGTGGGAGAAAGCATGCAACACTGTTGTTTATGTGTAAAAGCGTTGTCCTCATAGAGTACTTGGCATGAGTACACCTGAAGAAGCTTTTACTGGTAAGAAGCCTGATATTTCTAATTGAAAGATTTTTGGCTCATCTATTTACATTCATGTGAAAAAGGACACTAGGAAGAAGCTGGAACCGACTGCAGAAGTTGGGATATTTGTGGGGTATAGAGAAACACCCCATAATTATCGTGTGTATTTTCCAAACAGTCGAATGATTGTGGTGTGACTGGATATAAAATTCAATGAGGTGAAAGCCATGAAGTTGTCGCTTCAGAGGGAGCTACACTTGCATGCAGAGGAGGAGCTACTTGTTCGCAAAGATGAGCCTCTAGATGTGGATCAACCACAAGAGGAGATTCATGGAGTGGATGAGTCCACTCATGTAGAACCAAACATCAGACAAGGCAGAAATCGTACCACAAAAGCTAAGAGACTGAAGCTTGATGCGACACAGAATGTAGGAGTCCCTACATCACAGCGCAGACAGAGATAGCCACTTGACTGATTTACTAGATATATGGCTCTTATGAGCAAGTGTATCATGAGAGAGCCATCTTCTTTTGAAGAAGTAGTGCATGAGCCCACATGGGTAGATGCCATGGTGGAGGAGTATGACTCCATTGTCAGAAACAGTGCTTGGGAGATTGTTCCAAGGCTGATGGGTAAATCGGTTGTAGGATCAAGATGGATCTAGAAGGTAAAGCAAGATGTTGATGGGAGCGTTGAGAAGTATAAGGTGAGATTTGTTGCCGAGGGCTTCTCACAGATTGAGGGGATTAATTATGAAAAAACCTTTGCATCTGTCGGACGGTAAAATTCCATAGGGACCATCCTTGCTCTCTCAGTGCAGATGGGTTGGCACATTCATCAGATGGATGTGAAGACTGCGTTCCTTAATGGGATCATTGAGGAAGAGGTGTACATTGATCAGCCTGAAGGATTTGAGATCTTCAACAGCGAGTCGCATGTGTGTAGACTCAAAAGATCGTTGTATGGGATGAAACAAGCACCTCGTGCGTGGAACACTCGGATCGAAAGCTATTTCACCGGACTTGGCTTCACCAAGAGTGAGGTGGTGGATGCAAACCTGTACCAAATTGTGGTGGAGGGTAAAATTTTAATCATTTTTCTGTATGTTGATGATTTAATACTAACGGGTGATGAGAAGTTGATACACTCACGCAAGGCAGAGATTGCAAAGGAGTTTGAGACCCCCCTTTTTATTTAAGTATTATTAATAATACTAAATATGAGGGGACCCTTAGTAAAAAAATCGAAAAAATTAATTAGTGTTTGTTTCCTTTCTCAAATAAAACTTACTATCATAACTTATGGAAATTCCTTAGGAAATCATTAAATACACTTAAGTTTATGATAAATTAGAATAAAATATTTTCTTTGAAGAAAATATCGCATCCATCACAATAAGTAGACATCCTTTGTAAGACAGAATCTTTTAAATTGCGATTTCGCGATATTGCGTTAGCGCGATCCCAAAAAACCATGCATCAAAATATTGATCGCAAACCGCATATCGCAGAAAAGATGTTTACCAAATAATTTTCATATATTATATTTTGCGATATTGCGATTTCGCGATGCTATGAGACTGCGATTCGTGAATATTGCGATTTGCGATAATTGCGATCTTGCGATGATTTCGATTTGAGAAAACTGCGATCTGCGATATTGCACAGCAAATCGCAGATCGCAATGTTGCAGATTCTTAAAAGCTCGTTGTCCAAAGAAAATATTTTCATAAATCAATATCCGTTATGCGCTTTAATGATTGAATTAATGAATGGACTGTTAATTATTGATAAAAAGGATTTTGTTTTGATTGAAAGGTTGTTTCATGTTAAAATAATATACTTCATCCGCCTTCAGCATTTAAAACTATCCCGTCACCTTTCTCATGTCATTACTCTCACTTAATTCGTAAAACCGCAGGCGCGAAGGAGCAGAAGACTATACAAAGAATTCACAGAGTATTATGGGAAAGAAAGAGAAAACTCCAAGTTCTGAAAACAAAGAGATGGCTTCCCTGTATGCAGATACTGCTTGCAACAAGGATGCCAGTATCACCACCTGGGAGGGAATGTATAATCTGCTCGAAGAAGAAAATCCCATGGTAATGGAAGTCGCGGCTACTGCAGGTTCAAGCAATTCATCTGAAGCATCTCTTACAGAATTGGCTTGTTCATTTTTGCACCGGATAGCAGCAAGACCGAGAATTCTTCCGTATACAGATATGGTAAAATGGGTGCTGGATAGCACCGATATTTCAGACAAGCAATTTAGAACTCCAGATCAAGAGCTCATCGGGTCATTCACTACAGAAGATTTGAGGCTTATGTATCACTTGCCGGAGCCTCAGGCGACTTACAACAAACAATTTATGGAGAAATTTGCCAGAGAAAATGAAAATTTGGCGGAATGCACAAAGGAATGGACCAAAAGAGATGAACCATTGAAGAAAGACAAACACGGTATGTACAGTACTGGTTCACTCACCTCTCCCTATTGTTTTTCTGCTGCTATGTTATGTAGGCTTTTTGGAAAGCCTGACATAAATAAGGTCTTGCCTGAATGGCTTCCGTTATTAAATGTTGTTGTTAACGCTACCATTGTAGACTGGGCCAAAATACTGTCTGATAATTTAGCCACTGTTATTTTCAATTACCGGTCTAAACGGACTGTCTCTCAGAGGATTTATCCTCCTTTTTATCTGTCTTCCTATGTTATGGATTCTATCTGCTTTGTTTCTAAATTCCCTTTAATGGGTTGGCAATGGAAAATTCATGATCCTTTGCCTATTCATGTGTATCACAAAGAACTGTGGGAATCAAAATTTGTTCCTCATTTTTACAAGATTTGCCATGGCATAATGTTGCCGCTGTACAGAATATTGTATAATAAGGATGCTCCAAGGTTTTCTCCGGAAGCAGAAGTCGACATTCTCCCTGTCGCACGGTGGTTTGGAGAAGAGTTGTTTACCTATGTAAGGGTTTTTGGAAGCTCTGCTTCTCCTCATGTTTTACCCTTGTATGTTCCGGATAAACTTATAGCTCGGGAAATTGCATACCAAAACTGTGGTGAAGGAGGTTTAACAAAGGAATGAAAGGATAAGAAAAAGGCCATCTGGCCACAATTTCCCATAGCCTGTGGAGCATTTTCATTGTTTGATGTTGGTCATGCATTTAAAGAGGTAAGCAATATTACATTCTTACAACTGTTCAAGTTTTCGAGAAGGCTATTTGATCCATATGATGTTGTCAAAGATTTCACCACTGCAGTTAAGGTGAGAGTATTTTCTGGAGAAGAAGATCCTTTTGATGATATGTTTCAAGAAAAATGTTCATTTAAATAAATTTTGCATGTAGCTCAAACACAGTTTTCCCCATAAGTATTTCAGGAATTTAAAATCTACAGAGAAAGAAGATTGACCACTATCCCTTTGGATAATTTACGCTTGGAACCCGCAAGGGAACCAAATCCTAGTGTCAGTCTCAATGATAGCTCAAATACTGATAGGTCTAAATAAAAGTCTGACAAAGAAAGTTTTGAACGTTCTCAAAAGTCTGATATAGATGAAGGCTCAGTAAAAGATACAGCTCAGTCAAAAGAGCTTTCACAACTACAGACTTCAACCACTCCACAGTTGAATCTTCCACCTCCCACTGTACAGCAACCATCCACCAGCATTCAATTAGATAAAGAATGGGAAACGTTTAATGAATTGCTTAATGTTGAAGGACAGAATACACAAACTCCTGTACAGACAACAAAAGTTTTAAGCACGGCAAAAAGTGGCAATGTCACAGAAACTGAGCATATACCTATCACTCCCTCCTCTGAAATTGTACTTAATATAGAGGACATTCCTCCTCTGGATGTATTCTACAGCCCCCAGTATAAAGCAATAGTGAGGAAGCAAAGGAAAAAGAGAAAGATAGAGAGCACAATCTCTACTAATGCAAAACAATTAGATGTCTTATGGAAAGATCCTACTACGGATCCTACTGAGAATCTTACCAAGTTATCTCAGATTACAGGAGCTTATGCCTCCGCAACTATTGACAAAGCATCTGAGGTACGGCTATTATTAAATGAAAAAGAAGATCATATTCAAGTTCTGCAACAACAATTGCAACAAGCTCATGCTAGCAGTGAAGCACAGGGAAAACTTGAAAAGTTACAGCAAGAGCTTCAAGAGATGCAAATCGGATATCAAAAAAGTTTGGCCAATAAAGAGAAACAAATACAGATTATCCGAGAAGAGCACAAAGATGATCCCAAACTTCCAGAGTTTATTTCAGAATCTATTTCTTTAAACAACCAACTACTACAACAACAAGATGTATTATGCCAAAAAATATCGCAATAGAACTCTTTTTGTCTAGAAAGTGATAAAATCACTAATCATGTCATAGAATTATGACATGATTATGATTTAACTAATGAAAGAGTTACTAATTACTTGGCATGGCAAAAGATAGAGGAAGGAAAAAGAGCTGGTGCACCAATTATCAATAACAATAATAAAGAAATACTTTTCAATAATTGGGATGCACCGATCAGAGAAGCAGAGAAGGCAGTAGAGGAGTCAGCTACAACAACAGGCAATATTACTGATTGTGTAAATGAGAATTTTCACAAAGCTAATTTGATTTCAGAAACTATTCCAGGATATCTTCCACAAGCACAACAATTGCAAACAGAATGGAAACAAAAGGCGGAAGAAAAAGCAAAATCAATTCAAGGTTTGACAAGATTAAATTGGGATTCTTACTGGACATATCTAGTAAAACCACACAGTCAATGCAGCACTCTTAATTGCATCATTAATTCTGCTGAGAAGATTGCGCCTACACTTGCCGATTCTGTCTTTTCGGGACAGTTGAAATCTGAAGTCGGCCAGCCACCTCTTCTCAAAACAATGTTGGATGCTTGCAAATTCAGAGATCAAATTCATAAGTAGTTAGTTGATAGTTTTCAATTTTAGATTTAGTTTCAGTTTTACTTTATTTTTGCCTAGAAAAAGGACGGTCATTTAAACCGAATCCTAAATTTTTGTAATAAACTATAATTATATTTTGTTAGTAGTATTTAAACCCTTCTCATGCATTTAGAGAAGGGTCATGAAATTTGTCAAAAACTTATCCTCAGAACATGCACTTCTGCACCCTCAGAGGAGGTTTTGATGAATGAATGGAACGAGATTTATTGATATCTGTGTCTAATATCTGTTACTGATGTTGCATTTCTGTACTCTTAATGGATGTTGGATTAGGAAGAGATAAATCATTATTGCTTCTACCTCATGAGTAGGATCAGTTATAAATGGTACTTTTATCTCTTAACTATTTTTTTTTTCTGTGTTAAAAGTGATACTTATGTTCAGTTACTTATATATTGATGCTTGAATGCTTGAGTTATCATTTGGCACTTTTGTATGGTGATAACTATTTATTTGTGCTTGATGTATGAATAGCTTATTATGTGATATGTTTTTCACAATTGTTTCTTCTAAATTTTTATATGAAATGGTTTATCTTTATTGAATTCTTTTCTAATAATAATTGAATGATATTTATTATCGATTGTTATCTGAAATCATTTTAGATCGCATAAATAGAAATATTTACATCCCGGGTTAGTTTTAGAGTTAGATATTTCTTAGAATACAGTTTGCATATGAATAGATTAGAAATAGATTAAAAGCATTTTACTTAGGAATTTTAGAAAAGAAATATCAAATCTCAAACACACACACACACATATTGGGAAATTGGTCCCATTATCCCCAGTCGGACCCACTACACCAAACGAAAAAGGAGCTGCTAACCAAGGTCCGGACCGGGTGGGTATCCCCCTTGTTGTAGACCCGATTTTCGGGGCTTCAACATATTTGGCGCTAGAAGGAGGGCCACGAACTATGAATGGCAAGTGAATTTAAATCTAAATACCATTTTGAGAGTAAATCACCCTCACCATCTTCCCCGACTTCTCCATCACACTCAGAAATTTTAAATCTAGAACTAGAAGTCGAAAGAATAACAGACACTGCTACAAACCCTGACTTTTCAGACGAATTTGCTATTGAACCTCCAGAAGTTGAATCTTTGATTCATAAACTTCAGTGATTTTCAATATCACCTCAAAGGTCTGATAAATCTCAAGGCAGTGTGACTTCGCAATATAATCCTGCTCATCCCCTTACTAGATTACAGAGTGAAAAGCTTGGCATTCAGCCAACTGAATTACCTCTACCTACAAGAAAAAGAGCTAGGAAATCACCTAAAGGGTCTGATAGTGAGACTCTTTCATCATCCATCTCAAACTCTTCATCGCGAAGTCAACCACCCACTCCTCCACCCCAGATTGCTGTCCATCAGTCCACTCAATCTTCCACATCTCCTTCTCAAATCATAATATCTTCATCTTCTCAGTCACAAATATCATCTTCTACACTTTCCTCTGTTAGTAGTTCAGCAATGGCCCAAATTCCATGGAATAATCCAGGGGCGGTCTTAATGCCTGCACCCTTGAGTCAATTACCAGCCCATCCTGAAAAATGGCTGCCTAAGTTTAATCCTGAAACAGGCATGCTAGCAGAAGAACATATCAACAACTTTATGCTGTCCATAAACCTCAATGGAGTTATTAATGAAGATGCTGTTGTCCGACTTTTTCCTTATACCCTACAAGGAGCAGCTGGATCATTGTATTTCTCGTTACCATCTGGATCTATCACTACTTGGGATATCTTTCAAGATCAATTTTTAACTAAATTTGGTGATGACAGGTCTACAGCAACATTGATCAATGATTTATCTAATCTTAGAGCTGATTCAAAAGAACTTGTCAAGGATTTCAATTCATGTTTCAATAAATTGTTAAACAAAATTCCTACTGCTTCCAAGCCTAGCGAAGAAGTGCGAAGTGAATGGTACATTTATGCTTTACCATCAAACATAGCAATCTTTGTTGATAGGGCTAACAAAACAACTTTAGCAGACAATATGAAGGAAGCAATAGCAGTAGAGAAACGAATCATTGCTTTAGAAAATAAAAATGCAATAGAAGAACGAAAATCTAAGAAGGTCACTTTTAAAGAAGATCCCAAGAAAAAACAACCAAAAGATCCATTTGATTTAGAAGGATTGCAGAAAGTTTTGAAAACCATGTCTAACGAAATGGTTGACATTAAGAAACAAGTGGCAGAAATATCTTCTAAAAAGTCTTTCAAGCCTTTTAGAAGAAACCCTTCAAATGATCCAAAGCCACCAAATGCTATTACAAATGCTGAATCAGAAGAAGAAGAAGAAGAAACTGCTACTGAAGAAACAACTGATGAAGAAGAAGTTGTAGAAGTCCAAGGTATGTGGGATTTCATCCTCCCAGATGAGGAAGATCAAGAAGCATCCCCGGTTAGCACTCGAAGTAGAAATCAGCTTGATCCTCCTCAAACTACTCCTAAGTCAAAGAGCGCAAGCCCATTGACTAAGGAAAAAGTTGTACCCAAGAAAATGACATCTAAAGCAATTCAAACTAGCCCAGTCCAAAAAAATTCATCAATTCCATCAAGAACATTGATTGTTCCGGATGAAATGGAATATAACATTATAGAAGATATGAAGAAGACTAGGGCTAACATCACTTTGTATGAATTGAGCAAGTTAAAGCACCAGCAAAAGGTACTTTTGAAAGAATTACATGCTATACCAGAAAACCTTTGCCCGATCCTATAATTTCTCAAGCTTCCAATGAGATGGGAAGACCTCCAACTAGTTCGATTAGTAAAGTTGATCTTGAAAATATCGCTTTAATTGGAGGAAGATCGAGATCTCATACTCCTCCATTTCTTCTTACTTATGAAGTTTTCAATAAAAATTTGCATAACTGTTTAGTGGATTCTGGAGCTTCATCTAATATTTTACCAAAATTAGTATGTGCAAAATTAAACATTCAACCACAAAAATCTGCTATACACATAGTGCAATTAGATCGATCGCAGGTTGAAGTGATTGGCGAATTAAACCAGGTTACCATACGGCTGTCATCAAATCCAAAGGTATGTCAAGTCATTGCTATTTTAGTTGCAGATATTCCAGAATTTTATGGCTTAATTCTTAGCAGAGATTGGTCAGAAAAACTTCATGGATACTTTGCAACCGATTGGTCGCACATGTGGCTTCCTTACAATGGTAAACCAAATCAGATAAAGGTTGAACGAGAAAAGCATCAGAAATACATAGTAACAGAATTGGAAGGAGAGAATGAACCAGTTGCATACAGCAGTAATATCATTGGCAATTACTCAGTTGATTCTTTCTTAGGAAATTTTAATGCTCATACTTCACCTTATTTAGAACATTATGTTTTATCTCAAATAGAAAATTTTTCTCAGACAGATAGTTCTAAATGTATTAATGTTGTAGATACTCCTGTAAATAAATCTTTATTTTGGAAATTATTTTTTGATGGTTCTAAGTCTAATGAAGGAGCAGGAGCAGGATGTGTGTTGGTTAGTCCAGAGGGAAACAAAATTATGCTAACTTGTAGACTTGAGTTTGAATGCACTATTAACACCGCAGAATACGAGGCTTTAATCCAAGGATTATATAAAGCAATCGAATTAGATATCAAATATCTACAAGTTTTCGGAGATTCAGAAATTGTAATCAAACAGGTACGCAATACTATACATTGTTTATCAGGTCATTTAAAGCATTATCAATCTTTAGTTCAAGATCTGACTGAACATTTTATAGCATTTAATATTTCACCAATTCCTAGAATCCAGAATGCTAGTGCAGACCTATTAGCCAATGTAGCCTCTAAGCTTATTCCTGCAGAAGACTTTAGTCCTGATCGATTTTCAATTGAATTAATCTTTAGACCTTCGATTCCTGATAACGTTACCAATTGGAGAATTTTCAACGATGATCCTGATATTGTAAGCTTCCTCACATCTGAAGGATCTTATACCAATCAGATAATTGATGAAGACCAACATGACAAACAATTACAACATGATAGCACTAATAATGCTATTCCAAATTCAATAGTCAAGTTAGAAGACCTTTATGATTTGAAAGACCGATTTAAAAGATCTACCAATTCAAAATTACAAAGTTCAACTTTGAATTATGAATTAGTGAATCTAGGAACTGATACCAAACCACAGAAGATCAACCTAGGCCTTGGTCTAGCTCCTGAAGAAAAATTAGCATATGTTCGTCTTTTGAAACAATATAAAAGTGTCTTTGCTTGGAACTACGATGAACTCAAAACTTATGACACTTCTATTATCCAACATACCATTCCAATGATAAATGATGAAAAACCTGTACAACAAAAGCTGAGAAAAATCCATCCCAATCTAGAAAATCAGATCAAATCTAAACTCAATAAGTTATTGAAAGCCAAAATTATTTTTCCTGTTCGACATTCTAAATGGGTTTCCAATATGGTTCCTGTTAGAAAGAAGAACGGAGATATTAGAATTTGCATTGACTTTCGAAATCTTAATAAATCTTGCCAAAAAGATAATTTTCCTTTGCCTCCAATGGAGCAAATATTACAGGCAGTTGCAGGATCAGAATTAATGTCTTTCTTAGATGGTTTCTCTGGCTACAATCAAGTGTTAGTCCATCCTGATGATCAATTGAAAACTACATTTAGAACCAAATGGGGCACTTATGCATATCAAAAGATGCCTTTTGGTCTGATCAATGTTGGTGCCACATTTCAAAGAGCCATGGACATCACTTTCAAGGGATTAGTTAACAAATCAGTGGTAATCTATTTGGATGATATAACTGTATATTCCAAAAAACGAAGCAATCATCTTAAAGATTTGAAGCAGATCTTCCAACGTTGTCAAAGGTATGGAATTTCACTTAATCCGAAAAAATCCTTTTTTGCATTAAGTGAAGGAAAACTTCTTGAATTCATAGTGTCAAAATCTGGAATTCATATTGATACTGATAGAATCAAGGAGATTTCTGAAATATCTTTACCTCACAATAAGAAAGCTATGCAATCTTTCCTTGGCCAAATTAATTTTGTAAAGAGATTTGTACCAGATTTTTCAAGAATAGTATCTCCTTTACAAGCGATGATAAAAAAGAATTCAAACTTCAAATGGAGCCAAGATGAATATGAGGCATTCAATTTGATCAAACAAGCAATCATTAATGCTCCATCTTTAGCAACTCCAAATTTTTCCGATCCTTTTATTTTGTATACATTTGCCTCTGATAAATCTTACGCTGCAATACTTACTCAAGCAAATCAAGACAAAGAAGAAGCCCCAATTTCTTTCTTCAGTTCAAATTTACAGGGAGCTGAGTTGAATTACTCAGATGTGGAGAAACAAGCTTATGCTGTTTTCAAAGCAATCAAGTATTTCAGACCTTTTTTACTTAAAACCCATACAAAAATCATAGTACCGTTTCCAGCGGTAAGAAATATTTTAGTCCAAAAAGATGTGGGTGAGAAAAGAGCTAATTGGATTACTTCCTTACAAGAATATGATGTTGAGATCAAACCAACAAATATTGTAAGAGGTCAAGGCTTTTGCAAAATACTAGCTGGAGCATCACAGATTTCTGAGAAATCATCTGAAGAGATACAAACGTATGAGGTAAGCCTAAACGATGTTGAATCATTATATGCTGATATCATTTTTTATCTAAAGAATGGATATGCTCCTCCAAATCTCGATCACACCAAGAAAAGAGCTCCAAGGTTGAAGGCTAAACAATATCAGCTTGTAAACGATGTTCTTTTTAGAATGAATTACGATTATGTTCTTCTTAGATGTCTGGAGAAATCTGAAGCTGAAAAAGTCTTGCAGGAACTTCACGATGGGCCAGCAGGTGGACATTATGCCGGAGATGCTACTGCACATAAAATTCTTCACGCAGGCTATTACTAGCCCACTTTATTCAAAGATTCACATAGCTATGTAAGAAAATGTCAAATTTGTCAAACCGCAACTGGAAGACAAAAGAAACCATCATTGCCATTACAACCAGTAAACATTGAACAACCTTTTGATCAATGGGGATTGGACATAATAGGTGAGATCGTTCCTCACTCTTCTAAGCAACATAGGTATATCATTACAACAACTGATTATTTTACGAAATGGGTAGAAGCAGTCCCTCTCAAGATTGCTAATGCTGAACATATCATCGAATTCATAGATCAGTTCATAATTACCAGGTTTGGTTTACCTTCTGCTTTAATGTTTGATAATGCATCGTATTTTTCTGGTAATGCTATGACTGAATTTGCACTCAAGAGAGGTTTTAAACTTAAATACTCTGCCAATTATTATCCACAGGGAAATGGATTAGCTGAATCCACAAATAAAAACTTAATTAGAATCATTAAGTGAACCATTGATCAAAATCATAAAAATTGGCATAAGTCTTTAACATATGCTTTATGGGCAGATCGAATAACACAGAAGGCTTCTATTGGTACTTCTCCCTTTAATTTAGTTTATGGAAAAGAAGTAGTTCTTCCAACTCATTTAGCAATTCCTTCTTTAGCCTTAGTTCAATATATTGATGAAGCACCAACTTCTTCCATACAACTAAGATAGATGGAAATAATTAAGTTAGAAGAACAACGAGAAAAAGCCAAAATAACTCATGCTCATCATCAAGCATTAGTAAAAGCTTCCTTTGATTCAAACATGATAACCAAAAAAGACTTTCAGGTTGGAGATCTTGTTTTAAAATGGGACAAGGCTCATGAGGAAAAAGGAAAACATACGAAATTTCAACGGATGTGGCTTGGTCCTTTCCAAATTGCAGAAATCATAGGTCCATCTACTTTTATGTTACAAGATTTAACAGGTAAAAGAGAGTCTTTGCCTGTTAATGGACAAATTCTCAAAAAATATTTTCCATAGGAGATCATTCTTCTATTTTGTATATTAGTTTCCTTTATCGTCATAAATAAAACGAGTTGTTAATGGTTACATTTGGAATTCACAAAAAAGATACAAATTCTCTTTTTTAGATGTTGTTTCTTCACTTTTACAAATAGAATTATTTTTAGAATATTGATCATTGTTATTCAAAGATACAGTTAAAAACTTTAGCCTAGAAATGATACTAGTTTCAACTTTGAAAACTTTGATAAAAGGCAACTTTTAGTGAAAGATTGTTTCATATCAGTCCAATGAAAGGTATCAATAACAAAAAAAAGTTTCTCTGTAGAAAAATTCTTTCCAAAAACTCTACCATTGTCGTCCAGAGCTATCTTAAGGAAACAATGATTTCCTCCCCACTTAGGAAATTACAACGTTCAGGGAATTATCCAATAATACACTTAACTTAAAGAGTAAGAGGTCTCATCATGAGCCGACTTATCATGATCATAGATATTATAGCTTGCTGACTTTGCCAATACTGCATACCACAACAGGGCAATGACTCAAGATTGTTATAAATCAAAAGGCAAGGGGTCTCATCACGAGCCAGCTTGTTCAGCAAAGTTATAAATCAAGTGAATGGCACTGTCATAAATTGGCTACCAAACCAAGACATTGTTCTTTAAGAAGAAAAAGAAAAATAAAAGCAATAAGTGTGAATATGGATTTCTCTTTGAAAATTGTATATTTCTCTAAGTAGGATACAGGATCATTGCTGGGTAATAGGTAACCCTGTCGAGGCTATAAACGCTTGCTGGCAGCAGTGGCTCTACCTATGACAAATGAGCATATTTTAAGTTGATTTATAGAGAAGCCTTTGTTTTTATCTTTATAAACTAAGTAATGACTGATGTAAATACAAGGACTAGCTTGAGGAAGTGAATAATCAAAGTTGAATATAGAAGAAATGAAATATCATTTATAGATTAAAGCATAATGTACTTTGTCTTTTCATAATAAAGTTTGATTTTCTGGAAAATTTTCTGCTTTGAAAAGTTTAGAAAATTCAAAAGAAAAGCAGAGATAACTGGTTCTTCCAAGTGAATCGCCAATTGTTGTGGCCAGCAACAACCCCCCTTTTTATTTAAGTATTAGTAATAATACTAAATATGAGGGGACCCTTAGTCAAAAAATCCAAAAAATTAATTAGTGCTTGTTTCCTTTCTCAAATAAAATTTACTATCATAACTTATGGAAATTCCTTAGGAAATCATTAAATACACTTAAGTTTATGATAAATTAGAATAAAATCTTTTCTTTGAAGAAAATATCGCATCCATCGCAATAAGTAGACATCCTTTGTAAGGAAGAATCTTTTAAATTGCGATTTCGCCATATTGCAATAGCGCGATCACAAAAAACTATGCATTAAAATATTAATCGCAAACCGCATATCACAGAAATTATGTTTAACAAATACTTTTCATATATTATATTTTGCGATATTGCGATTTTGCGATATTGCGATTTCACGATGCTATGAGACTGCGATTCGTGAATATTGCGATTTGCGATAATTGCGATCTTGCGATGATTTCGATTTGAGAAAACTGCGATCTGCGATATTGCGATATTCCACAGCAAATTGTAGATCGCAATGTCGCAGATTCTTAAAAGCTCGTTTTCCAAAGAAAATCTTTTCATAAATCAATATCCGTTATGCGCTTTAATGATTGAATTAATGAATGGATTGTCAATTATCGATAAAAAGGATTTTGTTTTGATTGAAAGGTTGTTTCATGTTAAAATAATATATTTCATCCACCTTCGGCATTTAAAACTATCTCGTCACCTTTCTCATGTCATTACTCTCACTTAATTCGTAAAACCGTAGGCGCGAAGGAGCAGAAGACTATACAAAGCATTCACAGAGTATTATGGGAAAGAAAGAGAAAACTCCAAGTTCTAAAAACAAAGAGATGGCTTCCCTGTATGCAGATACTGCTTGCAACAAGGATGCCGGTATCACCACTTGGGAGGGAATGCATAATCTGCTCGAAGAAGAAAATCCCAGGGTAATGGAAGTCGCGGCTACTGCAGGTTCAATTAATTCATCTAAAGCATCTCTTATAGAATTGGCTTGTTCATTTTTGCACCGGATAGCAGCAAGACCGAGAATTATTCCGTATACAGATATGGTAAAATGGGTGCTGGATAGCACCGATATTTCAGACAAGAAATTTAGAACTCTAGATCAAGAGCTCATCGGGTCATTCACTACAGAAGATTTGAGGCTTATGTATCACTTGTCGGAGCCTCATGCGACTTACAACAAACAATTTATGGAGAAATTTGCCAGGGAAAATGAAAATTTAGCGGAATGCACAAAGGAATGGACCAAAAGAGATGAACCATTGAAGAAAGACAAACACGGTATGTACAGTACTGGTTCACTCACCTCTCCCTATTGTTTTTCTGCTGCTATGTTATGTAGGCTTTTTGGAAAGCCTGACATAAATAAGGTCTTGCCTTAATGGCTTTCGTTATTAAATGCTGCTGTTAACGCTACCATTGTAGACTGGGCCAAAATATTATCTGATAATTTAGCCACTGCTATTTTCAATTACCGGTATAAACGGACTGTCTCTCAGAGGATTTATCCTCCTTTTTATCTGTCTGCCTATGTTATGGATTCTATCTGCTTTGTTTCTAAATTCCCTTTAATGGGTTGGCAATGGACAATTCATGATCCTTTGCCTATTCATGTGTATCACAAAGAACTGTGGGAATCAAAATTTGTTCCTCATTTTTACAAGATTTTCCATGGCATAATGTTGCCGCTGTACAGAATATTGTATAATAAGGATGCTCCAAGGTTTTCTCCGGAAGCAGAAGTCGACATTCTCCCTGTCGCACGGTGGTTTGGAGAAGAGTGGTTTACCTATGTAAGGGTTTTGGAAGCTTTGCTTCTCCTCATGTTTTACCCTTGTATGTTCCGGATAAAATTATAGCTCGAGAAATTGCATACCAAACCTGTAGTGAAGGAGGTTTGACAAAGGAATTAAAGGATAAGAAGAAGGCCATCTGGCCACAATTTCCCGTAGCCTTTGGAGCATTTTCATTGTTTGATGTTGGTCATGCATTCAAAGAGGTAAGCAATATTACATGCTTACAATTGTTCAATTTTTTGAGAAGACTATTTGATCCATATGATGTTGTCAAAGATTTCACCACTACAGTTAAGGTGAGAGTATTTTCTGGAGAATAAGTTCCTTTTGATGATATGTTTCAAGGAAAATGTTCATTTAAAGAAATTTTTCATTTAGCTCAAACACAGTTTTCCCCAGAAGTATTTCAGGAATTTAAAATCTACAGAGAAAGAAGATTGACTATTATCCCTTTGGATAATTTACGCTTGGAACCCCCAAGGGAACCAACTCCTAGTGTCAGTCTCAATGGTAGCTCAGATACTGACAAGTCTAAATCAAAGTCTGATAAAGATGAAGGCTCAGTGAAAGATATAGCTCAGTCAAAAGAGCTTTCACAACTACAGACTTCAACCACTCCACAGTTGAATCTTCCACCTCCCACTATACAGCAACCATCCACCAGCATTCAATTAGATAAAGAATGGGAAACGTTTAATCAATTGCTTAATGTTGAAGGACAGAATACAAAAACCCCTGTACAGACAACAAAAGTTGTAAGCACGGGAATAAGTGGCAATGTCACATAAATTGAGCATATACCTATCACTTCCTCTTCTGAAATTGTACTTAATATAGAGGACATTTCTCCTCTGGATGTATTCTATAGCCCGTAGTATAAAGCAGTAGTGAGGAAGCAAAGGAAAAAGAGAAAGTTAGAGAGCGCAATCTCTACTAATGCAGAACAATTAGATGTCTTATGGAAAGATCCTATTACGGATCCTACTGAGAATCTTACCAAGTTATCTCAGATTACAGGAGCTTATGCCTCCGCAACTATTGACAAAGCATCTGAGGTACGACTATTATTAAATGAAAAAGAAGATCAGATACAAGTTCTGCAACAACAATTGCAACAAGCTCATGCTAGTAGTGAAGCACAGGTAAAACTTGAAAATTTACAGCAAGAGCTTCAAGAGATGCAAATCAGATATCAAAAAAGTTTGGCCGATAAAGAGAAACAAATACAGATTATCCGAGAAGAGCACAAAAATGATCCCAAACTTCCAGAGTTTATTTCAGAATCTATTTCTTTAAACAATCAACTACTGCAACAACAAGATGTATTATGCCAGAAAATCTCGCAATGGAACTCTTTTTGTCAGCAAAGTGATAAAATCACTAATCATGTCATAGAATTACGACATGATTATGATTTAACTAATGAAAGAGTTACTAATTATTTGGCATGGCAAAAGACAGAGGAAGGAAAAAGAGCTGGTGCACCAATTATCAATAACAGTCATAAAGAAATACTTTTCAATAATTGGGATGCACAGATCAGAGAAGCAGAGAAAGTGGCAGAGAAGTCAGCTACAGCAACAGGCAATATTACTGATTTTGTAAATGAGAATTTGCACAAGGCTAATTTGATTTCAGAAACTATTCCGGGATATCTTCCACAAGCACAACAATTGCAAGAAGAATGGAAACAAAAGGCGGAAGAAAAAGCAAAATCAATTCAAGGATTGACAAGATTAAATTGGGATTCTTACTCGACATATCTAGTAAAACCACACAGTCAATGCAGCACTCTTAATTGCATCATTAATTATGCTGAGAAGATTGTGCCTACACTTGCCGATTCTGTCTTTTCGGGACAGTTTAAATCTGAAGTCGGCTAGCCACCTCTTCTTAAAACAATGTTGGATGCTTGCAAATTCAGAGATCAAATTCATAAGTAGTTAGTTGATAGTTTTCAATTTTAGATTTAGTTTCAGTTTTACTTTTGCCTAGAAAAAGAACGGTCATTCAAGCCGAATCCTAAATTTTTTTAATAAACTATAATTAGATTTTGTTAGTAGTATTTAAACCCTTCTCATGCATTTAGAGAAAGGTCCTGAAATTTGTCAAAAACTTATACTCAGAACATGCACTTCTGCACCCTCAGAGGAGGTTTTGATGAATGAATGGAATGAGATTTATTGATATCTGTGTCTAATATCTGTTACTGATGTTGCATTTCTGTACTCTTAATGGATGTTGGATTAGGAAGAGATAAATCATTATTGCTTCTAACTCATGAGTAGAACCAGTTATAAATGGTACTTTTATCTCTTAACTGTTTATGTTTCTGTGTTAAAAGTGATACTTATGTTCAGTTATTTATATATTGATGCTTGAATGCTTGAGTTATCATTTGGCACTTTTGTACGGTGATAACTATTTATTTGTGCTTGATGTATGAATAGCTTATTATGCGATATGTTTTTCACAATTGTTTCATCTAAATTTTTATATGAAATGGTTTATCTTTATTGAATTCTTTTCTAATAATAATTGAATGATCTTTATTATCGATTGTTATCTGAAATCATTTTAGATCGCATAAATAGAAAGATTTACATCCCGGGTTAGTTTTAGAGTTAGATATTTCTTAGAATACAGTTTGCATATGAATAGATTAGAAATAGATTAAAATAATTTTACTTAGGAATTTTAGAAAAGAAATATCAAATCTCAAACACACACACACATATTGGGAAACTGGTCCCATTATCCCCAGTCGGACCCACTACACCAAACGGAAAAGGAGCTGCTAACCAAGGTCCAGAACCCTTCGGATGCCCCGATTGGCCAATCCCCGATTATATCTGAGCCGTCCTCCCGTTCCAATCCTATGGCCCAGATTGATTCTTGCTCTGCCCCGCTTCCCCGAATGGTCACCCTTCAATCCAATCATAGTCGTCGATATCTCATAGATCTAACGGTTCATATGTAATCGCAACCATCGTCCATCGGAGTTTTTCCCTCCATCGCTCTCCCTCCGATTGGATCCCTGCCGTCCAATCCTTTGGATCCAACAGTCCATATTCCTCCCTGCCACTAACCAATTCCCCCAACCATGTTTCTCCTCTGCAGATATCGACCATCCATCGCATAGATTGGACGGCTCACGACAAAACCACCTTTCGCTCGACCCCACTCTACTATTCGCGCACTTCCCTCGTATCACGCTCCTCCACTGCCGTCGAATCTCACGGGCCCAGATCCAATGGCCCACATCAATATCGCATAGTTTGGGCGTCTAAAGTTTAACATTTCAAATTCACGTGATATGGGCGGTTTTCTAAAGCCACGTGTCAGCTAGGGACCCATATCGCGTTCAAAAAGTGAAAACTGCCTCCCTCCCTTTTCTCCACACAAAAACAACGGTTTTGATCCCAAAACCACTTCCCCACTTTATAGTCCGAAACCTCATCTACAGATCCCGACCGTTGATCTATTTTGATCAACGACCCTCATTGCATCTCGTGTTCCATTCATTGTTTTTCATCGCGCAACCTCAACATTGCATCGGATCATCGCAGCCATCGATCTCCTCCTGAGATCTGACGGCCCATATTGAATCGCCCTCCTCCCATTACCAGGTCCCACCATATTAGCCCATTTCATATGTTTTTCATGCATTTTCTGTGTATTTCGTTCAAAATCCCAAACCTTGGGTTTCACATTAAACATTATATTCTTCTGCTTGCATCAAAATTTTTTAATGTTTTACATTGAAAAGTCATATCATTCTGCCTAACATTAAAAATTTAACGTTTTATATTAAATTTTTTTCATTTCACCCAACCTTCCAAGGTCATTCTGTTAATTAATCCCCACCGTCCATCATCACCTCCAGATATGATCAGATGGTCCACATGCATTCCTCCACCAAACCTCCATCAGCTGCATTTTTCACCATTACACTGCATTTTTCCACAGTATCCTTTGCATCTACCATTTTCATCCATGCTGCGCTACCATTCTCAAAACCTTCCACTGCATCCACCACCACTGCGCATGGATTTTCTTAACATTTTTGTGTGCTTTTGCAGGGTATAGGCGGTGGAAAATGCCACTGCTCATAGTCACTGTTACAGTGACACAGAGCATAGAGAAGGCCATTTCGGAGCCTGAGATTACAAAGAAATGCCTGGGAAGGTGTTAGAACTTAATTTTTCATCAAAATAGTAGAGTTTAACTCTGTAAAACCTCTCCAACATCATTAAAGCTCAAATTTCACAGACAGAGACAGTGACGAAGCGACAAAGAGTATGAGTGGATAATTAGAGAGTTTAATGCCTGTAATTGAATATTTTAAGCTCTGATTCGATGTATAAAAGGAAATGTACTAGATTGAATACCTTGTGATTAGAAAAAAAGGTGTAATGAGGCCTAGCGGGCAGAAAAAAATATTATCAGTGTTTCACATCAGCAGAAGTTTCCTCCCGAGAAAGGACAAAGTACCCATACTGTTTTTATTCTACATTGTGTCCCTGAGAAGATTTCCACCCTAACAGAAGTCCTAATGCTACCAAAGCATTTTTTATGCGATATGGCAAACCTCAAAGTCATTTATCTTCCTTTTTGTTTATTCACCAGAGTACTGCAGAGTACTACAACCGAAAGTACATCAAAGACATACCTAGAGTAAATTTCAGCCTGTCGAAGACCACTCTTTCATCCAAAGGGTACTGAAGATTAATGTCTTGATATTAAGACAGAATGGGCCTCGACCTTCTTCTGCTACTTCTTTTTTAATGTTTCATTTAGTGTTTCATCTACCTCCTCTGCCTCTCTTTCAGATATAAAACTCATGAGAAAACATTGTTGTTGGTTGTTGATCGGATATCTGTGAATTGTAAGCTGTTTCTCTTGAGATATAGTTCTCTGTGTAATGTTGTAAGATAGGCTGAGGAGATGTATTCAGACTGAATATCAAGCTATTGGAAAATGTTTTACTTGACTAGTGTTGCTCTTTAATATGACAAGCACATTTCTTTGGATCTTGATTTAAAGCAGCGATGATGTTTTCTTACTTTGTCTCTGTTTTCCTTCTGTAATTCATTTCATTTCACTTCTCTGGTACGCATCAGAAATCTGGCCTAGGATATACCCTCGCATGGTACCCTATGCTTCTGCTCTCCCTACCTTTGATTTTTTCTGCTATATGTGTTATCTGAGCACTGATTCAAGATAATTTAACTAGTGTAGTAGCTAATATTTACTGCTAGCTGATGTATGAATTAATGAATCTGTTCTTAGATGTTCTTGTTGGGCTTTAATTGAAAGAATTGGGTTACTTGGAGTTTATAATGTTGATTCTGTCTCACTAGGGTATTTTTTGATTAATTGAGCATTTCTTTGTCTGAAGAGTTAACCTTTTAGGAGGTGGATCATAGGTGCTTAATGGCTTGTCCTGTCCCTAGATGTGCTCTCTAAGTGGTCACCTTGGAGGTTTCCTTGTCATTCACCTTCCTTCTCATCATTTCATATCACACTATCATCTTTAAGATCCAATGCTTTAGATGACTAGCCCAATTGAAAGCCTTGAATACTGAAGAGAAAGTAAACCCTTTCCTGACTCCATTGCCCAATGGTCTCGAGTGTTCTCTGAATTATCTCTCCTTTGCCTAAAATCCTCTTTTCTCATCCTTGTATTATATTGAACCCTTCCTTCCCAATTCCTAACAACCAAACAGACAAACTAAACAAACAAACCTCACAGTTTATAACTAGCCTAATACCTTCAAATCAAGCTTCAAAGACATAAACCTTTGCCTATATAGAGAGATCCCTCTCTGGACCCAGGAGGGCTAGATCCTGAGGTCTAAAGTGGTTTTGATGTTGTCTCATCTTTTGGTATTGCCAAACTAGCCAAAACATGGGAACTCCAACACCTTCGACCAATCACATATTCTACGTACACCAAATATTTTTATGCAAACTCACATTTCTTGAGATTTACCAATAACTGGTGCTTCTTTAAAGTCTCTAGCACCTACATCAAATGTGATATGTGCTCCTCCTAGGTTGCATTGTATACCTATAAATTATCCAAATAAACAATAACAACTGAATGCAGATATGGATGCAATATATTTTCATTAATCTCATTAATGTGGTTGGTGCATTTCATACCTCAAATGGAATAACTAACCACTCATACAAATCTCCTTTGGTTTTGAAGGCACACTTCTGCGTATCCTTTTCTTTTTAATTGTACCTAGTGATGCCTTGATTTTGCATTATCTTGGTGAAGTATTCTGCTTGCTATAACTAGTCCAATAGGTCATCAAACCTATTGGTGAAGTATTATGCTATTTATAACTGGTCCAATAAGTCATCAAACCTAAGCAGGAGGTATGTATTCTTAAGAATAAATTTTTTTAACGCATTGTAATCAATATTAATTCTATAATTCCCATACTTATTTGGCATAATTATGATGGGTTGCCCACTTGGTGAGGTACTTATTCAAATAACACCCTTATCTAGAAAAAATTTCAATTGTTTCTTCACCTTATTAGCTTCTAGAATGGACTGATTGTATAACACAATGTTTTGAAATGGAGATTCCAACAAAAACTAGAGCTCATGCTCCACTTCCCTCTTGGGTGGTAGTAACTCTTCTATTTGTTGTCTCTATTCCTTAGCGAAACCCTCCAAGGATGCATTTTCTCTCATTAACTCTTCTACAAATAGAGTTTCTCTTAAAAATAGTTAAACATACTTCTTGCTATAACTAATTTGTTTCTTGGCTTAATTAGCACCTGCCAACGAAATTTTATACTTTCACTTTGTGTGCATTGATGGTGAAGGATTTTCCATATATGATAAGAAAATATTGGTTGGATCTCCACCAATATTGGTAGTTGGATGGGTGGAAATAGTCAATACACTTGAGAATATAAAGTATGCTTGTAGTGAACTATCCAAAAGGAGATATGATGCCTATTTCAAGGAAATGGACATTATAAAAGGCTTAGACAGTATGGGCATGTTACAAATTCAATTGCAAGAGAAGAAAGAAAGAAAATGTAAGCAAAGTTTGATACCATCATTGATTTTACTGCATAACACATTAGCTATGGACTTGCATTATATGCTCAAAACAAAGGGAACAAATTGTATATTTACAATGGATAATCAAAACACTTGACTGGAGATAAAAGTAAATTTATTACTCTAAAAGAATAAAAA
This sequence comes from Pinus albicaulis, assembly GCA_034641835.2. Taxonomy (NCBI): domain Eukaryota; kingdom Viridiplantae; phylum Streptophyta; class Pinopsida; order Pinales; family Pinaceae; genus Pinus; species Pinus albicaulis. Next base: position 61,262,552 of record CM076573.1, on the reverse strand, counting down.
GGAGGTAGTGTTACTTTTGGATATAATGCATCAACAAGGATAGCTAGCAAGGGCACATTTATTCTTGATACTGGAAAGACTAAAAATAAAAATGTATTGTATGTTGAAGGTTTAAATCTCAGTCTTCTAAGTGTTAGTCAAATGTGTGATCAAGGATACTATCTCACATTTCATTTTAAGGGATGTGAGATAGGAAAGCATGATCAATAATATTAATGAAAAATGCAGCTACAATCTCAAGTAATGTATATATCGCAGATGAATTTAAAGGAGGAAAATGTTGCATGGGGAAATTGGTTGAAAGTTTTTTATGGCATAAAATTATGGGTCATAACAGTTTTTACCATATAGTAAAGCTTAGCAAAACACTATCAAGAAAATACATGCCAAAGATATCAAGACCAAGTGACATTATTTGCAAGCCATGTTAGCATGGTAAGTTTTATCACCCAAAAAAATTTCAAAACATCATTGTATCAAGTTTTTTTTTTATCATGGGTCAAAATAGGGTCTTAGAAATATTTTCTTGAATTTGACCAAAGAGGAGTATTAGATTTTTAGGTTTGAACCTTCCTTAGTGTTAAACAAATCCATTTTAAAGGTTTTTCATGTCAATTCATTCATAATTTCATCATTCATTTCATTTCCTTAATTTTTTTCATCAAAACTAGCCAATTATCCAAGAAACCTTACTTACATAGCACCACTAGTTCAAAAAATTTGATTTGTGCTACGAAACTGCTGAAAGTCATGAAGAAAAAACTTTGTTTTCTTGTTTTGAGAAATCAACTTCCAAGGAGGTTTCTGAGCAACTGAAAACGAATTTAGGAAACCTAAAAGAGTTTTTTCTTCCTAACAGACCTAACTACAACAATATCTCCCTATTTTTTAAAATTCATTAGGAGGTTGGAGAATTTGATAAATTAAAACAAGCTACAAAACTGATGTTACAAAACTGTCCTGTACATGATTGTTTAGCAGTGAACTTCAAGTTCAGTTTCTGGCCAATTTAAAAAGTATTTTGGAATTATTAAAGAGGTTTTTCTTCCTCACAGCCCTAGATACAATACCCTCTCTCACTTTTCTCACAAGTGTTATCAGCTGGGAGATACAAGACTTTCTTTGAAGCCCTATTTTCAAAAAGAGAGTTTTCCTGTTTTACACATGTTTTTCCAACACAGGTTCTGGACAGCAGGAGATGTGTTTCAAAAACCAAAGAGAGGTTTTTATTAAAGACATCATGGCCTACAAAAAACACCTTTGGTATTTCAAAATACATCATGGAGTAGGAGATGTAGGCTCTGTCCCAAGACCTATTTTTCAGGAAAAAACAGGAAAAACCAATAGACCAACCTATTGCAAATGAAGAAGGGACTTCAAGAAGGCTGGAATGCCTTTGTTTTTCAAGTGATATAATGAAATCATATTGATTTTGAGTTTTTAGCACATTTACAATTTTCATTTTGGAAAATTTTGGACAAAACTTCTCGCTCAGCAGTTTCGTAGCACAAACAGTGTAAAAAGAGAGAAAATCACTACGAAACTGTTGTAAGAGCTTTTCTTGCCCTTTTTCATCACATTTTGGGGGGTAAAAATATGAATTAAGGTTTGAAATTGCTAAGGAGGATATATCTAAAGGTAATGAAGATGATTTTTAAGGAAATAAGTCAAGATTTTGAAGAAAAAATAAAGGGCAGCGCTACGAAACAGTCTTGTTTTCGTAGCGCAATGTATTTTCAGCTCATTTGAATAGTTTGATGATGGTTTTGGATAGATGGAGTCTAGGGAGGAGTTTTTGCATGTGTTAATTCAACTTAAAACAGAAAAGGACCATTAAATGAAGAGTACATGATGGTCAGAATGTTCAATGAATGCAAAAGACCATATGCCTAAAAAATAGGGTTTGGTTTCATGCTTTTAAGCAGGTCAACAAAGTGATCATGAAGAGCTCAAGCCCATCATCCAAATTCGACCATGTGATGACACACTTGTCAATGATGTAATTTCAAGTAGATAATTTTAGGATAAGGTTATTAAAGATAGTAATAAGGAGTTTGAGTCCTAGTTGAAATAGGGCTATCAAGTAGGATAGGTGTCTGTTTGTCATAAATTTCATGTTTTATGGTTGTGCAAGGTGTCAGTAGTTAGAAATTCGATGTATCTAGCCTAAGAGGAGATCATCTGATGTTGTAAGATGTCTATTAAAGGCCAAGAGGTTGAATTAGCAAGGGGTTGGAGACTTTTTGGAAAAACTGGTGCATATTGTAAAAAGATTGTTTCAGCTAATGCAAAGAGCTTCTACTTGACCAACTTGAGATTCAGAAGGGGTTTTTAGTGTTTTAATATTATATAAATGTTTCTTATATATCTTATTTGTAGTGGTGTTATTCTATATTACTCATAACTCATCTTTAGATGCTCTGACTTCCTTTATAAATGGACTGACTGTGTTTTTACATGTTTCAAGTGTATGTCTCATGACTACAAACCCTGATATGCCTCAACTTCCATGTCAATTAGATTCACTGATTTTATGAGATTAATTTGACTCCATAAGCCCATTTTATACATGATAATGTTGGTTTCAACCTACAGGTTGGAAATTTTTATCTAAGCAGAGCACTTTGTAAAGCTTTGGATTGACTTAATATATACAGTAACATACCACTTTTCTTCACCTGAGATTCTTAGTGTATTTTCAATGAGTTTTATGTCCTATATTTGAAATGTTTCTCTTCCATAGCCTTGATGTCTCATTAATCAAAATTTGTAGGTTTTAACCCTGAACAGAAATTATCTACACACGAATCTTATAATAGAAAATAAACAATAGCAAGAGCATAAAACATAAAACAGATAAACAGAGAGATTTTCCCCTAGATCCCAAATTGGGATGACCAGCTTGATTTTTCATTATATTCCTTTTAGTGTTAAAAATATATATATATATATACATGCCGAAGCACACATAAACCCCAATCCATTAACCCTAGATTAGAACATAACTGTAGTTCCCTTGACCGGATCTACAAAATACCAGGGGCTGAAAACCATCGTACCCCAAAACCATGTGCAAACTCATGCACAAAACATGGGTGGGTCCGCCTATGATTGGGTCCACACACCAAAACAAATTTTGTCGGGGCACTGCCCTAGACCCCAACAGTGGGGGCTGCCTCTTCCCTTGTGACCCCACTGCTGCGCCCGGCGCAACGTACAACGCGTGGGGCTAGTCGTGGAAAAAATATAACACATACCCAAAATTCTCTCACTTTTTGTTTTCTTTCCATAGGGGGACACATGAGAGCTTAATCATTGGGCCAATTCTTCAACACCCATTGTTTCTCTACAGCAAGAGAACTTCTGAGTGCTCACAGACTTCGTCAATGCATCTGCAACATTCTTCAAAGTGTCCACCTTTACCAGCAACACCCTTTTAGCCTCAACCATATCTCTAACAAAGTGATATTGAACATCAATGTTCTTTGTCTTTGAATGGTAAGCAGGGTTCTTAGCCAAGAAAATTGCACTTTGGCTATCACAGTCTATCCTTATAGCTTGCTGTACCAACCCCATACTTGAACACAATCTCTGCAACCAAATTGATTCCTTGCTTGCATGAGTGGCTGCTATGTATTCTGCCTCTGTAGTTGAAAGAGCCAATACAGACTATCTTTTACCCATCCAACTGACTGCGCCTCCAAATAAGCTAAACACATACCCACTTGTAGATCTTCTTTGGTCCAGATCTCCAGCCCAATCTGCATCAACAAAACCATAAATGTCCAACATTCTTTCCAATCTTGGTCTTCCCTGGTAGCACAAGCCATAATCACTAGTGCCACGTAAATATCTGAAAACCCGCTTCACTGCTGTCCAATGCTCCTTCCCTGGGTTTGACATAAACCTGCTCAATACTCCCACTGCATGTGAAATGTTTGGTCTAGTACATACCATTGCATACATCAGGCTACCCACTGCACTTGCATATGGAACACGGGACATATACTCCTCTTCTTCTTGTGTCTTGGGACACTGTTCAGTAGACAACTTTACACCTATAGGAATAGGAAAATTCACCAGTTTACTATCCTGCATATTGAACCTCTGCAATATAGTCTCGACATACTTCCTCTGGTTTAACCAGAGCTTCCTCTTTTCCCAATATCTCTTAATTTCCATGCCCAAAATATAGTTTGCAGCACCAAGATCCTTCATGTCGAATTTGGAGAACAGTTGGGTCTTCAAATCTTGGATAATTTCTTTGTCATTTCCAATCAACAACATATCATCCACATACAAGACCAAATAAATAACACGGTCACCAATTAATTTAAAATAAAAACAGTGATCCTCCTTGCTTCTGGTGAAGCCAAGTCCCCGTATATAGGTATCAAATTTCTGATACCACATCCTTGGTGATTGTTTTAACCCATACAGAGACTTCTTCAACCTGCATACCAGTTCTTTCTTACCCTTCACCATAAAGCCTTCAAGTTGCTTCATGTAGATCTCCTGTTCTAGATCCCCGTGAAGAAATGCTGTCTTCACATCCATATGTTCTACCTCAAAATCAAATGCAGCAGCAACAGATAAAAGTAATATAATAGAAGTAACTTTGGCAACAGGAGAGAAAATATCATCAAAATCAATTCCCGGCACTTGGGAATAACCTTTTGCTACCAACCGAGCTTTGTATTTCTCCACCTTGCCTTCTACATTCATCTTCTTCTTAAACACCCATTTTCTCCCAATGGGCTTCCTTCTAGTCGGCAACTCCACTAGATCCCATGCGTCATTTTTGTGAAAGGATGCCATTTCATCAACCATGGCCTCCTTCCACAGTTTTCCATCTTCAGAATCTACTGCCTCCCTGACAGTTCTGGGATCATCATCAGTTATAGTTAAGGAAAAACCTGAACAGAAAGCAGATGGACTATACCCTTCTAGTTTCCTTCTTTCCCGAGCCAATCTTCTCACAGTTGGATTTTGTGGCTCTTCCTCTTCTGAGTCTTCTTCTGTTGTGGAGTCTGATTCATCCTCCTTTAGCTCAAACTCTATCTTCTCAGGTTCCTTTGGTAGGAATTCATGTGTAACAACATCTTTCACCTCTCTAAACATCACATCTCGACTGTACACAACCTTCCTTGTTTCTGGGTTCCAAAGCTTGTAAGAATTTAAACCATCCTTATACCCAATAAAGATGCACCTTTCAGATTTATTATCCAACTTGGTCCTTTTATCCTTTGGAACATGTACATATGCATCACATCCAAATACCCTTAGATGTGAAAGAGAGGGTTTCTTACCAGTCCATACCTCATGTGGATTCTTATCCTCTAACGCTGATGAAGGTGATCTATTAACTAAGTAACATGCAGTCTCCACTGCCTCTGCCCAGAATTCTTGTCCTAACCCGGTACCACTGAGCATGCTTCTTGCCTTTTCCATTAGCGTTTTTTTCATTCTTTCTGCAACTCTGTTTTGCTGAGGTGTGTATGGAGTAGTCTTCTGTCGTGCTATACCACACTTCTTACATAACTCTTCAAATTCCTTTTTGCAGAACTCCCCACCATTATCTATCCTTAGCACCTTTATCTTCTTCTCTGTCTGGTTTTCTGCTAGAGCCTTAAATTCTTTAAATCTATCAAAGACTTCAGATTTATTCCTCAAGAAATATATCCATGTATTCCTTGAGAAGTCATATATGAATGAAACATAGTACACAGACTTTCCTAGTGATGGAACTGACACAGGTCCAAACACATCACTGTGCACAAGTTCTAATATCTTGTTCGCCCTCTTAGCACTAGAAGGAAAACTCACCCGATTCTGCTTCCCATATACACAATGTTCACAGAAATCGAAATCCAGAGAGAAATTAGACATACCTTCTACCATGCCATTTCTATGCAGTATCTGAAGGCCCTTCTCTCCAATATGTCCAAGCCTTTGATGCCATAGCATGGTCTTTTCTCCAGAGACAGCTAGGCTTTCCGCTCCACTTTCAGGAACCATAGAACTGTTACACCCATCAATAACAGTGCTACCTTGTAGCTTGTACAGAGTTCTAGTCCGAAATCCCCGCATTAATACCAGTGCTCCCCGAACCATCTTGCAGGCATCTTTCTCGAACACTGTTTTTACACCTGCATCATCCATCTTGCTTACAGAAATCAGATTTCTGGCCAATGCAGGAATATGCAGAACACCAGGAAGTGTTCTAATCCTTCCACCTTGTAGCTTCAACTTTACCTTTCCACGTCCGACGATTTTGGCCTTCCTATCATCCCCTAGGAAGACATCACCATCATATTTCTCATACTCGCAGAACCACTCCCTATGGGGAGTGAAGTGAAAGGATGCACCTGAGTCAATCAACCATGAATCATGATCTACATGTGTATTTGAAGAAGAAGCCAAATACACATCCCCACCTTCATCCGAGGTGGTTTTTTCCTCTGCAGAAGGAGCATCATCAGATCCCTTTCCTTTCTCAGGAGCTTTAGATCTGCAGTCCTTTTTGTAGTGCCCTTCCTTTCCTCATTTTCAGCACACCTTTACAAACTTTCCAAGAGATTTAGATCTCCCACTCGAAACCTTATTCTTGTTTCTGTTCTAGGACCTTCCTCGTACAGATAAGGCATCTCCATTCTGACCCTCCATATTTCTCTATCTCATTTCCTCCGATAGCAAGGCTGAGACAATGTCATCAAAATTGAAGGTATTTGCATTGCTACCTATTGCAATAACCAAATTGTCCCACGAATCTGGTAGAGAACACAACAAATTGATGCACTTATCTTCATCTGATATTTTAATATCAACAGATGACAACTGACTTACCATAGTATTGAAGGCATTCAGATGCTTTGCCACCGAGTCACCATACTTCATCCTCAGGTTATACATATTTTTTCGCAGGAACAACTTATTCACCAGAGACTTAGATTGGTACAAAGTCCCAAGTTTTTCCCACAAATTCTTTGCCATAGCTTCCCAAGATACATTCAACAGTACTGAATCTGAGACACACAACCGTATTGTGCTCTTAGCCTTCCGATCCAGTTTCTTCCAGTCTTCATCTAACATTGCCGTTGGTTTAGTACCTAGATCTACCGCGATCCACTGATATTTATCCACCAGCAGATCCTCCATCTTGAGCTTCCACTACTCAAAACTCTAACCATTAAATTTCTCGATCTCTATCTTCCTGCCGCTTGCCATCTTCTTTCACCGCAAGAATCGATCCCACAGATCTCCCACTGAATAGGGTCTACCTCAGGCCTAAGAAAAAACCCTCAGCAGCAAAGGCATCCCCTTGGAGCTGAAACAACTTTGATACCAAATGTAGGTTTTAACCCTGAACAGAAATTATCTACACACGAATCTTATAACAGAAAATAAACAATAGCGAGAGCATAAAACATAAAACAGATAAACACAGATATTTTCCCCTGGATCCCAAATTGGGACTACCAGCTTGATTTTTTCATTATATTCCTTTTAGTGTTACAACACATATATATACATGCCGAAGCATACATAAACCCCAATCCATTAACCCTGGATTAGAACATAACCGTAGTTCCCTTGACCGGATCTACAAAATACCAGGGGCCGAAAACCATCGTACCCCAAAACCATGTGCAAACTCATGCACAAAACATGGGTGGGTCCGCACACCAAAACAATTTTTTCCGGGGCGCTGCCCTGGACCCCAACAGTGGGGGCTGCCTCCTCCCTTGTGACCCCCCTGCTGTGCCCAGTGCAACGTACAGCGCATGGGGATAGTTGTGGAAAGAATATAACACATAACCAACATAATTAATGTATTACATGCTCTGAATTCCTTTGAACTTTCAAGTTATTGGGATTTTCCTAAATGTGTTACTCTTTCATTGAAATATATACAAGCTTGAGCTTCCACTAGAAGAGCTATTGTTATCTTTATCCTTGTCACTGACTCCATAGCCCAATGGTAGAAAACCTCCATATTTTCAACTTGTAAACATACAAAATCAAAACACATAGAGTTAGCCATATATCTACATATTTACTCAATATCATTAACCTTTGAGAGAGCCCTCTCAGGTTGAGGAGGCTAAGCCTAAATCAAAAGATTGGTTTGAAAGAGTTACACTGAAGTTGTTTGATCAACAACCAATCAGGTACAATTTTGGTGATAACATTTTGGCGCCATTGCCGAGGACTGAAGGTGTAAATTTTCCCTGGTAAGAATGACAAAGTTTCAGTTCTAAGGTCTAAGAGCAGCAGATACTTAAGAACATATTGGTTGCATTTCTTCTCTAGCGACTCCACACATCAAATAATCAATTGAAAGGTGACTCCACTGCTTAAATATAAGTAGCTTGATGAAGTTTCAGAATGAATTCCATTGCAAGAAAAAATGTGAGGTATGCTCCTGTGAATCGGTCTCATATCCCTACCTTTCCAAATCCTATGCCAAAGGTTGAATGGTTAGATGATATTCCAATATTTAAAGATGAAAAGAAAGACAATGTTGCTCTTCATTTGGTTAGATTACATATGTATGTACACAGTCTTAAGGTTCAGTTCCCTGAATATTGTCTCATGAAGATGTTTTTGGCCACTTTAGAAGGAAAAGCATGGTCTTGGTATGAAATCTTTCCAAATGGTTCATTATATTCTCTTGCTGATTTCCATGTTCATTTTATGAGATGTATAAAAAGTGTCATCCCTCCTTATTGCTGGTCAAAGACTGTTGTAAGCACTCTGTAAATTTTATTGAATATTTGGAGAATTTTATGAAGATGATGAGTTCATGGATGAGGAAATTTTAGAGGCCCTTCATAACAACCCATTTCATCACCAAGAAGAAAGGATAACCTCTCCCTTGGATGAAAATGAAACCCAATAGGAGCATATTTATGAAAATCATGTCATGTCCTCTGAGGAAAATTTGCAGCAGACTTGTCAGTCTTTTGATCATTAGGAGTATGAGAATCATTACAAACAACTAGAGAAAATACTGGAAGATAGTTTCTATAACCATCAGGGTAAGGAAATGGTTGATTTTTTTATGTCATTCCTTGATTTAGATTACATCAAATAATGATCATATTGATGAGCAAGAATACACTATTTTTTAGAATCAGTTGGAACATTAGTTGGATAGCATACGAATGAAATCTTATGTGGCTGAACAAAGCATATATGAGTTGTCCAAAGTTACAGAATGTTATGAGTATCATAAGAAAGATCATGTCTTCTTTGAACCTATAGCTGAATACATGGAAGAGTTTTATAGTCCAGTTTTCCAGTTTCATTTTCATTATGAAGATTAGATACATTCTAAGTTACCTTGGTCATCATAGTATCATGTATACTTTGGGTTCAAGTGCAATCAACAGGTCCAAATTTCAGATAAGATAAATTATTGGCTTCATTGGAAGTTTCATGTTGTTTGAGTTAAAGTGGAGAGTTTAAACTAATAGGGTAGGTAGGAGTATGTGAATAAGCTCAAAGGTGAATGATCATATTTTTAGTAGGTACGAAGTTGGTTCTTCTGCAGTTATCATCAAGCTTGAGCCCGAGGTGAAGGCCATTAGAGTTTGAAGAGAAGCTTGGCAAGATTTTAGAGTTTTTATTCTAAAGGATGTATAGCATCATTGGAGCTACCGGTTCTTAGTGTATGACAGAGGCACACTATCACAAGTGGAGCCAATGTTATCACCCAAAAAAAATTCAAAACATCATTTTGTCGAGTTTTTTTTTTTATCATGGGTCAAAATAGGGTCTTAGGAATCTTTTCTTGAATTTGACCAAAAGGGAGTATTATATTTTTAGGTTTGAACATTCCTTGGTGTTAAAAAAATCCATTTTAAAGGGTTTTCATGTCAATTCATTCATCATTTCATCATTCATTTCATTTCCCTAAGGTTTTTCATCAAAACTGGCCAATTAGCCAAGAAACCTTACTTTCGTAGGGCCACTAGTTCAAAAAAGTTGATTTGCACTATGAAAATGTTGAAATTAATGAAGAAAAACGTCTGTCATTTTCTTCAAATTCATTAGGAGGTGGGAGAAATTGATAAATTAAAACGTGCTACGAAACTGCTATTACAAAACTGTCTTGTACATGACTATTTATCAGTCAACTTCAAGTTCCATTTCTGGCCAAATTCAAAAGTATTTTTGAATTATAAAAGAGGTTTTTCTTCATAGCAGCCCTAGCTACAATACCCTCTCTCACTTTTATCACAAGTGTTATCAGTTGTGAGATACAAGGCTTTCTTTGAAGCCTTATTTTCAGAAACAAATTTTTCCTGTTTTAAACATGTTTTTCAAAGGCAAGTTCTCGACAGCAGGAGATGTGTTTCAAAAACCAAAGATATCTTTTTATTCAATACATCACGGCCTAAAAAAACCTCCTTAAATTTCTTAAAATACATCATGGAGTAGGAGATATAGGCTCTGTCCCAAGACCTATTTTTCAGAAAAAACAAGAAAAACCAATAGGCCAACCTATTGCAAATGAAGAAGGGACCTCAAGAAGGCTAGAATGACTCTATTTTTCAAGTGATATGATGAAATAAAATTTATTTTGAGTTTTTAGCACATTTAAAATTTCATTTTGGAAAATTTTTGGTAAAACTGCTCACTCAGCAGTTTCGTAGCACAAACAGTGTAAAAAGGGAGAAACACGCTACAAAACTGTTGTAGCAACTTTTCATGCCCTTTTTCATCACATTTTTGGGGGTAAAAATATGAATTAAGGTTTTAAATTTATAAGGAGGATATATCTAAAGGTAATGAAGATGATTTTGAAGGATAGAAGTTAAGGTTTTGAAGAAAAAATGGTTAAAGGGCAGCGCTACAAAAAGCGCTACGAAACTATCTTGTTTTCGTAGTGCAGTCTATTTTCAGCTCATTTGAACAAATTGATGATGGTTTTGGATACCTGGAGTCTAGGGAGGAGTTTTTCCATGTGTTAATTCAACTTTAAATAGCAAAGTACCACGAAATGAAGAGTACATGATGGTCAGAATGTTCAATGAATACAAAAGACCATATGCCTAAAAAACAGGGTTTGGTTTCTTGCTTTTGAGGAGGTCAGCAAAGTGATCATGAAGAGCTCAAGCCCATCATCCAAATTTGACCATGTGATGACATACTTTTCAATGATGTAATTTCAAGTAGATAAGGTTATTAGGATAAGGTTATTAAATATAGTAATAAGGAGTTTGAGTCCTAGTTGAAATAGGACTGTCAAGTAGGATAGGTGTCTGTTTGTCATAAATTTCATGTTTTATGGTTGTGCAAGGTGTCAGTAGTTAGAAATTCAATGTATATAGCCTAAGAGAAGATCATCTGATGTTGTAAGATGTCTATTAAAGGACAAGAGGTCAAATTAGCAAAGGGTTGGAGACTTTTTGGCAAAACTGGTGCATATTGTAAAAAGACTGTTTCTACTAATGCAGAGACCTTCTACTTGACCAACTTGAAATTCATAAGGGTTTTTTAGTTTTTTCCTATTCTACCAATGTTTATTATATATCTTATTTGAACTGGTGTTCATATATATTACTCAAAATGCATCTTTAGATGCTCTGACTTCCTTTATAAATGGACTGAATATGTTTTTACATGTTTCAAGTGTATGTCTCATGACTAAGAACCCGTATATGCCTCAACTTCCATGTCAATTAGATTCATTGTTTTTCTCAGATTTATTTGACTCCATAAGCCCAATGTATACATTCTAATGTTGGTTTCAACCTACAGGTTGGAAAATTTTGTCTAAGCAGACCACTTTGTAAAGCTTTGGATTGACCGATATATATAGTAACATACAACTTTTCTTCACCTAAGAATATTAGTGTATTTTCAATGAGTTTTATGCCCTATTTTTGAAATTTTTATCTTCCATAGCCTTGATGTTTCATTACTCAGAATTCATGTATTACATGCTCTGACTTCCATTGAACTTTCAAGTTATTGGGATTTTCCTGAATGTGTTACTCTTTCATTGAAATATATACAGGCCTCAGCTTCCACTAGAAGAGCTATTGTTATCTTTATCCTTGTCACTGACTCCATAGCCCAATGGTAGCAAGCCTCCATCTTTTCAACCTTTAAACATACAAAATCAAAACACATAGAGTTAGCCATCTATCTACATCTTTACTGAATATCATATCTACATCTTTACTGAATATCATTAAACTTTGAGAGAGCCCTCTTAGGTTGAGGAGGCTAAGCCTCAATCAAATATTATTGAAATACATGAAATAATGACATCAAATATAGGAAAATAGAGAATTCTTTGCATTAATATAAATGGAAGAATGTTACAACCACAAATAAGCATTAATCTTGTAGAAGAGCTCCTCCAATTTGTCTTGTCCTTTCCTTGTCACAATATGCACCTCTAAGCACCATAAATGCATGGAATAATGCCTCTCACCATAGCAGCATAAGGGTATAATCACTCTCCAAAAGACAACCCCTTGCATATGGAAGGTTGTAAATATATAGAGGAGTGGGGTAAGTTGGGAGTTCTTATCCAATTACCAAACTAAGGTTTTAAATCCACCTTTGATGGAAGGATGGGATAAAAGGATAAGGGATAGAAACTCCAAAGAGGGATAGGATAGGATCAAAATGTTTTATCTGAGGTAAATGGTTATAAAAAATTCTGGAAGCTTATGGAAGAGAAAAATTCTGCAAATTCTCTCTTTTTCTCAAATTTCTAGAACCAACACTGGTGCAAAGCGGAGAAAATTGTAGGTGATCAATGCAGGACACAGTGGAGCAACCTGTAGGTGAATGTTTTCCAATAGGATGCCAGGGAGTGTTGGTCCTAAAAATAGCTTAGATGTTGTAGTTTCAGGAAGAAATTATGGGAAATGAAGCAGACATACTTAGGGCTTTGTGCAATGATGTTGACAAGGGTGTTGAGCCTTGCAATAGGTATGTATTTACTCTTTATTACTGTCCTTTTTCCTCTTCCTTATCCATCTCGTGCCATGATATAATAATATAATGAAAATATTTTGATGAAGAATGAATGAAAAATGATCCTGATACAATTTAACCGTCCAAACTAATTCTCGTTGCTTTTTATGCTGAAATTAACAGAAGAAACAACGGGATTTAATCACGGGAAAGAAGACGTGTTAAATACAGTCGAACCAAAGATAAAACAGTGAGGATTAGTGCAAGAATGAACATACTGTTCGAGGATAGTATTTTTTCATGGATCCCTCAGGATCTCCTGATCCTGAGGGATCACACTTATCTTTCCTTTTAGCTATAAAGGAACAGAGAGAGATAGTTCTCAAGCATCATGAATGATGTATCTTTGATCTTTTGCATAATTCGTAATTGTAATCCACAGAACGTAGTTCTGAAAAACAATATCGGATTGTGATGTTAATTGACTGTGATGATTAATATATAGTTCGCGATGCTGTTCATTCACATATTCTGGAGTAGTTAAGCAGTATTCACCGGTGGCTAAGGGCCCGGTCTCTGGTGAATCTCACTGTTGTTCCCTGTGTTATACTTTTCCCTTTATTGCAAGTGTATTTTGCTTTTCCACTTTGCAGTTGATAATTCAGATTTATGGTATTTATTTCCATTGAATACGCATTTCCAATTTATTTCCTTAAAGAATTAGTTGCTAGTTAAAATAATTGGTTTTGATTACTTAAAGCATAGAGAGTTATTTCCAATACTTTCCTTCTGTTCAATAGTTTAGATCCAGCTGAAAGAGCTCGGTTAATTCTTCAGTTCTCTTGGTTGATTATCAGTTGAATTAGTTGAATTAAGAATGAATCACATATTTTGGTTATAATTCTTAGATGAATCACTTTCTTTAAAGCTTCAAGATTTATGATTGCATCTGTATTAAACAATTGGCTTTAGCATTACTCTTTGTATGAATAGCTTCCACATATTTTGCACACGCTTGAGATAAAAGGACTTACCCTGGTTGATAATTAATGTGAGGCAATTAGGAGTTTTTAAAGACACCTGTTAGCCCCAAAAATTTTGGCGTCGTTGCCGGGGAGCGTGTTGCCACTTTGTAAAAAGAGTAATGTATGATTGATGTTTTTCCTATTGAGGGAGAATTGGGTATTAAAAACGGAAGGTAAGAACCTGTGTAGCGAATGAGTAAAATGCTTGCTCATCCGCTCACTTTCTAGTAGAATTTCATAAGAGTTTAAGGTAGGAACAAATGTTTCTGCATGAATGACTAAGAGGGAAAGACCTGAAAAATACAAAATTCCTCATTCTAAACCTAAAAAACCTAAGGGATCAGTGACCCTTGGACGATCAACTTTTATCGACGAAATCTTAAGAAAAGCTAAGTCTCAGTCATAAGTAGGACCCTGAATTGTTGCTACCAAACATCCTACTGACTTCCTTTAAGCCGCAGGACAACCATATGTAGCTAACACTAAGATTCATAGTAAGACTAAAGGGATTGAGTAGAGTTTTCAAGATACTAAAAATTCACAAACTCGCCCTTCAAAAGAAGGAAATTCTTGCAACCTCCTGAAGTAGTGACTGAGCAGAGGACACCTAGTATTCTAGATCAAGGTAGTGCTGTTATAACCATTATAGCCTCTTGCAGACATCCTAGGAATAACTCTCCAACTCCGGAAATCCCTGAATAATATTGGCATATTTTTTACCAAAAGGCTAATAACCAGCAACCCCAAACTTCTACATTGAAATACCCTATTGTTGACATAGATGTCAATGCCCCCATGAAGGCTATCCCATTATAGAACATTCCTAACTTCCATAGGCTAACTTCAAAAGATCCAGGTGCATTCCTTTTCGAATTTGATGTCCTATGCAGGGGTTATGATTACACTACAGACCCTCAGAAGCTGAAGCTATTCCCCTCTACTCTGAAGGGAGTAGCTCTGCGTTGGTTTATGGGACTTGGTGGAGGCACCATCAATGACTGGGACCAAATGAAAACATATTTCCTTTAAAAATACCAATATTATTTCAAAAATAGAGAACTAAAACATGAAAATTTTCAAATGGCAGCTAAGCCTAGTGAGACTCTGGAAGAATATGTATAGCGTTTCCAATATAATCTAAAATATCTCCTTACAAAAATCTGCATGATAATGTTCTAAAAACCACAATGATCAGAGGTATGAAAGACCAATGGGTAGAGACACTAAATATAATGGGTAAAGGTGATATTTATCAAGAAAACTATAAAAATATTATAGACTTGTGCATCAAGTGTTCTTGGGGCAATACAAGGCTGAAACCAGTTGGACGCGATGCAAGCCCCAGAGACAGCAAAGCCTCAGGAGGAAGCATTACACGAAGCGAAATCGGCAATTTGTTGGAGGATTTCAAGACTGATATCTTGGGGACCCTGGCGACACAATTGGATGTCATGCAAGCTAAGCAAAAGCAGGCTATAACAAAACAAAACTTGGCTATTTTCTACCCCTATTGCAGACATAAGCACAGTCATAAAGAATTCCCCCTAGATATGATACGAACATGTGCCATATGCACTAAAGAAAACACCATAGAAAGTTTCCCATCACTTCCAGGATTAAAAGTAGTCTTTAAGGAAGCGGAAGAAGAAGTGGAACTAGTATATCTGTTGAACCAACGTCGTCAATGGCAAGCGCGTCAGACAGGTATGCCTACCAATCCATCTTCATTCTTTCCTCCCTCGCAATATAATTCTTAGCAATATTCAGGGGCATCATGGCGAAATTAGCCACCTTTTTTTCCACCTCAAGCATTTTTTATGCCACCCTGGCCCAATGAGTCAAATCCAAATAATAATAATTGGCCAAATTCCCCTTACCCACCACCATTCTGGAAAAACAACCCTTATTCCTCCTAATGGTCCCCTTCCACCTCACAAAACCAAAACTAGCAATCAAATTGGCAAAGATATACGAACCAACCTATGGGGATAGCTCCTCTGCCTCAACCAAATTTACCAGCACCTTACACGTTGCAGCAGAATCCTAAATATAATATACGACCTCAAATTCTAGCTCAACCTAACCCAAATCCTAACAACAGACCAGTTCAGTCAATACAAATCATTGAGGGTCTAGACTCTGAAGATGAGTTGAAAGAATGTAACAAACTTAAGTTGAGATGTGGACGCATAATCACTCTAGATAAGGATAAAGATTTGCAACCTGAGGAACCACGCACAAATAAGTCTCTGAATGTATATGATCAAAAAATAAAAGAAGGGGAAGATACAGTCAGACAAAAAAATCATGAACAAACCATAACCACTTCCCCCCCCATTCCCAGAAATATTGCTGATACCATGCCCGATTGAATATCCTGACTTTGATCTTCTGTGTGAACTTAAGAAATTTGTATAAAAATTCCCCTCATCCAGGATATCTAAGATATTCCAATATATGTCGAAACTATTAAAGAATTGTATATAAAGAAGTCTGTGAGGAAAACAAAAACAACCCCTACTGTCCATGTTGTCGGGACTTTGTCTGATTTATTACTAGGCAAAGAGACTCCTATAAAATATGAGGATCCTGGAAACCCCATTGTCACAGTCCAGATAAATGGTTGTTCTTTTCCCAATGCTTTAGTTGACTTAGGGGCAGCCATTAATATTCTCACAACTACAACTTGCAACATTCTTGGCATCACAGCCTTGGAACCAACAACTACCTTACTGGAACTAGCTGACCGCTCAGTCATTAGACCAGAAGGAACATTACAAGATGTGATGGTCTCTGTAGACACTTGGGAATACCCAGAGAATGTTTTGATTATCAACCCTAGGAACCAGTTAGATGGACATCCCTTAATATTAGGAAGTCCTTGGCTAGCAACTGCTGATGCTTATATTAGCTGCCACACAGGCAGTATAACTATAACCAAGGAGAATGATGTGAAAAATTTAGCTTTATACCCTCCTGCTCAGCCAAGCTTGACTATTATGAAGACAAAGAAGCAACCTGCAACATACTTAACAGAAAACATTCGGTCACCATTGACTGTGGTAGATGCCCTTGAATTCAAAAACCAAACTGAAGATGCTATCATTAATACTTTTATCAATCATCCTACCACAGTATCAAGTTCAAAATTCCACATGATTAAAGCAGTCCTTGACAGTGAAATCGAAGAAGATCCCCTGAGAGATATCAATGACCAAAAAATACCAACAACCACTGTTTATAATAGCAAACCTATCAAAATTGAGCCAGGGAAGATCCTGAAAATTAACAGTAATCTGAGTGATGACCAGCAACAAAAACTTATTCATGTCCTTTGGAAAAACAAAGGGTCTTTCACATGGGATTACTCAAATATGAAATGGATTTACCCTCAACTATGCATGCATCACATCTACACTGAAAAGGATGCAAAAACCATTCGACAACCTCAGTGTAGATTAAATCCTCACCTAAAAAATATTATTAAAGAAGAACTTAAAAAAATGTTAGATGTGAATTTTATCTATCCTATATCTAACAGTAAATGGGTTTCTCCATTTGTTGTGGTTCCCAAAAGGAATGGGAAATGGAAAATATGTGTTTACTATAGAGAACTCATAAAGGCAATGCAAAAAGACCATTTTCCCCTTCCATTTATTAACCAGGTCCTAGATACACTAGCAGGGAAGAAATGTTTTTATTTCATGGATGGATTCAGTGGCTACAACCAAATTAAAATTTCCCTTGAAGACCAGGATAAGACTACCTTTACCTGTCCATGGGGAACATTCCCTTATAGGGTATTACCTTTTGGATTGTGTAAAGCACCTGCCACATTCCAAAGAGCCATACTCGGTATTTTTGCAGACTTGATAAATGAAGGATTGGAAGTATACATGGATGATTTCACACCCTATGGAGATAACTTCGAGCAAGCATTACAAACATTGGAAAAAGTTCTGGAATGGTGTATTGTTACCAGCCTATGTTTAAGTCACGAAAAGTGCCATATGATGATGACATAAGGCCTGATCTTGGGTCATTACATTTCAACAGCTGGAATTCAGGTAGATCTGGCAAATATACAAGTAATTCTCTTACTAGCTACTCCCTCCACTCAAACAGAGGTACGTAGTTTTTTGGGATTTTCTGGATATTATCGTAGATTTGTCAAAAAAATTTCATAGATTGCTGCACCATTATATGCCTTAACAGGAAATAGTCATTTCATATGGACTGACAAGTGTGACATTGCCTTTACAGATTTAAAACGGCCAGTATCAACAGCACCAGTATTACGAGGTCCAAACTGGGATATACCATTCCAGATTTCATCAGATGCATCAGACACAACCATTGGAGCAGTTCTTGGCCAAGAAGAAGACAAGAAACCCTATGCTATATATTACATTAGCAAAAACTTAACACCTGCTGAATTGAATTACATAGTAACAGAGAAGGAGTTTTTAGCTGTTATTTATGCTATTAACAAATTTAGACACTATATAACTGGATACCCTGTAATTTTGTATACGGATCACTCTGCTACCAAATACTTAGCTAATAAACCCATTAAAAATGGAAGAGTGACACGTTGGTTGCTAATTTTGCAGGAATTTGATATAACTATAAGGGATCGCCCAGGGAAGGAAAACCTTGTGGCAGATTTCCTCTCCTGAGTGCCAAGAAGAGATGACACAATAGCAGTAGAGGATCAATTTCTGGATGAACACATATTTTTTGTAACTGTGAAAATGCCATGGTATGCAGATGTGGCGAATTATTTAGCAATGGGAAAACTACCTAAAAATTTGACACCCAGAGAAAGGAAATCGATAGTACAATGCAACACTCGGTTCTCCTGGATTGGAGGATACCTTTTTCACACAGGGGCCGATATGCACATCTGCAGGTGTCTCTGGGAAGACGAAATTTATGATATCTTAAAAGCCTGCCACGATGGACCTTGCGGTGGACATTTTGCAGACCACGGAACTGGACATAAAATTTTACAAATGGGCTACTATTGGCCCATGATTTTTAAGGATGCTAAGAAATTTGTTCAGGCCTGTGATAGTTGTCAAAGGATGGGATGCCTTGGCCAATCTGATGAGATGCCCCTGCATCCATAGCTGGTCATAGAACCTTTTGAGCATTGGGAATTAGATTTTGTTGGGCCAATCAATGTAGAAATTATATGCACTAAGCATGCATATGTCCTAGATTCACCTGATCTCACACTATTTAACTTTATGCAAGATACTGTATCATTCCACTAGTTAATCTTTTGCAGAAAATTAATTGCACACACATGTAAAGCATAAATAAAAATGATTGCACATAACATAGTTGTTTTTAATCGGGAAAGCCTAAAGCTGAAAATCCAAACTATATATTATGTATCATGGAATCATATGACAATCCTCATACAAATCTTATCAAGCTCTCAGTACAGTACAATCTTCATACACTAATCAGGAACTATCTTGCAAATCCATGCACCGATATTTGCCTCCTGCTAGCCTGCCTCCACTGCGCAATCCCTGTTGAAGAATAGCTCTGAATGAATTCGAATTACCCTTGCCTTGACTGTGAAATCCTCATTGGCAACTCCAAAGTGTGTGTGATGCAATCAATGCATCACTATAGTCACAACAGATAGTCAATCTTGCCTTTTCACCTATCTCTCCACTGGGTCTTCACTGAAACTGCCATGCACTGTAGTTAACTGCTGTATTTTTCAGTTGATTAATGAGTTATTATTTTTGAATTAATTCACTAATTAATTCACTCCACTCTCACTAGTGTATCATTCAGTTAGACTAGATACAACTAGCTCAACTGTGTCTAACTGAGTTAAACTAAATACAACTCCATAACTACTTCTTCCAACTGTGTCATAACTCTGCCACTTGAGTTCTAACTGAGTCCTCCATGCATTAGCTCCAGTAAACCCTTGGGAATTGCGTAATTCCCTCAGTCCACTAATGTGCCACATATGTGCACTGAAACAAAGTGCTCCAAGAGCATAAGTTGTTTAGTGTCTGATTATTATTAAGAGCTAATAATAATTGACATGCATCTATTTTTAGATCAGCGATCTATAAATAAACTTCGCCCAATATTATAAAAATATAATTTCATCTATTTTTCCAACTTGATCAACCATCCGCAAGTAGCATCCTGCAACTTCTGAAATATGATCATCATGTCTAAAAATAGACTTACGCCAAAAATAGCCTGCGGGCCCACTTAGTGAAGGCAACTTTTTTCACTAAGCTCATCTCTTGTTGAATCTCAACAATCAACCCATCATCCAACCAGAAATCATATATATTGGTTGCAACAGAATACGTAACTAAGTGGGTAGAAGCAGTAGCATTACCAAAAGCCACAGAAGAAACTGTGATAAAATTTCTTTTCGAAATTTTTGTATGATATGGGTTACCCAGAGAAGTAGTCACTGATGGAGGGCCATAATTTGTAGGCCACAAGATCGCTGCTACACTAAAAAATAATCATGTTATTCACATAATTACCTCTCCATACCACCCGAAGAAAATGGGTAGGTAGAAAGCACCAACAGAGTAATTGAAGCTATTCTAATGAAGACATTATCATCGCATAGACGAGACTGGGCTACTTGACTGCCATAAGCCCCGTGGGCATATTGCATAGCTGGGAGGAAAACTACTGGATACTCCCCATATCAGCTGCTGTTTGGTAAGGAACCTATTTTTCCCATAGATTTTGAGATACAAACACTAAGGACAGCCCAGGAAGTGGGACTAGATTTAACTGAAGCCCAGATTAATAGATTACAACAAATAAATGAATTATATGAAATCTAGCTTTTGGCTCTGCATCATACTGCACTTATTCAACAACAAAGAGCCAAATGGCATGATTCTCTGATCAAGAAAAAGACATTTCATGAGGGCGACTGGGCACTTCTCTACGATTCCAGGTTTCAAGATTTCCCTGGTAAATTGCAAACTAGGTGGCTAGGTCCCTATGAAATAAAGGAAGTACATGACAATGGCACTCTTACATTGGCCACCATTGATGCGTTTGATTATTCCTTTAAAGAAAATGGGCATCGGGTGCGCCTCTACCAAAGACCACTCACAAGAGAATCATTTTGTCAACAGATACGCAAGGACTCCACCATGCAAGTTTTAGCTGCTGAAGATAATCCTTCGGCAGCTTAATCTTTGTAAAAATTCATTTCTTTGTTCCAAAAAAAAAAAAAACTGTAAATAGGATTGTTGATTCAATTTGTTTTTTTTTCTCTGCCTATTTTGCTGTTTCATCTTCGGAACAACACTTTTTTATTTTGCTGTTCCATATTCAGAAGAACACTTTTTGATTTTGCTGTCTATCTTCGGAACAACACTTTTGGATTTTGCTGTCCCATATTTGAAACAACACTTTCTAATTTTGATGTTCCATCTTCGGAACAACACTTTTTGATTTTACTATTCCATCTTCGGGACAACACTTTTTGATTTTGTTGTTCCATCTTCGGAACAACACTTTTTGATTTTTTTGTTCCATCTTCGGCACAACACTTTTTGATTTTTTTGTCCCATATTCGGAACAACACTTTTTGATTTTTTTATTCCATCTTTGGAACATATTTCTCTTTTTGTTTTTTGTTCTATCTTTGGAACAACACTCTTGTTTCTTGTACAATTTTTGTGTGTTCTGAACATCACTTTTTCTCATATATATATTTCACAAACAACTCTTTCCCCTTGTGGACTTATCCCTAGCTCATTTCAACCTTATTTCTTTGATTCCTTTTATGGCCTGAAGTACAATACCTTCATGCGGATAAGAATTATGGATTTTATTAAACCAGGTGAATATTTTAACGTTATGATATTTAACAAAGACAAATTCTTGATGATAGACTTAAAACAATTGAAAGGGACACAACTATTTATATTTCACTTTACTGTATTGATTTCTACTATATATGATACTGATTGATTATCTTTACCCTGCTGATTCTACTCTCCCTGGTTATAATTATCTCTGTCTATTATCAATGCGATTATGGGTATAATTTTTCTTATTATTGACATGCTTCAACTTCTTACACCATCCCTACTCTTAAGGAGTACTGAACCTCCCTCTATTTATCATAAAAATATGTAATGACAACTAAATTTTATCTACAGATAGAGGATAGGGGGTCTCATTAAGAGCCAGCCTACCATGTTCATAAGGATCTAGCAATGTGACATTCCCACTATGGCCACCACACCAGGGTTATGATCCATTGGATGACTAAAACATCCTTGGAACAAGAGGTCTCATCACGAGCCAACCTGTTCACTTTTGCTACTTCCCAGTGAATGGCAGTATGGTTATTAGGTTACCATGCCAGCACATTGGTCTCTTCTGTAGAAACAACAATGAAAATTTTCAATTATAAATTAAGGATCCTGGCTCACATGGGTTAAAAAGCAACTCTGTCAAGGCTATGGATGCCTGCTAGCAGCGTAAGCTTTGCTTATGGTATTTAAGTTCTATTTCCTTATTCTATAATTCTTATAATAACCTCTTCCCATTTATCTTTTTATCCAAGAGATTATTTCCTTTAAACACTTCCCTACTTTGAACCTTTATGCATGAGTTCATGTTTTTTTACTCAATCATATTGTGTACAGCCGGAATATCATTGGCAAAGCCTCCTTTTGTACATTTTTTTGTCCTCTTTCCTTATCACATAACTTATCATCAACCAAAGCGTCTTGTCTCATGTCATTTACTATGATTATACACCACTCTTTTACTCTATCCATCTCTCTTATTGTCTCGTCATTTATTTACATACTTTGTTCCATTTACTACTGTACCATTCATCCTTATATCCTACCGTCAAAACTATCATTCCCTGTCTATTCGTTCATAGGCGACCTCTCATTTCGAAGGGGGAGAGAATTTCCATTACATTCATGCATGCATTGGCATTATTTCATTGAATGATAAGATATTCCATGATCACGCAGCATGAAACAATTTAATAACACAATTAATATCAACTGCACTTAGCTATTACTTGCTGTTCTATCGCTCTAAATGTTGCTGTGTTTTTAGTATTGCTCCGTTTTTTAGTATTTGCTGTGTTTTTTCAGTATTGCTGCATTTTTCCATTACACTCATCCTTTGAAATAGTAGGAAGAATTAAAGCATTATGGGTGGTAAGGCAGTGCGCCGTGAACCTTTAGTGTTATAGGTCTCCTACAGAGCCAGGGAAATTCTGATCCGTGCAGGGTGGATATCTTATCTCACAAGATTTTAGCCCTCGAATGAGGAAATTGCCATTGAATTTCTACAGCATCTGCAGAATGGGGAATCCATGGTGAAATGTAGAAGAATTACAGTCACAAATGTTGTAATAGCTGATGTATCTGGGTTGCTGGTAGAAGGAAATATATGGTCACAAAAACATGTATTGCTGCAAGACGCAGTGGAAACTTTCAAAGACAAAGGTGAGCAAGTAGTCAGGAAAGGCAAAGGCATCCAACCATCTTCTCTGGTAGAACCGTGGAGGGAATTAGAAAGCATTATCCAAAGATACATTACTTGCGATGGACACCAAGATGTGGTAATACCACGATAACTTAAACTATTAGTTGTCTTGAAACAAAAACTCACTATTAATCTGCCATCTCTTTTGAATTATTTGCTGCATGATACTATTGTTAGAATAAGATGTGCCAAACACCCTAAAGCTGTAATAAGTCACCATGGATTGATTAGATTAATCATCAGTCATAGCTTGGTTCAATACAAATTAACTTGGTATGGTTTCATAATGGCCCTAGAGAACATGCAAAACCCTGTAATCCAACATCTCAAAATTCCGGAGACAAGCCAAAAGAACCCTGTTTCGAAAAGAAAAATACTACCCAATCAAAGGTTGAACCCCATAAACACAAGAAGTCTGTAAGAATTTAACTAGCCCAGAGGATGTTTACAAATATTAGGGATGAAAGTAATCAGCCTATGGAGACAGCCAGTCTAGTTAGGAAAAGAGACTCTGAATTCGAAGAAGAGGCACCCGGTTCAGAAGAAGAACCCGAAGAAGAGCCTGAAGAAGAGGCTGAATCAGAATCAGAACCTGAAGAAGAGGCACCCAGTTCAGAAGAAGAACCTAAAGAAGAGGCCAATTCTGAACAAGAACAAGAACAAGAACATAATTATAATAATGAATTGGAAAGTGAAGTAGGACCGAATGATCCTTTGGAAGATTTCGAGACAGGGGTGGCCGAGGTCTTGGAAAATATTAATGTATATATGCAACCTGGAGGACCACTTGGTCTCAGCACAATGGAAACACAAGTCCTAGAGAATTCCGGGCATATAGAAACACTGCCATCTCCAGAGGCTACAGACACATAAATTGTTCATGAATCCGAATACTAGTCTGGTGACACGATTCCATTGGAATACAACCATGAGGACCAGCAGAAGTCTGCAGACATAGAGGTTAGTCACCAATCGGATAATCAGTCAGGCGATATGGTTCTTTTGGAACACAAACCTGATGACCAACAAGCAGCTCTAGAAACCATTGATAAACCTGTTAGTGGAGCAGATGCTCCTCAAAAGAATCAAGGGGTCAGAGAAAAACTTAAGAAGTTGTGACAAAAATACCGAAAGCTCCAGAAGACAGTCAGAAGGCTACAACGAGAAGTTAAAAACTGTAAAACCACTCTTGAGGTAACTTCTGTAGCTACACAAACAAGAATATGCGAGAATAAATCAATAGGAATTCAAACCGAACTCGTTCCCACTCGAACAATAGCCACCCAGGTTAATTTGCATGAAAACTTGGTAAATGCGGTTGTTCAAATGGAGGGTTGGTCCTCCCACAATAAGAAAATAAAAACTGAAGAGGTATTCTCTCACAACATCAGCACTCAGATAGAAGGGCAATCCAAGGATTTTTTGTCAAGGAATGACCCTATCATTTTAAAACTTTGAGAAGAACTTACACAAACCCAGCTTGCTTTAGAACAACATCAACAACAAACAGTCTCCCTGTAACAATACCAGAAGTTACAAAAATAATTGAGGGAATTAGCCCTAGCAGAGAATGAGGCTTTTGATAAGGGTAGATAGGAAGAAGAAAAAATGAAGATGATGAAAACTAAGCTGAACAACGTCAAGAATCAGTTGGACACCATTTGTTCATTATATTCGAATATCTTGACCTGTCGATCTCATGCTACGAACTATGCCTTGTTTTTATTAGAACGATATTTATTGTTAAAAATCAAAGCTGTTAGAGCCAACAAGCTAGTTGAGCTGAAGACAATGGAGGATTTTATAAATTGATGTAAGACACATGGAGTAAAGGTCCAAAGGCTTCTTTGTGAATTTTATTTTCATAATTTTATATTAGATAAAGAAGTGGATGTGAATCCTAGCCCTTTTATTGGAGATATTCAATTTCAGGATTTTATCTCTTTTGCAGTCAACCAACTCAAGTGGTTGAAGGCTTATAATTCATTCCAAAGACATGAACACAGCTTATATCTTTTGGCAAGAAGTTAACCTACTCACCCTTTGCAATTGTTTACTAAGCATAAAATACTGATGACACAGGAAGGTGTGCTTAAAATTTTAGGGCCCATACATAAGGAAATTGTGTTGGAAGGAACAACATATTTCCTCTCCATTCAGGAAAGATCACTGGTTGCATCCAAAATGAGATGGATGGTTTCAAGCCAAAATGTTAAGGAAAGAGAACCATTCAATTATGGAAATTTCAAAGCTGCTATGAAATGGTGAGTCCCATACAGCAATATTCTATTAAGAGAAGGACCCTATTGGGTGGGATGTCACTTTAGAAGCCCCATTATTTGGTATCCTCCCGAAGGGTATCATCTTGACTATGAGTTACCTAAAGGACAAGAAGCGGAAGCCTTTTCAAACTTGGCACGATATCATGGTATCAGGCCTATTATGGACAGATATTCTCCAGCCTACTCTTTAACTTCTTTGCATAAGAATTATTCATTACTCATGAGGACATGAAAAAAGGTAAGAAAGGGAGTATGTTGAGCCTTGAAATAGGTATGTATTTACTCTTGATTACTGTCCTTTTTCCTCTTCCTTATCAATCTCGTGCCATGATATGATAATATAATGAAAATATTTTGATGAAGAATGAATGAAAAATGATCCTGATATAATTTAACTGTCAAAACTAACTCTCGTTGCTTTTTATGCTGAAATTAACAAAAGAAAGAGCAAGACTTAATCATGGGAAAGAAGATGCGTTAAATACAGTCGAATCTAAGATACATCATTGAGGATTAGAACAAGAATGAATTGACTGTCCGAGGATAGGGAGAGCTATAAAGGGACAGGGAAAGCTAGTTCTCAAGCATCATGAATGATGTATCTTTCATCTTTTTCATAATTCGTAATTGTAATCGACAGAACGTAGTTTTGAACAACAAGATCGGATTGTGATGTTAATTTACTGTGATGATTAATATATAGTTCGTGTTTCTTTTCATTCACATATTGTGGAGTAGTTAAGTAGTATTCGTCAGTGGCTAAGGCCCCGTTCTCTGGTGAATCTCACTGTTGTTCCCTATGTTATACTTTTCCCTTTATTGCAAGTGTATTATGCTTTTCCACTTTGCAGTTGATAATTTAGATTTATGGTATTTATTTCCATTGAATACGCATTTCCAATTTATTTCCTTAAAGAATTAGTTGTTAGTTAAAAGAATTGGTTTTGATTACTTAAAGCATAGAAAATTATTTCCAATGCTTTCCTTCTGTTCAATAGTTTAGATCCAGCTGAAAGAGCTCGGTTAATGCTTCAGTGCTCTCAGTTGATTATCTGTTGAATTAGTTCAATTAAGAATGAATCATAGTTTTTGGTTATAATGCTTAGATGAATCACTTTCTTTAAAGCTTCAAGATTTATGATTGCATTTGTATTAAATGATTGGCTTTAGCATTACTCTTTGTATGAATATCTTGCACATATTGTCTACATGCTTGAGATAAAAGGACTTACCCTGGTTGATAATTAATGTGAGGCAATTAGGAGATTTTAAAGACACCTGTTAGCACCCAAAAAAGGGGGAATAGGATGTTGATTGATCCCATTAGGAGGCCTATTGACTGGGTGTGACAAAATGGCCTATAACAAATTCCCCCCTAAATCAAAAATTCAAAAATGATGACTAATGACTGAAGTGCTTTACCTTGTGACAAGTCGATATCAAGAAAACTGTCAAGCTTCATATCTTACAATACATTTAGATTATGACATATTTTTGTTGAGGGAGGCATACCCATACTCAGCACATAAGCTAACATAAAATGTGCAATGATAAAAATAATGTGTCCACAAATGAAACTGGTGGACCCATGACTAGATGGCTTTCTATATGATCATGACCATCATACATTGTAATATTTGTATAATTCATAAAATCGCAGGCTAGATGGATGAAACTAGATCTAGGGTCTCCTATCTCATTCACATGACCAACCAATGTACGAGTCCAACCATGTGAATCAATGAGTTGAGGTCGAACATGGTAGACACCATATGATTACCAGTTGATGATGTAAGCCACTAACAGAGCTGATAGAAACCATTGATGATGTTAATGGCTCTCAAGGTACAAAAGTATAACCTGTATCCTGCGAGTAAATGAGTTGATGTCAAACACCACACAAATTATTTCGGTCAAAGGCCGATGATGTAAACATGTCATAGAGAGTGAGGAAACTTTCCATTGTTGTATGCAAGCACCTAGGTACCAAAGGGGTTTTTTATAAGTCAACTTCCTGGATGATGTGTTGATGTCGAAAGGAAGCGACCCATCGTAGGAGGGTCTTGATGCATCCCACATCAAAGAATCGAAATGGGTATCATGATTGAAATAGAATGATACCGATACAGAACTAAATCAGGAAAAGATAAACATGGAATGAAGTCTTAAGAGTATTGCAATGGACATCAACTAAATGGCTTCTCTTGAACACACAATGACACTGAATGGATTTGGTAACATTGGCCCTAAATCGAAATGGATGCTCTGAAAAGGTATGATGAACCGAATGACAAGAATATTACCCAACCCAACATCCACAAAGATGAAGTGGAAGAGAATTGTGTTCAACAATGACTCACTGCCATTAGAAAATGGAATACCCTTTTTCCAAATTTCCCCAACCATAATGGTCAATACCTCTTTATTTTTTAACAAGCTTGAGGAGGATAACATATTCTTGATCTTTAAGTTGATCCTTTAGATAAATCCCTCTGAGCATATTTAAATAACCTTGAGAAGGAGTGGTTCATCCTTGTCATGTTCGGCAATTCCATCGTTGTTTGATGTTTTAATGAGTCAAACAAAGGTAAAAATCGACATATTTTTCATGTTTAGAGAGTTTGAAAAAGAGGTGAAAAAAATAACTCCAAATGTTACTTTTCGTAAGTGGTCACTCGAGTCCAAAAAGGAAGAAAACCATACTCAAGAGAACCTCTTAGCCATGTTCGACTAAGGTATTCCTTTTTCATAAATATTATATATCAGTCTGAAAAAGGGTTAAACTTATACTGAGTAGATGTCTTTTCATTTAATTTTACGAGTTCAAAAAGAAAAGTGCTCGAAAATCTTTTCATATTTTATGACTTTTAAAAGAGTTGAAAGAGGAATCCTCTTGGAGGAACGAGTGTTATAAAGGATAGAAAATAGTTCCGTTCATGGTGGAATTTTTCAAAACTTGTAAAGTTCAAGAGGTTGGCTAATAATACCACCCATCGTAGTAGTTCATCAGGAAAGGGTAAAACCAAGTGAAAGAATATGATAATCCAAGAAGATGGTGATGATGGAATGAGAAAACCAAGGCTCATCTAGAAAAGGCAAGCTGATAAAAATGGAAATAATGAGAGATAGGATGAAAATGGTTTCAATTTTACATAAGCTTGAAACATAGGAAACTATGCTTGAAATTGGTTTCATTTTTACACGAGCTTGAAACAAGAGAAAAAACTATGCTTGGAATTGGTTTCATTTTTACACAAGCTTGAAATAGAGAAAAACTATGCCTCAAATAAGTTTTCATGCCCCCAGCATAATGACTCAATTTGATGTACATCCCCCGCCTAATATTTATTTCATTCACCTAAGTAGACTACTATTTTTTAATAGGTGGATGGAATGAAGGTTCATTTACGAGATCAAGTGAAAGACTCGGCTGGGAATTTACGAGATCTAATAAAGGAAACAAATTGGAAGGGGATTTATTTCATTTTTTAACAAGCTTGACATAGGAAAATAACTATTCTCATGAAACCTTGTTTCATTTTTTGGAGATTGACACAAGAAAAGGAATTATGCTCATAGGATCATGTTTCATTTCTTAACGAGTTTGACACAAGAAAAATAACTTTGCTCGAGGAAACTTGTTTCATTTTTTAAGGAGATTGACACAAGACAAGGAACTCTGCTCCAAAAACCTTGATCATGGCCCATAAGAGGCCATGGCTTCCAAGAGGTTCTCATCACATGGGATAAAAATGCTCTATAAGGGGATACATATCTAGGGATCTAATGGAAATATCGGGCTCTAATGCCTACAATAGATGATGCACTATATCACCGACTAGATCATCAGTAGAGGTGGGAATGGAACAAATTTCAACATAATTAACCTGTGGTGAGCAATATAATACTTGCATATAAGGAAAATTTAGGTATTTTGGTTGACTGTGTTCCAAATTAGGGAAAATGAACAAAATCTGGTCAATGGTCATGATTCTTCCTTCATGTGGAAAACACATCACACGAAGGAGTGAAGAGATGAGATCTCCCATAACATAAACATAGTCATGCCCAAGGATTAAATTAAAATCCAAATGGCATTGGACTACCATCACATTGATATAGATAGTATTTCCTCCAAAAGTAATAGGAAACTTAGGAAGTATCCCTAATAGTTGATTTCCTCCTCTGTTGAAATCCAACAAATTATGGGTGACAGGCACAAGCTGTGGAGAGCCTAGATCTTACCAAGAATTTGAGGACACAATACTAAAATATGCTCCTTCATCTATAATTATGCCAGGTATGGCCACACTATAAGATTTTACTATTATCTTGAAGGGCACGTAAGGAGGAAGAAAATATCCTGCCAAACGACTCCAATCAAAAGAAGTGACCATACTACTTGGAGGGGGTGTCGTGGGAATGGGAGAAATTCCCCCTTGCACCATAGGAATGGGAGGATTTCCCCCCGTTTATCATGGGAACGAGAGTATTTTCCCCCAATTCATTAGAATCTAAAGTAACAAGAAGAACCTGGGCAGTATGAACTTCACTCTCTTTGGGAAAGGTATGATAAATTGAACGTGGAATCGAGTCAACCATTTTATCAACCAATTTTTGGTTGGGAAAAGACTCATGGGATTCACATTCAGAGATAGTGGGATTGATTGGAGATGAATTCTGATCAACCACTTCATTAACTAGAGGAGGGCTGGGAGAAGCTTTTGATAACCAGCTGGAAGTCGTCGCTGAGAAGTTGTAAGGTTTTCCAACATTTTTGAATCTCCATCCATATAAGGAAAAAGGTGAATAATATAATTCCATTCACATAACCTACAGGTAAATTTGACTTTACCCTGTTTCCCATGGACCTTACTATCACTATTTAATGGTTTATCACTAGCATGATCTCGAGAGGTTGATGAAAAAGGCTAATGTCAGCATGTAGACCACACTTCTAATATCTTGGGATTACGAGGACAATCTATTAGAAGGTGGTCACCCTTACACAACTTGCAAGGGAATTTAAATTTGTGGGGTTAATTGGATGATTTCTCCATACTAGTTGCATTTGTAGAAATGGTTACCTGGTTCCCCCCCTACTTATTTTACTTCTTCTTCTTCTTAATTTTGTAGTTACTAGAATTAAGAATTTCACCAGGCGAGAAGCAAGAAAGGGATGAAGAAACAACATGTTAAGAAGGAAAAGGGTCAAATTTAGGATTAACATGAGGTTTATACTATTCAAGTGGAGGAGAACTTGGTTGAGGATTATTTTTGATATTTGGAACCATAGTGGTTGAAAATAACCAAACTGGTAAACCAATGATAAATCCAGGAAGGGACAAAGTTTTCGTATAAGGAGAACCAATATTTTCCAAAATGAGTGTTGGGTGTGTGTTATATTCTTTCCACGAATAGTTGTATGCATGGGGGGGTCACAAGGGGGGGAGAAATACCCCCCTATTCGTCGTGTCAAGCGCAGCGGGGCAGTGACAGGGGGGCGGCAGCCCCCCCCGTCCAGGGGTGGCAGCACCCTAGGAAAAAAAAATTGGACCCTATTTTAGGTGGCCAGAACCGCCTATGGTTTTTTGCATGAGTTTTCACATGGCTTTGGGGCATGATGTTTTTCAGCCCTTGGTATCTTATAGATCCAATCAAGGGAGCTATAGTTATGTTCTAATCCAGGGTTAATGGATTGGGGTTTATGAATTATTTGACATATATATATATATATATATATATATATATATATGTATGTATATGTATATGTTGAACATTGGGTTCAACGCTCCCCGTGTGTTTCGCGACATGGACTAACTGCCTCTCGTGGATCCTAACTATGGCGATTGTTGTAAAATTTTTATAAATACTATGATGTATCACTGGACTCTCCTGATCTAACAATTATAGACACTGTTAAATACAGAATCCTTCTACTTAATTCTTTGCAAAAATTTAATTGCAAATTGCAAACACATGAAGAAATATTAATCACACATAACAAGATGTTTTTACCGGGAAAGCATAAAGCTAAAAACCCCAACTATAATATATTATGTATATCATGGATCATGAAACAATCTCATACAAAACTCTACTCCAATAGCTCTCAGTAAAATATACAATCGTCTCACACTGTCATACAAAAATTGGCATAAACATGCACCAATTTACTGCCTCCTGACAGCCTGCCTCCACTCTGCAATCCTTGCTAATGAATATCCCTGAATGAATTCGATCTTGCCTTGCCTTCACTACAAAAATCTCATTGGAATCTCCAATGTGTGTGTAGATGAATTGAATGCACCACTATAGTCACAACTGATAGTCAACCATGCCCTTTCACCTATCTCTCAACTGGGTCTCCACTGGATCTGACATGCATGTAGTTAACAATAGTATATCTTTAGTTGCATGTGAGACCACTGCTTGTGAATTAATTAAATAATTATTTCACTGATCTCTCACTAGTGTATCTTTAGTTACAACTAGTTACAACTAGCACAACTGAGTTTAACTCGGTTAAACGAGTTAAACAAAATAACAAATCACATAACTACACATCCAACTTTGTTACAACTTTGTATCACTCAGTTACAATGAAGTCCACTGCATGGTCCACCAACCAAAAAATTCAACTCAAAATCCACATAGCTAACTGATTTTCCACTTCAGTTAACTATGTCCAAGTTCTCATTGAAAATAGATAGTTATTTATTGTCTAATTATTTTTAAGGGGTTAACAATAATCGACATGCATTCTAATTTTAGACACGCATTCCACGAAACAACTTCGCACATGCATTCCAAACTTAGACACCCATCCATCCATATAAATTTCTCAACCATATATAAATAGATTACTACTAAAAATAGACATATCACCTAAAAATATCTCGTGGGCCCCACCTAGTGTAGGTGCTTAATTTTCACTAGGATCATCATCTTTTTGAATATAAACACTCCCTCTCAACAAGAAAGGGATTATCCTTCACTCCAACCATGTCTCTATGGTATTCAAATTTTCTCCTAGAGAGCGGCTTCGTGAGAATATTCATCAAAATATCTGTATCCTGATCTTCCGTAGGAATGTACTAAAGCAACATGATCTTCTGCTGCACACAATCTCTAATATGATGATACCAGATATCTATATGCTTATTTCTATCATGAAACATAGGATTAATCAAGAGTTTAATGCAACTTTTATTATCACAATGAATCACTATAGGATCTAAATGAGAACCGAACAAACTGAACAGGATCTTCCTCATTTAGATAGCCTCATATGCAGCTTGACTTGCTACCATGTATTCTGCTTCTGCTAAACTGAGTGCCACAAATCTTTGTTTCCTGCTATACTAAGAAACAGTTGTAGATCCGATACTGAAAACCCCTCCTGATGTGCACTTTCTATCTGTTGGGTTGCCTACCCAATCTGCATCCGTGAAGCCATGAAACTTCACCTCATCCATCTGTTTGTACCATAAGCCATACTCAAATGTGCCCCTGAGATATCTCAGGACATGCTTGCCCACCTTCCAAAAGAGCTTGGTAGGCTTAACCATCGCTTGAATAAGCTATTTCACCGGATAGCATATGTTCGGTCTTTTATTAACTAAATACATGAGCGAACCCACCAACTGTCGATAGAAAGTAGTGTCCGCTACCTCTGCCAATGTAGCATCCTCTTTCCTCCACTTTCTTGGAAGAGGAGTATTCATGGCTTTGCAGTCCTCCATGTGAAACTTATCGAGTATCTCCCTTGCATACTTGCCTTGAGACACAAAAATTTCACCTTCTCACTGCCATATTTCCAACCCAAGGAAATAGTGAAGGAGGCCCATATCCTTTATCTCAAATATCTCAAATCCTTCAGGGTGCTCGATGTCCACCTCTTCCTTAATAATCCCATTAAGGAATGCAATCTTCACATCCATTTGATGAATGTGTCAACCCATCTGCGCTGAGAGAGCAAGGATGGTCCTTATGGAAGAAATACAGTGCGGCAAGTGCAAATTTTTCTTCATAATCAATACCCTCGATCTGTGAGAAGCCCCGAGCCACAAATATTGCCTTATACTTCTCAAAACTCCCATCAGCAGCTTGATTTACCATGTAGATCCATCTTGAACCTACCACTGATTTATCAACCGGCCTTGGAACAATTTCCCAAGCACTGTTTCTGACAATGGAGTCATACTCCTTCACCATTGCATCTACCCATGTGGGCTCCTGCACTGCTTCTTGAGAGGAAGATGGCTCAAGCACAATACATTTGCTCAGGAGAGCCATGTATCCAATGAATTGGTCAGGAGACTGTCTCTGTCTGTGCTGTGAAGTCGGGACTCCTACATTCTGTGCTGCATCAAGCTTCAGCCTCTCAGATTTTGTGGTACGCCTTCTACTAGTTTTGATGTTTGGCTCTGTGTGAGTGGAATCCTCCACTCCATGAACCTCCTCCTATGGTTGATCCACATCTAGAGACTCATCTTTAGGAACAAGCAGTTCCTCCTTTGCATGCAAGTCTAGCTCCCTCTCAAGCGACAACTCCATGGATTTCTCCTCATTGAATTTTATATCTCGTCGCACCACAGTCATCCTACTATTTGGAAAATACACACAATAATTGTGGGGTGAATCTGTGTACCCAAAAAATATCCCAACTTCAGCAGTCAACTTCAGCTTCTTCCTGGAATTCTTGGTCACATGCACATAAAAATATGAGCAAAAAATCTTAAAGTGAGAAACATCCAGTTTTGATCAGGAGATCAAGTCTCCTGTAGAAAAAATGCTCAAAAATGAAGTTGCTCAGAATTGGTCTAAACCAGATCGACTGGAAAGAGCTCATAAAAAATATCCTGTAGACGTGAACGGCACTGAAAACCGATGTCGTACGAGGAAGATATTCAGCTTTGAAGTTTGCCAATTTCAATAAAAGGAAGGCCAAAATTTGACTTTAGAAAAAAAATATTCTTATTAAAAAAAGAATATTCCACAGAATATTTTGGGAATATTTTGTGGAATATTTTGGGAGTATTCTGTGGAATATTCCACAAAATATTCTGTGGAATATTCTAGTGGCAGCCAATGAAAAGGCACCACGTGGCCAGCCCGGAGGCCGCCACATGGCCCCAACGTGGAATGGAAAGGCGTTCAAAAATTTTGTTGGTCGCGAGCAGGATTTGAACCGAGGTCGAGTAGACACAAATGAAATGGACCAATTTTTGGGCCACGACAATGTTTCTTGTTTAAACAATGACGCCAATACATATTTAAAAATTGTGGTTTGTTTGGGCGGGCCCGAAAGGGGTCCAGCCCCTAAGGGCCAGCCCCTTTCTCATGGAAACCTGGCATCGGAACCCGAAGACTAATGTTAATCGATGTGAAAAATCAAACGGTTTGGATAACATTTATTACAATCGTTAACATGTGAACGGGCAGAGGTTGCGGATAATTAAAATCCGGTTTTCAAACGGTTTGTTTTAACATTATTCGCGGCGGGTTGGATGGTGGTGCATTTGACCACGTCCACTTAGCATTTAATTTAACCGTCTATTAAAATTGGAGCGCGCCACAAAATATGGAGTTTGTTGCCATTTTTAACTAGATTTAACTCCAGTTCTCCACATTTAGTGGAGTTTTTCTAGGTGACACTGGGCAAACTTCAGTTAGCCATAACTTTGGCTAGGGAAGTCCATTTGGGACAATTTTTTTTTTTAATTTTGGGGTATTGAAGCATTCTGGAGCTCTTGGGATAGGTTGTAGAGCCATCAGAGTGCTCTATCAGTGATTTTACCAGTGATTTTGGTTGTGGAGCCACCAAGGCCTAATGAAAGATCAGCTGTGTTGGACTATACTCATCCATTGGAGGTGAATGAATAGCCGATTTATATTGATTTCAGTCTTCTGTTTCTGAATTTGCAGCTAATTTTTCCTTTTGAGGCTTTCTACATAGTGTAATTCTTAATTTGAGCATTAATGAAAGAGGGAAAAGCCTAATTAGAGGCTTTTGGACCCAGCAGAGGTAGCCCAAGAGAGGGGTGAACTGCTTAAACAAATGCTTACTGTTATGCTATGCATTTTTGTTGTTATATTTCAGATTTTGTTTCATTAAATAGTAACTTTTCATAAGTACAATTTTCCCAATCAGACTTATACAGTGAACACAACTCCTTAGTTTCACTTCAAACCACATTACTTCCTTTGCAGAATACTTGAACTTGCTTATTCACACATAAAATTTTGATTAATGAATAATTTGCACATAAACAAATACTTTCATTGATCAGATCTATTTGAGTGTTTACATTATATTTCTTTAGGCAGAGCCAGTTTTTGGGCCAGAAGCGTCTGGTTTCATCCTTTAGTGTAAAGGTGAAATAACCAGTAAAAGCCCCTACTGTCAATCTCTGTATAAGAAATACTTTGTACACACAATTTCATATCAGATCGGTATCAGATCTCTAGGTTTTGCTTAAGAGTTTGTGAAATTTGTGCAAGAATATTGTGTTATTCTACAAAATTTGATGCTTACCAGGCTGAAATTGAAAAGAGGGGAAGGTCAATTGGTTAGAGAACAATTTAATCCTCAACCAAGGATGGCTAGGGTGCCATTATCTCCACCTTCCATTTCATCCTCATTAGCCTTAGAATCAGCCACAAACATGTCTTCCAAAGAAGGAGAAGTACATGAGGAAATGGATCCCAAGGAAGAAGAAAGAGTCTTTAGAAATTTTTTCTTGGACATGACTGAGATGGTTAGGATCCTATACCAGGAGAGAAATGATAGGATTGCTGGAGAAGGGTCTAGAAACCAAAAAGAAGAAGGAGATTCTTCAGGAGGGAAGGAAGACAAGGATGAGTCTAAGAAAGGGAATGGAGGAAATGGTGATCCTTCATCTCCATCGTCATCCTCTTCCTCCACATCATCCTCTTCTACTTCTGTTAATCAGTCACACAAAAAAAAAACATCTCTTAAAAATCCTTTGTTAAAGCTTGATGTGAAGTTTGAGTTGTCGAAGTTTAATGGTGATGTGAATGCAGAAAAATTGGATAATTGGATTAGACAGCTGGAAGTCTATCTAAGAATTCATAATTTGCATGATGATGACACAAAAATCCAATTAGCCTCTTTGAGAATGGATGGAGCTGCTTTGGTTTGGTGGGAAGCCAAGACCAAGGAGGAAATTAAAAAGCATGGTAAGATAACTCTAACTTGGAATGAGTTTATTACTACTATTAAGAAATAGTTTTATCCTCTTGCTCATATTTAGAAAGAAATCATGAATTGGCAAAACTTTAGGCAACTTAAGGGGCAAAATGTGCAAGATTATACCCAAGAGTTTAGAAGGAGAGCACTTCTACTTGGAGTAGACTTACAAAGTCAAGACACCTTGTTGAAATACATAGGAGGTTTGCACAATTACCCACAACATACTATTCTAATGTTCAATCCTACCAGCTTAGATGAAGTCTGTGTCCAGGCTAGACATTTAGAAGCTAGAGGAAAGAATACTTTTGATGAGGATAGTAATTTCAAAAACAAAGGAAAGAAGAGAGTTGCAAATTCAAGAAAAGAAAAAGGAAAGTTCTTTTACAAGAACTATTCGAAAAAAAGTCATGATGAAGATCATTGTTGGAAGCTTCATCCTGAACTGAAACCAGAAAAATACAAGAACAAAAACAAGACCAAAGAAAAGGAGAAAACTGTAGCAACATTTGAGCAAGACTTGGGGTCAGACTCAGGAGATGAGACAAAAAGCATAGCCATGGTTTTAAAGAACATTAAAGGGAAAGAAGTGGTGCAAGACACAATTCCCAGTTCTAGCTCTTTGAATTGTCACAAAGATACTCATGAAGAAAAGAGGAGGATAGAGCTCTTCCATATGAGGGTAATTTCAAAACCTACCAAAATTGACACACTATTTGACATTGGGTCACAAGCTAATCTTATATCTGAAGACTTGGTAAAGAAGCTTAAACTTGAGACCATTCCACATCCGAACCCTTATCCACTTGGATGGATATGCAAGGATGCCAATTTGAAAGTCTCAAGGAAGTGCATATTGCACTTTGCAATAACTGCACACTTTATTGACACAGTTGAACTTGATGTGGTGCCGCTTGATATCTAAGGTATTGTTTTGGGAAGTCCTTATTTATTTGACAGCAAGGCTATATTTCATCGCCATGAAAACAAGTATCACTTGTTCAAAGATGGTAAAGAGTACATTGTGAGAGCTCAGAAGAAGAAGCTGGAATCTTCTTTACTCCATGCAAGTCAATTGAAAAGACTGGTTAATGCAAGTCAAAGTCTAACTTTGTTAATTTTGAAACGACCAGATTTTGAGCATTCGCCTTTTTATGATGTTGCTAATGATTTGTCTCAGCTTAATAATAGTTTGTCTTTGAAAGAAGATGATGCTATGTTGCGCAAATTACCTTTTGGGTCAGCCAATGCAGTGAATGAAGTGTCAAAGCAAAGAAATGCAAACAAGAAGGACACACAATTAAGCATGGGACAAAGTTGGTTTCAGAATGGTACAATTCGCCATGGGAACAGTTTGCAAGGTGAGGGTTATTTTAAGTCTTTTTGGAAGTTTGATCAGTGTAGAAATTTTTTTTTTTCTGCAAATTACAATTTCTGTTCTACAAATTTTAATCATTTGCATCATGACTTAGTCAATCTTAGCAATGGTCGATCAGTTGATTCCAGAGACGGATTATCATTTTCTCAAAAGCTTCATTTGATGAAATCGGGTAGATTTCAGTTATTCAAGGGTGGAAGAGTGGAGAATCAGTCTCCACATCATCAATTTCACTAATCAGAGAGCTTTTGGGGTCCAAAAGCTTCCCATTTGGGAGGTGTGATAAGGAGATCAAGTCTCTTGTAGATAAAATGCTCAAAAATGAAGTTTCTCAGAATTGGTCTAAACCAGATCGACTAGAAAGAGCTTGGAAAAACGATCCTGTAGACGTGAACGACACTGAAAATCGACGTCGTATGAGGAAGATATTTATCTTTGAATTTTGCCAATTTCAGTAAAAGGAAGGCCAAAATTTGACTTTAGAAAAAAATATTCTTATTAAAAAAATAATATTCCACAGAATATTTTGGGGATATTCTGTGGAATATTCCACAAAATATTCCGTGGAATATTCCAGTGGCAACCAATGAAAAGGCGCCATGTGGCCAGCCCGGAGGTTGCCACGTCGCGGGCAGGATTTGAACTGAGGTCGGGCGAACACAAACGCAACGGATCGGCCGTTGGGCCACGGCTATGGTGCTTGTTTAAACAATGGCACCAATACATATTTAAAAATTGTGGTTTGTTTGGGTGGGCCCGAAAGGGGGCCAGCCCCTTTCTCATGGAACCCTGGCATCGGAACCTGGAGACTAATGTTAATCGACGTGAAAAATCAAAAGGTTTGGATAACATTTATTACAACCGTTAACATGTGAACGAGCGGAGGTTGCGGATAATTAAAATCCGGTTTTCAAACAGTTTGTTTTAACATTATTCGCGGCAGGTTGGACAGTGGTGCATGTGACCACGTCCACCCAACATTTAATTTAACCATCCGTTAAAATTGGAACGCGCTGCCAAATCTGGAGTTTGTTGCCATTTTTAACTGGAGTTAACTCCAGTTCTCCACATTTAGTGGAGTTTTTCTAGGTGACATTGGGAAAACTTCAGTTAGCCATAACTTTGGCTAGGGAAGTCCATTTGGGACGATTTTTTTTTTTTGGGGGGGGGTATTGAAGCATTCTGGAGCTGTTGGGATAGGTTGCAAAGCCATCAGGGCACTCTATCAGTGATTTTACCAGCGATTTTGGTTGTGGAGCCACCAGGGCCTAATGAAAGATCAACTGTGTTGGACTATACTCATCCATTGGAGGTGAATGAATAGTCGATTTATACTGATTTCAGTCTTTTGTTTCTGAATTTGCAACGTATTTTTCCTTTTGAGGCTTTCTACACAGTGTAATTCTTAATTTGAGCATTAATGAAAGAGGGAAAAGCCTAATTAGAGGCTTTTGGACCCAGCAGAGGTAGCCCAAGAGAGGGGTGACCTGCTTAAACAAATGCTTACTGTTATGTTGTGCATTTTTGTTGTTATATTTCAGATTTTGCTTCATTAAACAGTAACTTTTCATAAGTACACTTTTCCCAATCAGACTTATACAGTGAACACAACTCCTTAGTTTCACTTCCAACAACATTACTTCCTTTGCAGAATACTTGAACTTGCTTATTCACACATAAAATTTTGATTAATGAATACTTTGCACATAAAAAAATACTTTCATTGATCGGATCTATTTAAGTGTTTACATTATATTTCT
The DNA here is from genome assembly GCA_034641835.2 of Pinus albicaulis. Classification (NCBI taxonomy): domain Eukaryota; kingdom Viridiplantae; phylum Streptophyta; class Pinopsida; order Pinales; family Pinaceae; genus Pinus; species Pinus albicaulis. The sequence goes on along the minus strand of CM076573.1, from coordinate 61,222,407 downwards.
TTAGGCAGAGCTAGTTTATGGGCCAGAAGCTTCTGGTTTCATCCTTTCTAGTAAAGGTGAAATAACCAGTAAAAGCCCCTACTATCAGTATCTATATAAGAAATACTTTGTACACACAATTTCAGATCAAGTTTCTTACCAGTAAAAGCTTCTTCAGGTGTACTCATGAAAAGTACTCTATGAGGCAACGGTTTTGCACATAAACCGCAGTGTTGAATGCTTCCACCTACAAGTGCATTGGTAGGCCCTAATCATGCAGCATAGCTCGTGCAATACCCACAATCATTATGTTCTTCCTCTCTGCGACTCCATTTTGCTATGGGTTATGAGGCGCTATGAGTTCTCTTCGAATTCCTTCTTTGCTACAGAAGTCTTTGAATTTTTTCGAGATATATTCACCACCATTATCGCTCTACAAAGCCTTCACTTGCTTCCCCGACTCTTTCTCCACCAATGCTTTAAAATCACAGAACTTTGAGAATGTTTGATCTTTCTTCTGCATGAAGAAGATCCAGCATCTACGAGAATAGTCATCAACAAAAATAACATAATACCTATGTTTTTCTGTTGAAGCAACCGAGAATGGCCCACACACGTTTGTGTGAACTCTCTCCAGGATCTCCGAAGCATGGTTCTCCTTTTCATGAAAGGTGGTCTTCAAAAACTTACCCATAGTACATCCCTTGCACTCATCTATCCGCGCAAGTGTACCCTTGGGAATTCCAGGAGAAATCTATTGCAAAATCTTCAGGGCGCCATGGTGAAGATGGCCCAATTTCCTGTGCCATAATTTTCCCTCATTCCAGCTCACCACTTCTTCTTCTTTTCCCACCATTGCAACGCAGCCATCTACCTCCAGCTTGTAGATATTCTTGAATATAATCCGTATCCTCTTGGTTTGACTCATTTTTTTATGTCACAGGAAAGCTTTTCCATCGCTAAAAACAACGTCATAACCTCTGTCCTATAACATCGTGACTAAGACCAAGTTCTTCTTTAGACCTAGAACATGCATAACATATTTCAACATAAATGGTTTACCTGAATCCCTCTCAAATTTAATGCTACCAGTGCTGGTCGCATTGTATCTTCCATCGTCACCCATCTCTATATGCATTTGGAGAAATTTCTCCTCCAAGTCACTGAAAAGCTCCTTATCTCCCGTCATGTGGAAGGAAGCACCACTATCAAGATACCACACCGATTCCATTGTGCTTGAAACCAAGCATGTGATCAAAGAGAAATCAAGTTCAAATTGCGAGGCAAGGGCCTCACCAGCTGCAACTCCAGCAACCTTCTTTTTCTTCTTTTTCTGTAGGCAGTTGGTGGCGAGATGCCAATGTTCGTGACAGTGAAAACACTTCACCTTGGAAAAATATAGCTTCTTGCCTTTAGCCTCGGACTTTTAGTGGAATTTCTTCCCCTTCCATTTAGTCGCTTTGGCAACCAAAGCACAATCCTCTTCATCATCATGCTTTGATGAAGATCCTTCCCTAGTGTTTCGCCTGAACTCCTCGTGCACTAGATCCGACCACAGTCGTTCCCAATCTGGCAGTTTTTCCTATTCGTTGACAGATTCTTCATAACTGTCCCAAATCTTAGGAATTCCTAAGAGAGCCAAGCTCACCAAATCATTATCAGCGACAGTGATTCCCACACTCCCCAGCTCATCCCTACATTGGAAAAAATTTGTGAGATACTTAGGGACATTGTTTCCCTTCTCCATTTTGATTTTTCTGAGTTTCTCCTTTAGCGCCAATTTCCTATGGTCACTGCTGCTTTCGAAAAGATCTGTCAAAGCCTTAAAAATTTCAAATGAAGCGGATTTCCCATGAATTCTTGAGACAATATGGTTTCTCACCTTCCAATAAAATTCTCCTCGTCTTCGCTACTTTCTTTTTCCATGCGTCAAGTGATGCAACATCCGTCGAAGTGGGCTTAGGAACATCGCTATCGATGAACTCCTTCAAGCCATTATCTTCAAGCACCGCCTCCATCCTATCCTTCCATGCAATGTAGTTCAAGTTGCTCTCGAGTGCATACTCTAACCGAAAACCATTGAAAGCCATTTTGATGTTTACTAAACTGTTGCACCAAGAAATTCTTGCAGCAAATTGAAATTGTTTCCACAAACAAAACTTAGCTACTGCTTCAATATTGCAATCTTCTTATCTCTGGTACCATGTATAAATTTTATAAATATTGTGATGTATTACCAAACTCTCCTGATCTAACAATTAAATCCACTGTTAAATACAGAATCCTTCTACTTAATTCTTTGCGGAAAGTTAATTTCCAATTGCAAACACATGAATAAAAATCAATCACACATAACAAGATGTTTTTACCAGGAAAGAATAAAGCTAAAAATTCAAACTATCATATATTATGTATATCATTTATCATGAAACAATCTCATAAAAAAATCTACTCCAAGAGCTCTCAGTACAATATACAATTGTCTCACACGGTCATACAAAAATTGGCATAAACATGCACCAATTTACTGCCTCCTAACAACCTGCCTCCACTGCAAAATCCCTACTGATGAAGATCCCTAAATGAATTTGATCTTGCCTTGCCTTCACTGCGAAATCCTCATTGGAATCTCCAATGTGTGTGTAGATGCATTGAATGCACCACTATAGTCACAACTGATAGTCAACTAGGCCCTTTCACCAATCTCTCAACTGTGTCTCCACTGGATTTGACATGCATGTAGTTAACAATATTATTTCTTCAATTTCATGTGAGACCACTTCTTGTGAATTAATTCACTGATCTCTCACTAGTGTATCTTTAGTTACAACTAGTTACAACTAGCACAACTGAGTTTAACTCACTTAATAGAGTTAAAATAAATAACAACTCACATAACTACACATCCAACTCGGTTACAACTTTGTATCGATCAGTTAAAACGAAGTCCAATGCATGGTCCACCAATGAACCACTTCAAGTCAAAATCCCCTCAGCTAATTTATTTTCCACTTCAGTTAACTATTTACAAGTGCTCATTGAAAATAGATAATTATTTATTGTATAATTATTGTTAAGGGCTTAACAATAATAGACATACATTCTAATTTTAGACATGCAATCCACAAAACAACTTCACACATACATTCCAAACTTAGATGCCCATCCATCCATATAATTTTCTCAACCATCTATAAATAGATTACTGCTAAAAATAGACTTTGATCCAAACTCTAAAAATAGACATATCACCTAAAAATAGCTTGTAGGCCCCACATAGTGTAGGTGCTTACTTTTCACTAGGATCATCATCCTATTGAATATCAAAAATTGTAGCGAAGACTAACGCCTGTGGGTTTTGGTATAACAGAAATTGTGATTCTAACAATTGGTATCAGAGCGACATATCTCGAGTTTGAAACTCACCCTGCTTGCGTTGGGGGGGAGATTTTTGGACATTGGGTTCAACCTTCCCCGCGTGTTTCGTGACATGGACTAACCACCTCTCGTCGATCCAAACTATGGAAATTGTAGTGGAGACTAACGTCTGTGGGTTTTGGTCTAACGGATATATATATATATATATATATATATATATATACATATTGTTATCACCTGATCTGAACCTCAAGCTAAAAAGGAAAATCAGGGTAACATCTAAACCATGCTCAGCCTTGTAGCTAGCCCTACAAGGTCGGGAGAGGGATCTCTCCATGAAAAGATATTCAAAAAAGTACAATTATGAAACTGATTTTAGGCTAGGTATAATAATGGGAAATATTTTAATAAATGAATCAATTTTTCAGGGATTTGTGGGACAAATGGGACAGTTTGAATAGGGTAATTAAAGCATGGATACAGATTATCTCATGGGGCAAGGTAGGAAGGAAATTTTAGCAATTAAGTTTGAATAATGATGGAATGGAAAGATTTGTGAGGAGCTGAAAAGGGCATAAAAATGGATCCTTTTCAAAAAGAAGAAAGCACAGAAATTAGAATGATTTCCCAAGGTAGAGCATAAAAATGGATTCTACCTATCTATCTTGAAAGCATTCAACCAGAGATGTCTATGAATGAATGGTACACATAAAAAATTACACATGAACACAAAGGAGAGAACAAATGCTAAATTTCATACCACATGGATCCCACAAATCAAAGTTGCATCCCTTTATTAATTCCCTGTCCAAAACTGTTACAATGGAGCACAGAGTGTTCTCCTAGATTTCCACACTATTCCCCTACTTACTGATTTACAGACTGATTTACAAATGATTTACAATTACATTAAATAAACTGAAATGTTGGAACATAGATCCACAGAAAAAGGGAGTTATTTTAATAGCTGAAGAACTGAAATCTGAATATGGAAAAGAGAACCAACAATCTGCCCCTGAAAATAAGGAACAACAATACGTTTAACCACTTTGGCAGATTCTTTGATACGCTGGATGAATGAAAAATAGGCAATCTAAAGAGCAGATCCCTATTTTCCTGCTGTTGTAGAAATATCTGTTTCATTTTTAGGTTATGGCCCTTTGAATGTTTCTTTCTATTATTTCTTTGAAGAAAACTGACTTTTAATAAAATGCCTTTGAAACCATGGAAATGAAATTATTCCTTTTAGTTATGGAAAAACCCATTTCGAATGAGAAAGAGGGAAGGGAAAGGAGGTGGGGTCCAAAATCGCAATCACAATTGGAATCAATGGACAGAGGGGATATAATATATAATAAAACATTTGAAAATACATGTTGCGATGGTGTCATCGCAATCAGGATCGGAGGGTTGGATATATTTGGAACAAGCCACAAAAAGCTCCGACGTGATTGGAAAGGTCTGATGGGGTAATACAATAATAGAGCGGGGAAATCCCTTTGAAAACAAACGAAAAATGGTTTTTTGCTTTTTATAAAGGAAAGAATGATTTTTTATTTGAAAGAGTGGAGGGATTTAAGGTGGGACCTAGGAGTGTAAATCGTAATTGGAATCGGGGCTTTGGGGCGGGCATATTACATAATAAGACTTTGCCATTGCGATTTCGGGATAGACGATGGGGGGAATCCTTTGTATAAAATGAAATAAAACCAAATTTAAGTTTTACAAAGGAAAAGGCCCTATGTATTATAAATGGGTGACAGATCATATGGTGGAACCCGAAGGTCCATCGGCATTAGGAGATTGGAGGAGAGCGGGACAAAAACTAATGCGCAAAAGGAAATCACCGATTGCAACAAAGTGATGGAGTATAGGTCGTCGGATTGGAAGGGGAAATCGACGGCGGAGGTGTAATCGGGTGGGATTAAATGCAATCGCATCGAAGTTTCTTAAAAGGGTCAATCGGAGAGGATCGATCAAAAGCGCCGATGAAGTATGGGACGTCTGATTGGATGGGCAGATCGACGGTCGGGATCTCATCGGGTGTATGTAATCGGGAGCGCTAAATCGGATCGGAGTTTTTGTGAACACAAGGCCCATCGGGACGCACATTTTAAATGTTTCTATTATGATTAGGAAGGGGAAGGGTTTGGAACAGTGGGGATTATAATAAAACTTTTAAACTTTATTATAAGGTATGGAGGGGATGTGGTTTTGTTTAATTGGATTAAAGGGAACGGGACTTTATAATAACAAACTTTAAAACGTTATCATAAAGTTTAAAGGGACATGAGGGGGGGAAGTGGTTTAATCGCATCGGAGTTCTTAGGTCAAGGAGATTTTGCCTTGTGATTGTGTAATTAGAAGGGGAAAAAGGGGAGTTTTATAAAGAAAACATAAAACTTTAATAAAATAAAGTTTAGGGAAAGGTGGGAAAGGGGTTTGGTTTAGGGCATAGGGGACTTTTGTTCACTTACGCATAAATTTCAATCCAGAAGTCAGTTTGTTGGGAAAATTACTGAGAAGGGGGGGGGGGGCGTGAATCGTAAAGATTTAGGAAAACTTTTTACTTTTCCATGCTCTAAAACCCATACACGACTTTTCTGAATACAACTAGTGTATACACGCGGATATCCTTCATGAAACTCACGTATACACAGAGATCTAATTATGCCATTAATTCTTCACTTATATCATTCTATCATTCATTCATTGATGTTCTATGAACAGTAAACATGTGCAGTAAGAACAGAATAAACCATCACACATAAGCATCACACATGAACACCAGGATTTTAGGTGGAAACCCAAATCGGGAGAAAACCACCGTTGCAGTTGCTCAGCCTTCAATATTTTATTATAGAGAAAACATCTTACAACATATAAAGTCATGTTGCATCTACCAAAGACGTTGTGCACCCACCTGCGCTCGTTTACCAACCTCTCCTGGAAGGGAGCTCCAACCCCCTGACTCATTTACCAGCCTCTCCTGGAAGGGAGCTAAGACCCCCTGATCTCGTTTACCAGCCTCACCTGGAAGGGAGCTACAACCCCCTGACTGAAGGCTACGACCCTCAGCACCTCTAAGGACCACGTTTCATCAATTTTCACACTGGATCCAAACAACTTCAATAGAGCACAACTTGTAGGCCACGTTTCATCATATTTTCAGACTGGACCCACTCCACATATTTAAGCTCAATCATACAACCAACCGGATGACGTACAACTCATGAGTCAGAATACGTATAGCAAGAATACGGCTGGTAACGTATCGTACATTTCATAACCCATGCTTCAGCAAACCCTAGTTTGCATACGCGCTTTCCTTTCACTGATACCGCGTATATACGTGCCTTCTACCATACAAACCCGCGTATACTTCTGTACATATTACAGAGTTAATTTCGCTGCGCATACGCGCTTTCTCTTCAGCGAAGCCGCGTATATACGCGCTTCCTCTGCGGAAAACTAGCGTATGGTTCTTCAGATATTTTGGTCATTGTAATTCTTCAGAACAGACACATCACACAAATTTTACCCTTTACTTCAGACAGATGTTCGCCTCATCTCAGATCTAATCATTCCATAAACAGATGTAGCAAATACAAATACATTTCAGATCTAGATTCCCTTCTTCATCATTTTCTTCAGCTCATACATTCAGATCTATCATTCAATTGTAACCCTTTCCATTCAGATATACTTCAGAGAGAAGTATTCATTCAAGCTCAGACATCTTGCACCCTCACTCATGATTTGCACAATGAATTTCTTCTCCTTATATAGGTTTACCCTTTTTCAATACCATGAGCCAAAACCACATTACTTCCGATGGTATTCCTGGACGGGGTCACATAGACGAATCATTACTCAATACAATGGGTCAATACCATGGTTGTTACCCCTGGTTTTGTACTTTTTGAGCGCTTTTTTCCCATACGCGACTTGGCACGTACTTTACCGCGTGCATACGCGACTTCTACTAGACAAATCCACGTATGCCTTGAAACATACTCTTTTCATCATAGATCTACATATTCCATCAAGTGGGTTTCCATCAAGGACAACACTCTGCATCATATTGCCAACAATCTCCCCCTTTGGACTTGATGGCAACCACGATGGTGTTTGATCACTACAACCGATAGATACATTAAGAACACAATGACACCATGTCACTCTCCTCATTCTTTGACACCATTCAAACACCATGTCACTCTCCCCCTTTGACATCAAGGGCAAAGAACGGACCAAAACCAACACAAGGTTTTTCTCCTTTTTGTAGAAGCAAACGTTCTACAGATCTGATGTACACTGAGGTGACCAAGCTCCCCCGAAGTTAAAAAATATTTTTCAATGAAGTACATGACTCTATGAACATCCTATCACAAAAGACTCATACTTACATCAAAGATCCAACCAAGTGGATTTATATATGAGACCCAAATACCCAACCAAGTGGGTTTACACATCTCAACTCAACTTCCCAACCAAGTGGGTTTACAAATTTGACTCAGCTACCTAACCAAGTGGGTTTACAAATTTTGACAAGTCCTTAAATGACTGAATATTACAAATTTACATCATGGGTCTTTTCATTAAACTAAAAATATAACTTTACATGACCAATACCAGAAAGACCTCAAGAGAGAGATCATTTTTCAGAAACAACATAATGCCAACAATGCATTACACTAGGGCTCCCCCTAAAAATGTGCATCCAATGCATCCTTTCCATATGGCCAAGGCTCCTCCTTAAATTGTGCAACCTGAACACCTTCAACAGCAATTCATCAGCAACAAACTCTGCATGATCTGTCCATATCTCTGAATCATAAGACTTCTATCTCATCCAATAGATACTCTTCATCAAGTAACAATGCGGGCTCATCCATGATCTTCAGCATAAGAAACCAAGGATCATTTCATCATTATTTAGAACTGAGAAAATAAGTTGAGACAGAGTCAATAATACAGTTATTAACAATCAGACTGATGCTCCCCCTGAACCTCTGCTCCAGATCTTCATCTATCATATAAATTCTCTTATCATCAATGCATACGCGACTGTGTCTATTGGAACTCGCGTGTATACGCGACTATTGTTCATCTAACCCGCGTATGGAAAGTGAAGCATAGAAATTTTCACATTCCTTCATCTCCCCCTGAAGTTGTACCACCTGTTCCTATCATCTTCATATCAGATGTACTGTCAGAAAAAAATATAACCAGAATAACCAAAAAGTACTGAAAAATGCTGACCCCCAACCAAAAATTGTCAGCAATTATCCATACGCGGATGTATGTTAATATACTCGCATATGTACGCGACTGTGTTTCATAAAAACCGCGTATTCAATTTAATCTTCTAAATTTAAGCAGATTTGTTCTTTTGACTGGCAGAGACTACTCCCAGTTTCTGTCTTAGATACTCGAACGCTTCCCTGGGCAGAGGTTTGGTAAAGATATCAGCAACTTGTTCCTTGGAAGGAACATACTCCAACTTCACCTTTTGTTTAAGCACTTGTTCACGTAAGAAGTGATACTTGATGGGAATGTGCTTGGTCTTCGAATGCATAACAGGATTCTTTGAGATACTGATGGCACTTGTATTATCACACCTAATGGGGACAGGAGGTGTACATTTGATTTGAAAATCTTGCAAGGTTTGCATCATCCAGAGGAGTTGAGTGCAACAAGATGCGGCAGCCACATATTCTGCTTCTGCTGTAGATAATGCAATAGAATTTTGCTTCTTGCTGAGCCAAGATACCAATCGGGGTCCCATATAGAATGCACCACCACTCGTGCTTTTCCGATCATCAACATTTCCTGCCCAATCTGCATCAGTGTAAGCATGAAGAGTAAGATCAGCATTATTTGGATACCATAGTCCAAAGTCTTGAGTTCCTTGTAGATACTTGAAAATTCTTTTGACAGCCTGAAGGTGAGACTCTTTTGGATTAGCTTGGAATCGTCCAACAATCCCAACTGCATGCATAATGTCTGGTCTAGTCCCAGTGAGATAAAGTAGACTTCCTATCATTGATCTGTATTCTAGTTGATTCACCGTGGGAGAATCATCATGAGAACTGAGATTGCATCCGGTTATCATTGGTGTACTTACAGGTTTGCATTCTTCCATGCCATACTTCTTCAGAATTTGCTTAAGATATTTTGCTTGTGATAGGAATATGCCATCTGCAGTTTGATGCACTTGCAAGCCAAGAAAGAATGTTAGTTCCCCAAGTAAGGACATTTCAAATTCTTGCTGCATGACAGAAGAAAATTTTTGACTCATAGATTCGTCGTTACTCCCAAAAATGATATCGTCAACATATACAACCACAATCAATAGTTTATCATTTTCAATTTTTGTGTATAAGTTGCTATCAGCAGACCCCTTTGAAAATCCTTGTTGATGAAGATATTTGTCAAGACGATAATACCATGCCCTTGGAGCTTGTTTGAGACCATATAGAGCCTTTTTAAGTCTACAAAAAATATTTTCATCATTTCCCAAAATGAATCCTTCCGGTTGTTCTATATATACTTCTTCTTCTAGATCACCATTAAGAAAAGAAGATTTAACATCCATTTGATAAACTTTGATTTGTTGATAACTTGAAAAATCAAGAAACATTCTTATGGCTTCAAGTCTAGCCACAGGAGCAAAAGTTTCTTCAAAGTCTATACCTTCTTGTTGAGTATACCCTTTGCAAACCAGTCTAGCTTTGTTTCTTACAACATCCCCATTCTCATTTAACTTGTTCTTGAAAATCCATTTAGTTCCAATGACATTTTTATCATGTGGTCTAGGTACCAATTCCCAAGTGTGATTCTTTTCAATTTGATCAAGCTCTTCATTCATGGCTTGCTTCCAACATTCATCTTTGCTAGCTTGATTGACATTGTGTGGTTCAATTGTGGATAGAAGTGCCAGATGACTAGAAGATCCCACAAGAGTTCTCCTTGTTCGTGCACCTGATTCCTTGTCTCCCAAAATTTGAGATTCAGGATGATTCTTTTGAACATATCTGGATGGAGCTTTTTCAGATAGATCATTTTCAGGTTCTTCATTGGATCCACTTTCTATATCATTTCTATTTGATGTAGAAGGACATAAGTCACCATCATCTTCTTTTGTTTTTTGTTTTTCTTCTTTAGGGGCTGTAGAAGACTCATCAATAACAACATCAATACATTCAACAATCTTTCGAAGCCTTTTATTGTAACATTTTTAAGCTTTGCTTGTAGATGAGTAACCAAGAAATATCCCTTCATCTGATCTAGGTTCAAACTTGCCAAGCTTTCATCATTATTTTTGATAAAGCATTTACTTCCAAAAACTCTAAAATGCTTCACAGAGGGAGAATTACCATACCAGAGTTCATATGGAGTTTTGTCACTATTTACCCGAACATGAGCCTTGTTGAGAATGTTAGTTGCTGTATGTGCTGCTTCACTCCAGAACATGTCAGGAGTTCCAGAATCATCAAGCATAGCTCTATCCATTTGAACAATTGTTCTATTCATTCTTTCTGCTACGCCATTTTGTTGTGGAGTGCCTGCTACAGAGAACTGTCTTTTTATGCCATGTTGTTCACAAAATTCAAAGAATTCATTTGATGTATATTCTCCTCCTCGATCAGATCTAAGACACTTGATTTTTAGATCTAATTCATTTTCTACCAAATCTTTGAAGATCTGAAATTTTTCAAATGCTTCATCTTTGTGTTTAATGAGCCTGATCCAGCACATTCTAGAGTAATCATCAATAAATAAAATATAGTATTCTTCCCCACGTGGTGACTTTTTCCTCATAGGTCCACATATGTCAGTATGAATGAGTTCAAGAGGCTCACTTGATGATCCTTCTTTGGCATTGAATCGTACTCTGGTCTGCTTACCGAATTGACAAGATTTGTATATGATACTTTCTGGTAGATTAATCTTGGGAAGACCACGAACAGCTTGAAGTCTGCTTGCTTTGTTGATTTGAGAGAAGCTCAGATGCCCCAGCCTTCTATGCCATAGCCAATTTTCTGAAGACTTTCTCAAGTAACATTGATCTATGTCGTTCAGTACATACAGGTTGCTAGGATTTCTTTTTCCTTTTATAATGATTTTACCTGTATCAAGATCACGAACCACACATTCCTTTGAACTAAAGACCACTTATGTTCCTTGATCACACATTTGACTTACACTTAACAGGTTATGCCTTAATCCATCCACATACATGACATCATTAGCCTTCACCTTTTCTTTTAGAAACATTGACCCTTTTCCTTTAATTACAACATGAGTATCATTTCCAAATGTAACTTTCTTTTCCTTTTCTAGAGCATTATATGCAAGAAGTTTTCTTTTGTCACCTGTCATGTGTCTTGAGCACCCACTATCAATGTACCATTGATTTTCTTCACCTTCCGCAAATAACGCTATCCCACAATTTTCAACCGGTATTTCTTTCTCTTTCCATACTTTAGAGCTTGAGGGAACATGTTCTTTTGGCTGGACCTTGCTCCTGCATTCAGATTCTTCATGACCAAAGTTATTGCAATAAGTACATTCAACTTCGTTTTGAAGAGGAGAAAAGTTGTTATAGGTGTTATTCTTTGGTTCAATATTCATCCTTTTCTCTCTTGCTTCTCTTGTCATGATGGTTTTATATGCAACACATTGAACAAATTTATGACCAAAATTGTGACATGAGAAACATTGGCCATTGAAGTAGAAATTTCTGCGATCATGAAATCTTCTATTTGAATTTACCTGTTGGTTGTAGCTTCTTTGAAAGATCTCCCTGTTAGTGTTCCTTGAATTGAGATGATCATGCTTTACCTGTAAAGATCCTTTGTTCCCTTGCTGAGTGGATGAATGTAGTGAACCAGTTGTGGCTGCTTTCAGATAATTTGGTGCTGAAGTCTGGGAAGATTCCCCAGTATATCCAAGACCTGTTTTTATAAGAGGAGATCGTTGTATCTTGATAATCTCATCTAAGGTTTCTGAACCTTTAGCAAATCTAAGATTGAGAGTTTTCACTTTCTCATTATCTTTCCTTAGACTTACTACTTCACACTCCAATTCCTCAATGTGTTTTTCCTTTGCTTCAAGCTGATTTTCAAGAGTCTCTATGATTATGTTCTTTTCTTCTAGGATTACTTTGAGTTGATTGTTTTCTTCAAGAAAATCATTGTCTTCCAGAGCATCCACAAAAGTATCCTTTTCTTCTCTAGATTCTTTTGCCATGAGCAGTTTAATATCTTGTTCACATTCTTCCTCACTATAAGATAACTCATCACTGTCTTCATTAATATAGTAAGTTTTCCTTGTGCTCGATCGATTCTTATTCCTTCTTGATACTTCTTGTCCTTTAGCAGATGTTTCTTTATAAGGACACTTTGCAGCATAATGACCAACTCTTCCACAATCAAAACATTTGAAAGGAAGCTTACCTTTGAACCTTCCGGTTCCTAGTTGGAGTCTTCTCACAAAATTTGCTTCTTCTTCTTCTTCAGATATATAGCTGGATTCCTTGACAACTTCCTTTTCTTTTCCTTTTGCAGACGCCTTAAAAGTAGCTTCTTTGATTTGAGAAGGACCTCCTTGTCTCATTTCAAAAGCAGTCAGGATACCATGTAATTGAACAACAGTAAGAGTTTGCAGATCTTGCCTTTCTTCAATGGCTGAAACTTTAGAGTCAAATTTTGAAGTCAAAGATCTTAAGACTTTTTCCACCAGAGTAGTATCGGCTATGGTTTCACCCAAATTTCGCATTCGATTTACAATATCATCTAGACGTAAAACGAAACTGGCAATACTTTCATCACTATGCATCCTTAAATTTTCATATTCAATTCTAAGAGTTTGGAGTTTTGCACTTTTTACCTTTGTATCTCCTTCATAGCTCAGAATGATTTTGTCCCATATTTCTTTTGCTGAATTTAGCTGCATCACTTTAGCAAATTATGGTTCAGACATGCTTCCTAATAAGACATTCACTGCTTTGGCATTGATTTCATACTTCTTCCTTTCAGCCGCATCAGTAGGAATACTTGCCGGATATTGATAGCCTTCTTCCACGATTGCCCATACTTCTGCACCAAGACTTTGCAGATATGATTTTGTTCGTACCTTCCAGAATATCAGATTTCTTCCATTGAATAGAGGTGGCTTTATAGACATTACTCCTTCAAGACTTCCCATTGCGACGGATCTCCTTCAAGCGATCAAGCTTCTGCAGAAGGACCTGCTCTGATACCAATTGTTGGGAAAAATACTGAGAGGGGGGGGTGAATCAGTATTTACAGCATATTCAAACTTTTTCCTTTTTCATGCTCTAAAACCCATACGCTACTTTGCTGAAGCCAACTAGCGTATACACGTGGATATCCTTCATGAAACTCGCGTATACCCAGAGATCTAATTATGCCATTAGTTATTCACTTACATAATTCCATCATTCATTTATTAGATGTTCTATAAACAGTAAACATGTGCAGTAAGAACAGAATAAACCATCACACAAAGCATCACACATGAACACCGGGATTTTTAGGTGGAAACCCAAGTCGGGAGAAAACCACCGCTGCAGTTGCTCAGCCTTCAATATTTTATTATAGAGAAAACATCTTACAACATATGTGCTGGTGCAGACTCCTACCAGCATGCAGGCACCCACCTGCGCTCGTTTACCAGTCTCTCCTGGAAGGGAGCTCCAACCCCCTGACTTGTTTACTAGCCTCTCCTGGAAGGGAGCTACGACCCCCTGATCTCATTTACCAGCCTCACCTGGAGGGGAGCTACAACCCCCTGACTGAAGGCTACAACCCTCAGCACCTCTAAGGACCACGTTTCATCAATTTTCACACTGGATCCAAACAACTTCAATAGAGCACAACTTGCAGGCCTCGTTTCATCATATTTTCAGACTGGACCCACTCCACACATTTAAGCTCAATCATACAACCAAACTGATACAGACAACTCAGAGCTGTAGAATACAGATAGCAGTAACACAGCAGAATAGATCAGACATTTCATAACCCATGCTTCAGCAAACCCTAGTTTGCATACACGCTTTCCTTTCACTGATACCGCGTATATACGCGCCTTCTACCATACAAACCCGCGTATACTTCTGTACATATTACAGAGTTAATTTCGCTGCGCATACGCGCTTTCTCTTCAGCAAAGCCGCGTATATACGCGCTTCCTCTGCGACAAACTAGCGTATGGTTCTTCAGATATTTAGGTCATTGCAATTCTTCAGAACAGACACATCACACAGATTTTACCCTTTACTTTAGATAGATGTTCGCCTCATCTCAGATCTTAATCATTCCATAAACAGATGTAGCAAATACAAATACATTTCAGATCTAGATTCCCTTCTTCATCATTTTCTTCATAGGTGCTTCATGCATTCAGATCTATCATTCAACTGTAACCCTTTCCATTCAAATATACTTCAGAGAGAAGTATTCATTCAAGCTCAGACATCTTGCACCCTCACTCATGATTTGCACAATGAATTTCTTCTCCTTATATAGGTTTAACCTTTTTCAATACCATGAGCCAAAACCACATTACTTCCGATGGTATTCCTGGACGGGGTCACATAGACGAATCATTACTCAATACAATGGGTCAATACCATGGTGGTTACCCTTGGTTTTGTACTTTTTGAGCGCTTTTTGCCCATACGCGACTTGGCACGTACTTTACTGCGTGCATACGTGACTTCTACTAGACAAATCCGCGTATGCCTTGAAACATACTCTTTTCATCATAGATCTACATATTCCATCAAGTGGGTTGGCATCAAGGACAACACTCTGCATCATATTGCCAACACAGTTCTGAGAGTGTAATATACCGTTGGAAATCTCTTTCTGGGCTCTTTCTGATGGACATACTTAGAACATGATTTGACATTGAAAATGTTGTGGAAAATTTCTCTGAAAGGCAGGGTGATGACTTTGTGGAGATAACAGTTTCTGAAATGTGACTTATTACATATGCTAACATAAAACTACATAATAAATTATAATAAAGGAAAAGTATCATGTTTTCACCTCAAAACATGGTTTTGAGGTGAAAATTACATCAAATTGAATAAAACATTTCTTTGATCTTCCCAGGTGCTGTGACTTTGAGTTTATTGACTTCCTCATGACCTTGCTGATATCTATTGACACTTGACTCATTAATTTGACCATGATGAGATCCTAGAACCTAATGAGACCCATCCTATGACCTACTAACATGACTAAAAAAGTGAAAGTAACTCATGGCTAAAGACCATATAGAGGAGAATCAGTAAGTTTCACATGAGGGAAAACTAATGAAAAATTACAACCATCAATGAATCCATGACCTAGCAGAATGGTGAAAATTTATGGTATGGGAATCCTAATATGCAAATGCAAAAGAGCGATTTTGACCACTGATGGCAGTATGACTAAAATGACACTAACATTGGCTCCAATGGGTATGGTATCTCCTTGGAGGTGCCAAGAACACCGTAGACCAAGTAGCCTTATCCATTGGGCATGGAGTGAAAAATACTGAAAACTGACAAAATGAAAATTGACTCTAACTCAAGACTAAGACTGAAAACTAAAATAAACCAAACCATACCCATATCATTCAAGTTCTATAGCCTTCACCTCGGGCCCCAAACTTCAATGACATGTGTACTTGAACTCTGACCAAAAATAACATGGTATATACAATGATGGTGACATAGTTTCTGATCCATTATCTTCAACAATGGTAGTGCTTCAAAAGCCTACCATTCGCTACTCCTCCAGGGAAATCTTGGTCATCCATTTCTGAAAGCAAGAAAGCATTCTGTCCCCTGTATGCTGAAATCTTGTATGGTCCTTTCCACAGGTTGTCGAACTTACCATGCTTCCCTTTGTCCTCATTTCTTGCATCCCATCTCAACACTACATCATCCAATTGAAAATTTTCTGCGTTGGTCTTTAGGTCATATATCTTCTTCATCTTCTCCTGCAACTGAATAGCATTCTGTGACACTTACTCTCTTGTTTGCTGAAGGTGGATCATCTGATTGATCCTTCGCTGATTTTCATTGTCTTCACTACCAACTTCTTGCAATAATCTCATGAATGGAACTATAATTTATGTTGGAAAGACGACGTTAGTGCCATAAAACAATTCAAAAGGTGACATACCTATGGATTTATTGCTGCTAACTCTGTCTGCCCACAATGCGTTGATGAGTTTTCGATGCTAGTTTCTTTTGTTTGCCTCCAGCATTTTCTTGATTATATTTATCAGAGATTTGTTCGATGATTCTACCAGGTCGTTGCCTTGTGGGTAGTACGCTATTGAATGACCCAACATGATATTTAAGCTGTTGCGTTATCTATTATAATTTTGCGAGGGCAGCCAAAACAAGATAAAATATTCGATTCTAGGAATTGAATAATTACCGTATCAGTTTCCTGCCTTGTTTGGATGGCCTAGATCCATTTAGTGAATTAATATGTTCCTGTCAATATCCATCGATGTTGCGCTGATGATGCAGGATGGATTTCCCCTATGAAATCGAGTCCCCACTGCTGAAAGGGAGCATTTACTGCAACTGGTTTCAAAGGAAGAGGAAGAAATTTCCTTTTTCCTTGGAAAATTTGACATTCATACAACTCATGACTGTTTTATACAACTCTGAAAACAAATAAGGCCAATAATATCTTGCTCTCAAGACTTTGTTAGCTGTAGTTTTCCAAAACAAGTGACCACCACAATCACCTTTGTGAAAGTCATGCATTACCTTCTGAGCCTCTTCTTCAACCATACAATTAAGTAGAATACCTCCTGGATCTTTCCAATAAAGAGCACTGTTTAAAACACAGTATTTAGCAGACTTGAGTTTTAGTGATCTACCTTTGCTTTTAGACATTCCTGGAGGTGGTGAAAGATGCTAAAGAACATAAAAAATATCTGAATACCATGGGGATTGTAGAAAAATGTCTGAAATTGGAACAAGCAAACCTTCATCTTCATCCTCTGACATTACTGTTATGAGTTTTATATCTAGGGCATGCAGATTTGATTGGGCCATTAATTTCGCCAAGCCTTGTCCTTTGATCAAATTCGTGGGTTTGATCTCCAAATCATACTCCAACATAGCTGCTATCCATTTACCTCTTTGACCTTCTGGATTAGTTTGCATCAACACATCCTTCATTGTTGCATTAGGAACATATGCTATAGTATGTGAATGAAGAATATAGACCCTAAAATCCTTCAATGCCTTTATAAGAGCCAATGCTTGTTTCTCAATAATATTATACCACAAGGAAACATCTCTAATAGTCCTACTGAAAAAGGAAATCGGCTTTTCAATCCGATCTCTCCTTTGCATCAAAACCGCAGCCATAGTATGCTCCGATGCAAATGAAAAAATAATAAAATCTTGAGTATAATCAGGACTAATCAAGACTGGGGCATTGGATAGAGAAAACTTTACCAAATCAAATTACTTGATAGCTTCCTCACTCCATTTAACAGTGTTATCCTTTTTCAACATGTTAGTCATTTCTCGTAGATGTTCAACCAAATTGTTTATAAATCTGTGCAAGAAGTTCATCTTACCATTGAATGCTTGAATCTCCTTTTTGTTCAGTGGGAGGTCTATGTGCTGAATTGCCTCTACTCTAGATGGATCAATGCGGATACCATCTTTAGAGATGATATGTCCCAACAAGTTTCCTTCATCCATGGCAAAGAGAATCTTCTTTGGATCGAGAGAAATCCCAAACTTTCTGCATCGCTGAAACACAACCCTCAAATGGTGAAAATGCTCATCATCAGAACCAGAAAACACTGTCAAATCATCCAAATAAACAACAAGAAAAACATCTTTTTCATTGGAAAAAGCAATGTCCATTACTCGCTGGAAAGTAGCTCCAGCGTTCTTCAATACAAATGGCATTTTGGCATACTGGAAGGTTCCCCAGGGTGTTGTGAAGGCAATTTTTTCTTGGTATTTCTCATGCACCAATATCTGATTGTAGCCTGAGTAGCCATCAAGTAGTAACATCCTAGATGCTCCAACAACTCTCTACAGAATACAATCCATCTTCGAAAGTGGATAATTATCTTTTAAGGATGCCTTATTCAAATTCTGAAAATCTATGCACAACCTTATCTCTCCTGTCTTCTTACGTACCAGAACCAAATTTTAAATCCAATCAGAAAATCTAATTGGGACTATGATACCAACTTTGTACAATCTGTTTACCTCTTTTTCAATGGATGGCAGTAACTTTGGGTTGATCCTTCTCAGCTTCTATCTAAATGGATTTTGATTCGGCTTGATGGGAATAGTATGTTGAATTATGTTTTTTTCATAAACGTTCAAATCTAAATAATCCCATGCAAACACATCAGAAAAATTCAAAAATAAATTTAACATACTTTTCCTTTACCTCAGGGGACAATGCCTTTGAAAACTTCACAAACTTGGGCTTGTCATCTGTTCCAAGATTCACATCTTCGACTCCTTTCTCAGTAGGCACCAAGCTTGGTTTCTTTGCAACATCATTCTGATCAAAAAGCTCCTCTAAAGGTATGAGACCTCTAGGAATTACATTATCTTTCAGCTGCAATATGTCCATCTGATTTGTTTCAATTTCTTGATCATCAATATCATAATCACGCTCTATTGGAGTATCTTTGAATTTTCCATCACTCTGGAAAAAAGCCTTGATCTCATTGTCATCCCAAAACACTTGCCAATACCTTAAATTGTCCGAAACAACATGCCTATGTTTGACATAAATCTCAAACTTGTTACTAGAGTTCATTGGAATCTTCAAATTTCTTGCAGTAGTGGCAAGAGAATCAGCAATAATATTCTGCATCTTGGGTACTGTAGTCAAAGTGTACTCAAGAAATGTCTTCAAAATGTACAGGACTACATTTCTGTATGCCCTCAATTGTGCATGCTTTGCTTGGTACTCTCCTTTGACTGTTTGATTATCAGCTCTGAATCTCCATATACATAAATCCTTTTTGCACTTAAATTCTTCAAAATCTTCAGACCTGCAATCAAAGCTTCATACACTGCTTCATTTTTAGAGCAGTCAAAAGACAACTTGTAAGAACATACTCTAACATTACTAGGAACCTTTACAGGCTGTAAAACAGGGCTCCGAATCCATATTTCGATACCAGCTCCATCCTTACCAACAACTCCATCAAAATCCATGCTCCAAAGGCCTTCTTCTTCTTCTTTTAGATGCTGAAATTTTGCTTCTTTCTCTTCTTTACCTTGACTAATTTCTGCATATTTCTGTTTTTCACTGTCTTTTTGCTGCTAGCAGGCAGGAGGCTCAGAAGTGCTTGCTGCTTTATCTTTTTCTTGTTTGAGGACTTGCCTAAAATTATCTAAAATCTCAGGCATGTCATCTACTTATACCAACTGAACATTCACATCATTAAAACCACCATCTGAATATAATACAAAGGACACTAAATCTATGTGAACTGCATTAATGGGATGATTAACTGGCTTCTCTTTGCTAGTGATCATATATTTCATTTTCTTCTCCCTATATAGTTTTCTCAACTGGCCAAACACGGGGATGGTGGAATAAGAGAAGTCAAGTTGCATGGTTACTTTAAGTTTTGCACCCCAAGACCTAGATAGAAGCATTCCAAACCATGGTGGGACATCGGCAACTACATCCATCAAGACATTCCTGGCTGGGATTTGATCTAAAGACACTACCAAGTCTTTGATAATACCAATACAATGAACCCTACCTGAGTCAAAAGAATACAAGTCATGATATTTACGGGTAATATCAAGTCCTAACTTCTCCATGATGGCCTTGGGCATCAAATTATGTGAGGCTCCGGAGTCCAACATAGCATTATGCAAGATGAACTCATGTAATCTAAGACTTAGGTAAAAGGAGGGGACTTCACTTTTTTCAAATTGATCTTCTGTGGCTGGACCAAAGATGAGTTTCGGATAGTCATCTTCAACATTAACCATATCAGAAACAAAGTCTATTTGCAAAATTCTAGATGCCTGACTTTTATAAGTGTTATTTTTTACCAACTCAGTCAAGGGCATGGACACTTTCAGCTTAGAAATTTCATTCTCCAAATTAAAGGAAGGAACTTTTTCTACCTCTTTAACTAAAGGATCTTTCTTCTCTACTTGCTCCTTTGCTGAACTCTACTGGTTATTTTCAATTGCAGCGTTAATCGCTGAATATGTTTTTTTGGAGGAAGGATTGGCTGGCTCTTTTCCTTTGTTCTGAGAATTATTCTTCATTTGGAGCTCTTTTCTCCTATGAATGGGATTGATCGGAACATCTCTTTTCCTCAAAGAATATTGCTCTTGTTGGGCCAATAAAGTGTTCATGTACCCTCTTTGGTAATCATCGGACTCATCTTATCACTCTGCATCATTAGCCAAAATAAAATAAAATCTTTTTGAACGTCTGCAATCGATGTATATTCCTCATATTCGGTAAGAAAAATTGGCACACCGTCGGCGGTGAAGAAGTGGTTGGCTTCAATCACAGGGTCGTCATCATCATATGTCTTCGTTCCCTGAACATAATTCTGCTGCAATGGAGTCCTAATCTGCATATGTGGTGCTGCTTGGTCTTGGGCTCTCTTTTCTCTCTGTTTAATTCTGAATTGCAGCTGCTGCCCTCTGAAATTCAGATTCCTGACTTGAGGTTCAGGTCTATTTGAAATAGTTAATCGATCAACCATATTTTCGACTATTCGAATCAAAGTGTCCATCTTGCTGTCTGAAGGAGGAGCTTCTTCTTTCACAGTGGCTCTTTTTTCAGCTCTCGTTCGAGCTCTTTTAGCTAGCAGATTTACTTCTACACTTACTGCTATCTTCTGCATGTCTTCAAGAGTAGAAGGATCTCTTTCTCGCAGCTGATATGCCATATTAGCATCGAAACCATCTGGAAATTTGAGCAAGGCTAATCCCACGGGAGGTTTCAATTTAGCTAGAATAGCATTATATACAGCATTAAATCTTAGACAATAATCCTGTACAGTTTCACCCACATTTCTTTTAATATTCTCATACTCAGACAAAATTTGGAGTGGGTTTTTATTTACCTCCCACCAGTCTAAGAACTGTGTATTTAACTCCATAAAAGTGCAGATAGATCCTGCTGGTAAGGCTCTGAACCACTTTCTAACTTCACCTCCAAAGCTTTGGACAAACAATCTTATGGTTACATTCCCTGCCTCTACCTCACGAAGATCAGAAATGTCATTCATCTTATCAACATGTTGTTGGGCTATGGTGCTTTGAGTGGCATAAAATATAGGAATTTTACTTTGGTAATCAGCAGTCATATCATTGAGAACCTGAGGTAAAACTAGGGGTGCGTACCACGCAGCCATGACTCGAGGTGGATTTACAACAGTGTTTGTGCTACTAGGATTTAAGGGAGGTGTTGATGGAGGAGATGAAAGCTGAGAATTGACTGATGGGAATGCTGATAAATTAGGGGGAGGAAATGATGTTCCTAATGACTCTGAAGGCTCGGGGATATTAGTTACAGTGATAGATGATTGAGGGGAATTCAGAATATAATCATCAATTGATGTATTTACTCTTTGAACTTCAATATCTACAAGGAAATCTGGATCTAAAAATGTGTCATCAAGTGCAGTTTCAGACTTATTTCTAAACAAAGAAAGCTCAAAACTCTCATCAAAAGAAAGATCCTCTACAAAAAACCACTCACTGGGCCAAGTATGGGATCTGAAGATAGGTCTAGGACTTAGTGATCCCTCTTGTCTTCTGACTATTCTTGGGATAAGATTAGGATTCTCAAACACAGGAGGAGGATTTGGATCAGGATTAGCCCTTGTGTATCTTCTTGAAGCCAATGTGGTTAAATTTCTACTTTACAATATTTATTTCAGCCTAGCAAACTCTAAACATCATTTTCCAGAGTCCAGGAATTTACAGGGAAAATACTACTGGGGTGATCTGTCTTTATGCTCGGATACTAGAAATATATTATGACTTTGGAATAAGGGCTTGTAATTATATTCCCTTCCCAAAGCACTTTAAAAATGTTCGCCTTGCAATAATATTCAAAGCTCTCAAGCAAATATTTAAAGTTTAATGTGATATAGGGGAACACATTAAAAATACTTGAGCAAACCTTATCACTCTGATCGTAATATCAAAATGTTATAACAATGGCCCGATTCCACCAAATTCGAACTTATATCATAAAACCCATTTATTCTACCAACGCGACATACATTTCATTCAACAGGGCCCACGCATCCATTATTCGCCTTTTTATAAATTAAATAAACTTTTAATAATGTAAAACTGCCGGACCATACCTCAATTTATCGCTCATGCACTTCACTGCGCAAATGCTGTCAGATCTATCATTCTCCAGATCGAACGATCCTCGTCAATTTCGCGTTTTTTCAAAGGCCGGGAGTTAACACATGAAAGTTGCGCGATATGGGTGGTATTTGGGAGATGAAGTGCCCTTATATTACTGGATCGCGTTTTTTTGGCATGGTTTCACTCCGGGCCAAAAGTGGCACGACACAGGTGGTATTGTTTCCCGAAACCCACTTCTGGTAAATAAAATGCACTTTAACTCAGGTTTTTCACTGTGGTTTGGCACTTAGCTCCTCACACTAACTCAATGGTTGGGTCCCACTTAATATTACTCCGCCGGAAATAGAACAAAGCCTTTTACTTTGACAACAAATATTTGTAAGGGATCTTCGTGTTCTATATAACCAGGGTTTAACCTTAGACAGAGGTTTGAATATTCTTTATTCACACAGGGCCTGAATATGACCTTCTTCAAAATATAATAACACATTCACAGTGCCTAGAATATGAGCTCGAAGACAGTTATTCGTCTTTCCCCAGTGGAGTCGCCAAAAATGTTATCACCTGATCTGAACCTCAAGCTGAAAAGGCAAATCAAGGTAACATCTAAACCACACTCAGCCTTGTAGCTAACCCTACAAGGTCAGGAGAGGGCTTTCTCTGTGAAAAGATATTCAACAAAGTACAATTATGAAACTGATTTTAGGCTAGGTATAATAATGGGAAATATTTTAATAAATGAATGAATTTTTCAGGGATGTGTGGGACAAATGGGACAGTTTTAATCGGGGAATTAAAGCATGGATACAAATTATCTCATGGGGCAAGGTAGGCAGGAAATTTTAGCAATTAAGTTTGAATAATGATGGAATGGAAAGACTGGTGAGGAGCTGAAAAGGGCATAAAAATGGATCCTTTTCAAAAAGAAGAAAGCACATAAATTAGAATGATCTCCCAAGGCAGAGCATAAAAATGGATTCTACCTAGCTATCTTGAAAGCATTCAACCAGAGATGTCTATGAATGAATGGTACACATAACAAATTACACATGAACACAAAGGAGAGAACAAATGCTAAATTTCATACCACATTGTTCCCACAAATCAAATCTGCATCCCTTTATTAATTCCCTATCCAAAACTGTTACAATGGAGCGCAAAGCGTTCTCCTGGATTTCCACACTATTCCCCTACTTAATGATTTAAAAACTAATTTACAAATGATTTACAATTACATTAAATAGACTAAAATGTGGGAACATAGATCCACAGAAAAAGGGAGTTGTTTTAATAGATGAAGAACTGAAATCTGAATATGGAAAAGAGAACCAACAATCTACCCCTGAAAATAAGGAACAACAATACATTTAACCACTTTAGCAAATTCATTGATATGCTGGATGAATGAAAAATAGGAAATCTGAAGAGTAGATCCCTATTTTCCTACTGCTGTAGTAGTCTCTGTTTCATTTTTAGGTTATGGCCCTTTGACTATTTCTTTCTATTATTTCTTTGAAGAAAAATGACTTTTAATAAAATGCTTTTGAAACCATGGAAATTAAATTATGCCTTTTAGTGATGGGAAAAATCCATTTCGAATGAGAAAGAGGGAAGGGAAAGGAGGTGGGGTCCAAAATCGCAATCAGAATCAATGGGAAAAGGGGATATAATACATAATAAAACATTTGAAAATATATGTTGGATGGTGTCATCGCAATCGGGATCGGAGTGTTACATATATTTGGAACAAGCCACAAAAAGCTCCAATGCGATTAGAAAGGTCAGATAGGGTAATACAATAATAGAGCGGGGAAATCCCTTTGAAAAAAAATTAAAAATGGTTTTTCACTTTTTATAAAGGGAAGAATGATTTTTTATTTGAAAGAGCAGAGAGCTTTAAGGTGGGACCCGGGAATGTAAATCGCAATCGGAATCGGGGCTTTGGGGCGGGCATATTACATAATAAGATTTCGCCGATGCAATTTCGGGATAGACGATGGGGGGAATCCTTTGTATAAAACGAAATAAAACAAAATTTAAGCTTTACAAAGGAAAATTCCCTTTGTATTATAAATGGGCGGATTGGAAGGGGCGATCGACGGCAGAGGTGTAATCGGGCGGGATTCAATGCAATCGCATCGGAGTTTTTTACAACGGTCAATCGGAGAGGATCGATCAAAAGCACTGATGAAGTATGGGCCGTCTGATCGGATGGGTAGATCGATGGTCGAGATATCATCGAGTGTATTCAATCGGGAGCGCTTAATTGAATCAGAGTTTTCGTGAACACAAGGCCCATTGGGACGCACATATTAAATGTTGCGATTGCGATCGGGAAGGGGAAGGGTTTGGAATGGCGGGGATTGTAATAAAACTTTTAAACTTTACTATAAGGTATGGAGGGGAAGTGGTTTTGTTTAATCGTATTAAAGGGAATAGGACTTTATAATAACAAACTTTAAAACATTATCATAAAGTTTAAAGGGACATGAGGGGGGGAAGTGGTTTAATCACATCGGAGTTCTTGGGTCAAGGAGATTTTGCCTTGTGATTGTGTAATCGAAAGGGGAAAAAGGGGAGTTTTATAAAGAAAACATAAAACTTTAATAAAATAAAGTTTAGGGAAAGGTGGGAAAGGGGTTTGGTTTAGGGTATAGGGGACTATTGTTCACTTAGGCATAGATTTCAACCCAGAAGTCAGTTTTGAGAGTGTAATATACTGTTGGAAAGCTCTTTCCAGGCTCTTTTTGATGGACATACTTAGAACATGATTTGACACTAAAAATGCTATGGAAAATTTCTCTGAAAGGCAGGGTGATGACTTTGTGGAGATAGCAGTTTCTAAAATGTGACTTATTACATATGCTAACATAAAACTACATAATAAATGATAATAAAGGTAAAGTATCATGTTTTCACCTCAAAACATGGTTTTGAGGTGAAAATTACTTCAAACTGAATAAAACATTTCTTTGATCTTCCCAGGTGTTGTGACTTTGAGTTTATTGACTTCCTCATGACCTTGCTTATATCTATTGACACTTGACTCATTAATTTGACCATGATGAGATCCTAGAACCTAATGAGACCCATCCTATGACCTACTAACATGACTCACAAAGTGAAATTAACTCATGACTAAAGACCATAGAGAGGAGAATCAGCAAGTTTCACATGAGGGAAAACTAATGAAGAATTACTACCATCAATGAATCCATGACCTAGTGGAATGGTGAAAATTTATGGTATGGGACTCCTAATATGAAAATGCAAAAGAGAAATTTTGATCACTAATGGCAGTATGACTAAACTGACACTAACACATACATACATACATACATACATACCTACATACATACATACATACATACATACATATATATATATATATATATATAGATACATACATACATATATACATACATACATACATACATACATACATACATACATACATACATACATACCTACATACATACATACATACATACATACATATATATATATATATATATATAGATGTTGTAAAAATAAAAAGGATCTAATGAAAAATCAAGCTGGTAGTCCAGATTTGGGATCCAAGGGAAAAATATCTGTGTATATATGTTTTATGTTTTATGGTCTCACTATATTTTATTTTCTGTCTTTAAGAATTTGTTTGCAGAAAATTTATGTACAGGGTTAAAACCTACATGTGGTATCATAAATGTTTCGGTTGCAAGGGGACGCCTTTACTGTTGAGGGGTTTTCTGCTCGGGCCTCTGGTAGACCCTCTTCAGTGGGAGATCTATAGGATCGACTCTTGTGGTGAAAGAATATGGAGAGCAGTGGAAATATAGATATCAAGAAATTTAATCATCATATTTTTGAGTTGTGGAAGCTCAAGATGGAGGATCTGCTGGTGGATAAATATCAGTGGATCGCAGTAGATCCAGGTACTAAACCAATGACAATGTCAGATGAAGATTGGTCGAAGTTGGATCGGAAGGCAAAGAGCACAATATTTTTGTGCATCTTAGATTTGGTATTGTTGAATGTAATTAGGGAAGCTATGGTGAAGACTTTATGGGTCAAGTTAGGGACTTTGTACCAATATAAGTCTCTGGTGAATAAATTGTTCCTATGGAAAAGTTGTATAACCTGAGGAAGAAGGATGGAGACTCGGTGACAGGGCATCTGAACGCCTTCAATACTGTGGTAATTCAGTTGTCGTCTGTTGATATTAAAATCTCGGATGAAGATAAGTGCATCAGTTTTTTTGTTCTCTATTAGATTCATGGGACAACCTAGTTATTGCAATAGTTAGAAATACAACTACGTTGAATTTTGATGAAATTGTCTCAGCCTTGTTGTCGGAGGAAGTGAGACAGATAAATATGGAGGTCCAGCATGGAGATTCCTTACCTGTATGACGAAGTTCCAAAAAAAAAACAAAAATAAGTTTTCGAGCGGGAGATCTAAATCTCCAGGAAAGCCTGTAAAGGTGTGTTGGAAATGCGGAAAGGAAGGGAATTTCAAAAAGGATTGTAGATCTAAAGCTTGAGAAAGGAAAGGGATCTGATAATGCTCCTTCTGCAAAGGAGAAAATTACCTCATATGAAGGTGGGGATGTGTATTTTACTTCTTCTTCAAATACACATATAGATCATGAGGCATGGTTGATTGATTGAGGTGCATCTGTAGGAATTTACAGGGTAAGTTCCTTAGATCAAACAACAAAGGTCGCCACTCAAAAATAGATCAAAAATTAGTACACCAGTATATCACGTGGTTAAAACCCTCGAAGAGGGAAACAGTCCATGGCTTGAGCCAACGCAACCACTTCAGGAAATTTATTAATATAAAAAGAAGCTTTACATACGTTTCTCTCATAAACGGTTACTAGAAAAATGACCCTCCATGCTCTTTAAATAGAGATCATGGACCAATAAGGTGTTAAAC
Organism: Pinus albicaulis; assembly: GCA_034641835.2. NCBI lineage: Eukaryota > Viridiplantae > Streptophyta > Pinopsida > Pinales > Pinaceae > Pinus > Pinus albicaulis. The sequence goes on along the minus strand of CM076573.1, from coordinate 61,194,701 downwards.
CACAGATCAAGCGTCAGTAATACCGAGGAGTGAGTGAGCCATCGAATCACTACATATCGTGACCGTCAGATTATAAGTTACAAATGTACATTGTAAAGAAACACACCTTACCTAACTCTACACTAGACCAAGTTATACTTAACTATTTCCTATGTGGATAGGATTGAAGGATTTACAAAGGTGACACAAAAGGAGACTATTTCCTATGTGTCAAAATATCTTAACATCCCCCCTTAAGAACAACTTGGGATAGCATTGAAGGATTTACAAATGTGAAACAATAGGAGAAGGAAGGAGGCATTAGAGGCTATCCCTCCTTAGTGATAACTTTCCTGAAATCCAAGCATAGATCGAAGTTTGGTAAACTTCACTTCTATGAGGCCTTTGTAAAGATATCAGCAACTTGATCATTGGTTGAACAATACTGTACTTCAAGAACACAGTCATGAATGAGCTTTTTGATGAAGTGTATATGAAGCTCAATTTGTTTCATACGTTGATACTGAACTGGATCTTTGCATATTTGAATGGCACTCTAATTATCACACCAAAGTGTAGTTGGATGCTACTGATGAAGACCAAATTCAGGCAGGATCTGATGAAGCCACATGGCTTCCTTGTTGGCTTCAACTGCACCACGATACTCTGCTTCTGCTGAATAAACAGAGATGGCACCTTTTTTCTTACAAGAACAAGTGATAAGTCCTAAACCAAGAGTGGATACATATCCTGAAGTAGAATTTCGATCATCAGGGTCACCATCCCAATCATAATCAATGAAACCAATCAAAAATGGATATTATCCTGCACTGTAATGAATATCGAACTGAACGGTACCTCGAATATATCGAAATATTCTTTTAGCTTCTTTCCAGTGACTTTCATGAGGTTGGTGCATAAATCGAGCAACAAGACAACCGAAAAAGCAAAGGTCAGGACATGTATGGGTTAGATACAGAAGTTTACCAACAAGTTGATGGTATAAGGTAGCATCAACTTCAGGGGTAGTACAAGTTACTGAAATATTGACCTCAAACTGAAAGAGAGAAGGGGTTGCCTTATACCCTTCCATGTGAAAGTGGTGTAGAATATCACAGACATACTTGGACTGAGAAAGGGTAATACCTACTTTGGATAGCAAGACTTGAAGACCAAGGAAATAATGCAAGTGTCCTAAGTCTTTCATTTCAAACTTATTTTTGAGGGTAGACTTCACATATTTTATATGGTTGGGATCACTACCAGTAAGGATAATATCATCAACATAAAGAACAAGGATGGTGAAGGACTCACCCACTTTCTTGGTGTAGATAGTCTTGTCAGAATGACACCTAGAAAAGCCATTATCTAATAGAAATCTACCCATTTTTGCATACCAAGCCCGAGGATCTTGTTTGAGACCACAGAGAGACTTCCTAAGGTGTCAAACAAGGCTAGAGTCATTTTGGATAAAGCCAAGGGGTTGTTCCATGTAGATTTCTTTATGCAAATATCCATGTAACAACCCGGATTTAACATCCGTCTGATGGACTTCCCATTTAAAGGAGGCAGCAAGGGAAATAAAAAGGAAAATAGAATTCATTTTGGAAATAGGGGAGAAGGTTTCAGTATATTCAATGCCTTCAACCTGTGAAAATCCTTTAGCAACAAGATGAGCTTTATGTCTATCCACTTTTCCATCTGGTCCAAACTTTGTTTTGTAAACCCATTTGCATCTGACAAGTTTTCTTCTTTTTGGAAGAGGAACAAGATCCCAAGTATCATTTTCCAATAAGGAATGATATTCTTCATTCATAGCTTCATCCCAATCTGGATGATCTGAGGCTTCTTAAAAGGTGTTTGGATCAATATTTTTTGGAACTTGAGCCAATAAGGAAGAGGCCCTTTCTAACTAAGAACATGTACGTCATCGAATTACAGGGTCACCTACAAGAGAACATGCTACATCCCAAGTAGAGTGGACCCATCTTGGAAGTTGTGGAGCTGAAAGAATATCTTCAAGAGGTGGAGGAGGATTGTCATCCTCACTGTCATCATTTGAACTAGAATGAGTTCTATCAAAAATAGAAGAGATAGAGAGAGTTGGCACATATGCCGAATTAGGCTCGCAGGCCAAAGGTGGCACACTCGCCGAACTAGGCTCGCAGGCCAATATATTTTCATCAAAATTTTGTAGAAATTATATAAATTATGTGTTATATGTCCAAGATTCTTCTGATCTCACACTATTTTAACTTCATGCAAAATAAAGAATCCATTCCACCATTGATCATTTGCGGAAATTAAATCAAGATTGCAATGCACACATGAAACAATAAAAATTCACACATATGAACACAGTTGTTTAATGGGAAAGCCTGAAGCTGAAAACCCCAAATATCTGTATATAATATATTTCATAGAGATCATGTAACAATCCTCATACAAATCTGATCATATCAAACTCTCAGTACAATACAATCGCTACACACTAATCAAGCCCGATCTTGCAAATCCATGCACTGATCTTTTCCACCTGCTAGCGTGCCTCTACTGCGCAATCTCTGCTGAATAATGGATGTGAATGAACTCGAATTCACCAATATTGCACTGTGCAATCCTCATTGGCATCTCCACTAAGTGTTGGATGCAATCAATGCATCACTATAGTCACAACTGATAGTCACACTTTCTCTTTCACCTATCTCTCCACTGGTCTTCACTGAAACTGCCATGCACTATAGTTAACTGATGTATTATTTAGTTGATTAATGATTTATTATTTAGTGAATTAATTAACTAATTAATCCACACCACTCTCAGTAGTGTATCAATTAGTTAGACTAGATACAACTAGCTCAACTGAGTCTAACTGAGTTAAACTAAATACAACTCCACCAACTACTTCTATAACTCCACCAAACTCTGTCACATGAGTTCTAACTAAAGTCTCCATGCATTAGCTCTAGTAAACCCTCGGGAATAGAGTAATTCTTTCTGTCAGTTGTTGTGCCACATCTATGCACTTAACTGAAGTGCTCCAAGAGAATAAGATAATGTTTAGAGTCCAAATATTATTAAGAGCTAATAATATTCGACATATCTATTTTTAGACTAGCAATATAAAAATAGATACCGCCCAATATGTCTAAAAATATAATTCCATCTAGTTTTCCAACTTGACCAACCATCCTAAAATAGCATCCTGCAACTCATAGAATATGATCGACATGTCTAAAAATAGACATAGTCTAAAAATAGACTTTATGCCAAAAATAGCCTGCGGGCCCACTTAGTGAAGGCGACTCTTTTCACTAAGCTCATCATCTTGTTGAATCTCAACAATTTTATGTTGTGAAACCAGCTCCAGAAATAGAATAAAAGAGATATCAACACCTTATAAATAATCCACTTTGAGGGGGCAACCTCCAATACATTACATGAATGAACAATTCTTGGATGATACAAATTAAAAAACCTCCTTTTTGTATATAGGAGTCCATGAGGCCACAATGTAATACTAGTGGGGCTACAATGTAATCCTAGCTGACCTAAAAATAATAATTTAAGGGCACAATAATAATAATATGGGGGTTACAAGGGTACAATAATAACAATAAGGGGGTTACACTAACAACAATAAGGGACTATACTAGTAATATAGCGACCTAACATGCCCCTATCCTTCAAAAAAGTGTTGTCCTCAACGCTTGAGTAGCTCTGGGTGCTTCTGTATAAAATTCTCATCCTCCTATGTAGAATCTTCAGTGGGTAAGTTCTTCCACTTGATGAGATACTCTGAAGTTTATCGATTTTGAAGCTGTCGAGTTCTTCTTTCCGTGACTACTTCAGGTTCCAATATGATTTTTCCTTCCTCATAAAGTTTCGGAAATATTGTTTGAACTGGAATATTTTCACCTATAACCTTCTTTAAGTGTGAAACATGGAAAATTGGATGCACTTGTGAAGAAGCAGGAAGCTCCAATTTGTATGCCATAGTACCAATCTTTTGCAACACCTTGTAAGGACCATAGTACTTTGGCGATAATTTATTATCCTTCTTAGCTTGCTTGAGGGACATTTGTTTATATGGTTGTAGCCGTAAAAATACCCAATCTCCTACATCAAAACTTCTCACGCTGCGATGTTGATCTGCCTGTTGTTTCATTCGATTTTGTGCCAAATTCAGGTTATCCTTTAAGAGTTGGAGAACTTCTTGCTGATGCTCGATGTGATCTTCCACTGCTTGAACCTTCGAATTTTCCCTTAAAGATGATGTGATGGATGGTGGATGATATCCATAAAGTGCCATAAATGCGGTCATTTTTGCTGCAGTATGGAAGGAAGTGTTATACCACCATTCAGCAAGAGGTAACCACTTGACCCATTGTGTTTGTTTATCAGATACAAAACAACGAAGATATTCTTCCAAACATTTATTTACTATCTCAGTTTGACCATCAGATTGAGGATGATAAGATGAGCTATGAGCTAATTGAGTACCCAAACAAGAAAATAACTCCGTCCAAAAATTTCCAGTAAAAATGGGATCTTTGTCGCTCACAATAACTTTTGGGTTTCCATGTAGCTTTTGAATTGTTTCCATAAATGTAGTAGCAACTATACTAGCTTTAAATGGATGAGATAATGCACAAAAGTGTGCATACTTGGTAATTCTATCAACTACCACCATGATGACACTCTTTCCTTTGGACTTAGGTAAACCTGTGATAAAATCCATTTAAATCTCCTCCCAACATTGGCTTGGAATGGATAAAGGTTGTAGAAGACTCGAGTTATTAATTGTCTCAACTTTATTCTATTGGCAAAACAAACATTCCGCCACAAACTTTTGAATATCAAATTTAAGGCCATCCCAAAAAAATTATTTCTTCATCCTGTGGTAAGTTTTTAAAAATCCCGAGTGCCCTCCTAAAGGAGAAGTGTGCAATTCCTAAAGAATCTTTTGTTTTAGTTGGGAATTCTTAGAAAGATATAAGCGATCTTTGTACCATAAGGAATCATTTTTCCAACTAAATGTTTCATATGTACTAGGATCTTGCTGCAACTTTTGAATGAGTATCCATACTTCTTCGTCCTTCTTCCATTCATCCCTTGCTTTGGTTATCCAATCTGGTTGGATAATAGATATGGCACAAAGAAATGCTTCCACCTCTTCATTCTTTCTTGAGAGTGCATTTGCAGCAACATTTAACTTTCCTTTTTTGTATATTATTTCAAATTCATAACTCAACATCTTTGTGACCCATTTTTTCTGCTCTTCTGAAGATAATATTTGTTCCAAAAAGGGTATAAGACTATAATGATCAGTTTTTACCTTGAAGTGTCTTCCCATTAGGTAAGGTCGCCATTTCTTTAGGGCATGCAGTATTGCTAACATTTCCTTCTCATAAATAGCTTTATGTAAATACTTTCCTTTAATTGGACGACTTTCGAAAGTAATGGGTCTTCCTTCTTGCATTAAAACAACACCAATTCCATTTCTCGAGGCATCACATTCTACAATAAATATTTTTGTGAAGTTTTGCGTAGCTAAGACCGATGCTAGGCACATTGCCTCTTTATGATGTTCAAAGGCCTTAGTTGCTTCAGGAGTCCATGAAAATGCTTCTTTATTCAATAATGTTGTTAGAGGTGCTGCTATTCTCCCATAATTTTTAACAAACTTGCGATAATACCCTGTTAACTCGAGAAATCCTTGCAATTGCTTTATGGTTGTGGGGAATTTCCATTACTTAATGGCTTTAATTTTGTTAAGGTCTACCTTAACACCCTCGTGAGATACAATATGAACCAGATATTCCGCCTCTTGTACTCCAAAGAAATATTTGGATGTTTTTGCATATAATTGTTTCTCCTCCAATAGTTTGAGCACCCTGTCAACATGTTGAACATGATCCTTCCAAGACCTGATGTAGATTAGTATATCATCAAAAAATACTAGCACTACTTTTCTAAGGAAGGGTTTGAAAATGGAATTCATCAATCCTTGAAATGTAGAAGGTGCATTGGTAAAGCCAAAAGGCATGACCAAAAATTCATAATGACCCTCATGAGTTCGAAATGTTGTTTTCGGAATATCTTCAGTCTTCATTCTAATTTGATGATATCCTGAACGAAGATCCAACTTGGTAAAATAAATTGCTCCATGTAATTCATCCAATAATTCATCAACCACAGGAATGGGAAATTTGTCTTTAATGGTGAGCTTATTGAGCTCCCTATAATCTGGACACATTCGCCATGATCCATCCTTCTTGTGTACCAATACTACAGGAGTAGAGAAATAACTTTGACTAGGTTGAATTATACCTGCCTCTAACATTTCTGCAATCATACGTTCAATTTTGCTCTTTTGGAAGTAAGGATATCTATAAGGCCTGATGTTTGGAGGAACACTTCCTGGAATCAAATGAATAGCATGATCATGATCACGAATAGGTGGGAGTCCTTCGGGAGTTTCAAACACCTTGGAATGATTGTCCAAGACTTGTTGGAGATCTGCAGAAATAGATGATTTTGATGTTGGAACTTCTAGTGAGCATAATTGTGCAATTATGCCTCGTTGTTATTTCTTTAGAAGCTTTGTCATGACATTAGAGCTTATTATCTTTCCCGGCTTCCCTGCAATACCCCGTAATTTGACTTCCTTTCCTTCTGAAAAAAATTTCAAGAAAAGTTCTTGAAAATTAAAAGCTACCATCCCCAAAGATTGTAACCATTGTACTCCTAGCACAACATCAGCACCTCCCATAGGAATGGAAAGCATTGGACTATTCAATACATATTCCCCCATGGTTAGCTTGATATTATGGAATTTTCCAGAGCAATTTATAGTTCCTCCATTTGCAACCATCACTTGACATTCTGGTGCTGGGTATAGGAAACAATTCAATTCCTTGGCTACCTTACAATGAATTAAATTATGGGTACTACCTGAATCAATCAACACTATTACCTTTTTCTTCTTGATATGTCCTTCTATCTTGAGAGTTTGAGGAGTGGTAATTCCTGCCAATGCATTACACGATATGGTCAGACTCATTTCTTCCTCTTCTAGGGTTGGTTCCTGGTGTATATCCTCTTATTTTGAAGATTCTTGTTCATTTTCTTCTTCCTCTTCACAATCTATGTAAAATAATTTCTTCTCAGCACACTTATGACCTTTAGTGTATTTTCTATCACAACTGTAGCAAAGCCCTTTTGCTCTTTTTTCTTCCAATTGTTGTGGTGTCAACCTTGTAGGTTGTGGAAATCTAGGAGTAGTAACACTTCCCTCTTTATAGAAGTGAGTGGTAGGCTTCCTTGTCGCCATAATTTTACATTCAATTTTTTTTGCCAACCTGAATACCTTCTCCAATGAATCAGGTTCCAAAACATGAACTTCATGTTGGATGTTATCCTTTAAAGTACCTATGAAGAGATCAATCATGTGTTCCTCTGGAATATCACTTACCCTTATATTCAATTTTTTGAAGTCCTCAATGTGCTTCCCCACTGAAAAATTTTGTTTGAGATTTATCAATTGGCTAAAGAAGGTGTTGTTCTTTGTATCCTCATAATGTGCTATCATTTCCTCTGTAAAAATTGACCAAGTGACAATTTTTTTACGGGAGCAAATCCATCGATACCATACAAATGTATTTTGTTATAAATGTAAAGTTGTGATGCATACATTTTGTGTGTTTTGCACATTATTGAGATCAAAATATTGCTCCATCTGTAGTATCCATGTTATAGGATCCTTTCCATCAAACTTCCTCATATCCATTTTTGGAATATGGTGGTTCTTCCTTCCAACATTAGAGTTTATGAAATCACGATTAACATTTATTTTTTTCTCATCATGAGTTTCCTCTACTATCTTTTCACCATTAGGAAAAATTTCTTATATCAAAATTTTCAAACCTTCCTTGTCTTTTTTTAAATCATTGTTTTCCATTTTTTCATCGATCTTAGCTTCCATGTCATCCATCTTAGATTCCATGCCAGCTTTCATGCCATCCATATTAGCTTCCATGCCATCCATGTCATTCTTCAAACCATCCATCTTAGATTCCATGCCTTTCTTCAAACAATCCATCTTAGTTTCCATGCCTTTCTTCAAAACTTCCATGTCATTTTTTGTTGCTCTTTGTGAGAGTGAAATTTGCTGCACTTGCTCTTGTAATTTTGATATGTCATGTTGCCATTCTTTGTCTTCATGAGTCATAGTAGAGCCTTCTAAAGGCTTAATGGGTGTTGAATTCTTTTTAGGGACCATTTTAGAATCCAATACTGATATCTATTCTATAATATTCACTTGGAATCAATTCAACTTGATTCTTCAAAAAAGACTTATGCAATTCGGAAAACAATACACACCTTTTACTTGCTTTTGAGGAGCTCGATATTGAAATTTAATTATCGCTATAATTACAAATCCTCAAAATCTGAAATTTGGCTCTATAGTAGCCCTTTGAAGCTTCTTTAAAATGCCATAGGTCTGATTTGATTTTGATTCTTCAAGGAAAAGTTATGTCCAATCTCCCACAATGACCCAACTATGGAATAGTTCAATAGAGCGAACTTGCACGACTTGCCACATGTCACTGTTTCCTCCTTTGGCTCTGAAATTTTTAGACAAAAAACTACAGTCCATTTACTTGTGGTCACTTCTTACAGAATTCCAATTCGATGCTCAGATAGAGAGTTATGAATATTTTCCCATGATCACCTCTTTGAGATGAAATTCAGAAGCCTAAAAAAGCCCTAACTTCCACATATCATATCTCTAAAAATATTGTGAACCAAGATCATAAATTTTGCAACGATTTTCCTTAGGATTTCAACTTTGCACTCTAAAAATTTCAGCTTCTGAATGTTCGAAGAAACAAATATATAGAGAAAATTCCACGATGACCTGTTTACGTTAAATTCAGGATCCTGCAAAATGACCTACCTTCCATAGATCATATCTTCGAAAATATTGTGAAAAAAGCTCTGAGATTTTTCGACGATGTCCCTCACGGTTTTAGCTTCATACTCTAAAACTTTCAGCTTTTAAACCTTCGTATAAAAAAAAATTATAGCGAAAATGCTACGATGACATGTTTGGAGCAGCAAAACCCTAGAATCCCAAACCTCTGATACCAAATGTTGTGAAAACAGCTCCAGAAATAGAAGAAAAGAGATATCAATGCCTTAGAAATAAGCCACTTTGAGGGGGCAACCTCCAATACATTACATGAATGAACAATTCTTGGATGATACAAATTACAAAACCTCCTTTCTATATATAGGAGTCCATGGGGCCACAATGTAATCCTAGTGGGGCCATAATATAATCCTAGCCGACCTAATAATAATAATTTAAGGGAACAATAATGACAATATGGGGGTTACAAGGGTAAAATAATAACAATAAGGGGGTTACTCTAACAACAATAAGGGACTATACTAGTAATATAGGGACCTAACATTTTACATCTCTTCTAATGATTATATTTTTGGATTTTGGTTGAAGAAGTATATATCCTTTAACATCTTAAGAATATCCAACAAAAATTCATTTTTCACTCTTAGGTTCTAAGGCTTTATGTTTCGCATCTGGAATATGGGCCTAAGCATCACTTCCAAAAACATGAAAGTGACTTACATCTAGTTTGGTTGAGCTCTAGACTTCCTCTGGAGTTATATTACTTAAAACCTTAGTAGGAGTGAGATTTACTATGTAATTTTCACAGTTAATTTCTTCTGCCCAAAATTTGACACTAAGTCCTTTAGATTGAAGCATAAAATTAGCCATTTATTTTAAGGTGTGATTCTTTCTTTCAGCTACACCATTTTTTTGTGGATTATATGGAACAATATGTTGCAATTGAATGCCATGCTCAGTGAAAAAGTTGATAAATTTTTTGTTAACATATTCTCCTCCATTGTTTGATCTTAACTTAAGAATTTGATGTTCAAATTGTTTCTCAACAAAGGCCTTAAAGGCCAGGAACATGTTAAAAAATTCACTCTTGAGTTTTAATAAGTATACCCAATTGCGCCTGGAAAAATCATCAATGAAAGTTAAGAAGTACTTGCAAACAGAGAAAGAAAAAACGAGAAGTGGACCACATAAATCACTGTGCACAAGCTACAAAGGGGATGAAGCGTGCCAAAAGGAACGTTTGTCAAAACTATCCCGATGATGTTTTCTGAGTACACATCTGAAGCAAACACCATCTCGGCAAGATACCATAGGAATACCTGTCACCATATTTTCTTTACATAGAATTTGAAGAGAGCGATAGTTTAAGTGACCAAATCGCTCATGCCAAAGTTTGCTCACTTCATCATTATAAGCAACAAAAATGGAGGGAAGACATGATGACCAAAAATTTTCAAAATTATACTACCTTGTGGAATCATCAGCAATGCCAGTAGCTAAAATATGTCTAGGATCTTTGAGGTCCTTGATTATAACACCATGAGGTGATAATTCTATTATTTTCCACTAACCTGGATGAGTTATTTGATAAACATATAGAAGGTTGCATCAAAATGTAGGAACACATAGTACATCATTAAACTGACCATTATCTAGATGAATGGTTCCAGATCCTACAACACTAAGAGATCTATCATCACCAACATAAATATGTTTGGTGTTACAATCATTTAAAGAAGAAAACATAGCTTTATTTTTGGCCATGTGGTAAGAAGCTCCAAAATCAATGAGCCACTCATGAGAATGAGAAGAATAAGATACATTTAATGCATAACTAGATGCTCAAGAGAATGAGAAGAAGAAGATACATTTAATGCATAACTAGATGCTTGACAACCACAAGCAGAAAGTGCCATTCCTGAAGATGAAGTTGAAGAGTTCTCCAAATTGATGTGGTGCCTTTTCATTGCTGCTTCCAAGGCTTCCATCTTCTTAAAAAATTTGTGTTAGTATGAATCTTTCGTCGAAAAATATCACTTTAGCTACGCATAAAAAATATCCCTAACATCGATTATGGCTGCAAAATATCTTTAGAATTGCTGCACAAGTTTAGATCTAAGCACAAAAGACATTAAGCAGATAAAATACAACATGGCTCCATGCGTCCAATAGACAAGATAGGAAACAATGTTCTTAAAATAATTTTATATTATATTAAAGAATGGGGCACCTGAGAGGAAAAAAAGAAAGGTGTTTTCTAATTCTCCTCAGTGGGATGGGTTCTTGAAAGTCCTCAGTGTTTCAGATCTAACATTTCTCTCTTTTAGTGGTGTAGAAAAACAAACATGGAACTCAATGGGAGTTCACAAAGAAAAATGGAAAATGGTGACCAAGAGTAGATCCATAGTGATCTAATGCAATGAAGGTGACTAATGAATGGGGAAAACCCCCCTATTTATAACAAAATATTGGGGCGGTCTAGAACTCGGTGCATGAATAAAATATTATTAATCGAATTCTAGAAGCACCTTTTAGGAATATTTTATTATATTTGTTGGAGGGAAAAGGGTTCTTGACTTGGGTCAATTCTTTTATTTATAAATAATAAATAAATAAATGATTTATTTATCATTTTAGGGGAATGATGGGAATATAATTAAATAAATAATGGTTTATTTAATTATTTATGGATGATTTAGTCAAATTTAACTAAGAATATTATTTAAATAATGATTTAAATAACTTGTTCTTAGGAAATATTAAATAAATAAGGATTTATTTAATTAATTTCCTTGTTTTGGGTTAAATATGACCAAATGAGTTATTTTATATGGTGAAAGCAATTTTACTTAGGTTAAAATTGGTCTTACATGGTGTACTTGGGTTCATCTAATAATAATAGGTTAGATGACCAAAAAAATGGTGTAACAGATTGCCCCCCAACGTACGAGTGTTAGGAGCAAATCATATGACCGAAGTACGTTGTAAGAACTCAATCACTCAATATCAAAAGGGAAGTGAGAGAGAGAAGTGTAATGTTGTCTGATGTGCTAAAGGACTAGACCCTGAAGAGATGAGACTTACAGGTGCAACAAGTCTCTAGTTTATGAAGTGGTACCTGTGCTAAAGGCGGCGGGGGAGGCATACCTATGCCCGCCGAGACAAAGTACAAAGAATAAGGCGCCCGGAAAACCACGGAACGCAATAGTGAAGCATGTACTGGCCTAAACATGAGCCAGATAAATAACATGATGAATCCCAGATACATGCGATGCCTGGAATAATCATCAGGACTTATACAATAATGTGGTAGTACATGAGATACAAATACACCCAAATGCCCCCTACACACGGGGAAGGGCTCGCAAAATCTGACTGATACGTGCAAATCGAAGAGGCGACGCAAGCGGTTGAGGCTGATATCATCAAATGGGAGGAGCTGAATCAAGGGCAGAAATGAGGAAATAATCCAGGCATGTGGGGGGCTACCTGCAGAGCCACCCCCTCATGAGGGTTGAGACATCTCACACACACCCGAGAATCACCAATAGCTGCTGCTGCATCACTGGACTATCAAGTGTATAGATCACGATCATGCTAAAAAGAGCTCGAACCAAGGTACACTGCCCCCTAGACCTGGCTTCTGGAGTAAATGAGTTGATGTCGACAGAAGTAGGTCCGCCATAGGTGAGGCAACAAGGGAACTCAACTAAGGCACGGGAGAAAATAGTAGAGTGACTAACAGATGGACACTGATGATGATAATGAAATGAGGAATACTGAGTAGCGGATGGACGACTTCCCTTGTTAGAGCATAAATGGCATGAATGGCTTGGCAGTGACTGACCCACTATCATGAGGGATAGGGGACAATGGTACTGAAGGCCATAATGTGCAACACGAGAGAGGGAACATGCAATGAAGGATGGAGGACTATAGTGGGATACAAAGGGACGCGAGATAGACTCCATGAATGATGATGACGCAACTCAGATGCTCTAAAAAAGGGCGACTCGATGGTGCTGCCACACAGTAAAGGTCCAATGGGGAACCATAAAAACATGAGTAGAATAGGGTATCTCATGACGAAAATCAACACGAACAAAGACAAGTAAGGAGACAAAGGGGTGTCCCAAGTACAAGTATGGTAAGTGAAGAAATTCGATTTGTAGGAGAGGTGAATAGACTCTTCGTGGACAAAATGTGTCCTGGTGAAGTATCAAGGTACTAAAAACTAAAAGGTACCCAAAGCTCATGAACAAGCCAGGTCGCACTTTTTGGGGTCTGTTTTGTGACCTGGGTAGCAGGTATTGGGTAGAAAACTGCGACCTGTCCCAGGAAATGACCTGAAAAGTGCGACCTGGAAGAGAAAGGGGGTTTCAGTGTTGTTTTTGGCTAATATTTGGGATATTTATGGTTGAGGGGCATAGGTGCCCCCAAGCATGTTGTGGTCAGGCCAAAATGTATGTAGAAAAAGGGAAATTTAAACACATTTGAAGGATATGATGCGCCATTTGTTTTCGTTATGGTTATGCAGTTTGAGAAAGGCAATGGAGGATTACCAATCTCGTTTAGTACTGCATATATGAATCAAATGGACTTTAAGTTGTTGGGTTAGCATAGCTGGTGCCACGATCCCAAATAGAGGATTTGGAGATAATGAATTGATGCTCTCCTAGAAAACCTATAGGTTGGTCAACAACAATGTCTAAGAGATTGGGTTGCGGATGTAAAATGAAGGAATGATAAGGGGTATCATCCCGAGAGTGATCTGAAGGGGTATGGGGCTCTAGAGGTTCTTCTAAATGTGGAAGAATAATGGTACTAGAGTTGACATAACCAGATACACTAGGAGAGTTATGGAGAATGACTTCTCCTGGTCTCTCAAATATGGGTGCCCCCTTACCCAAACATTGGGTTGCAATGTAATGGACACAAGGTGTATGTGGTTCAAATGCATGGTTTCGATGTAAGCGGGAAGAGAGAAAGTCAGGGGAGATGATTCCTTCCATAAGGTCATCATCATGATAGAAGATGGGGTGACTGGTGGAAGAAAGACCACCTGACATGGAAAAGCTACCTAACTAATCATCATGAGAAGAGAGGTTCACATGCGCATCGTCACAAGGGGTGACCGAAGAGTAAGTAGATTAAGGATCTACCGATGTTGAGCCAGAGGTGATCGCTGAAGGAAGGTCAAGCGAAACAACAGGGGAGGATTCAGAGGGAATGTTCCCCGAAGGTCTCATGGATGATGATAGGTAGAAGATGGTGGACGAAGGCTCCGTCATCTCGACATCAGGAGGGGGAATGTCAATGGGATCCATCATGTCTAGTAGTTCTGCCGAAGCAAAATGCGCAAGTAGGGGAGAGGTGGACTCGTTGCGCTTGGCCTCGAATTGGTGGAGCGCGGCTAGAGAGGTGCGGAAGTCCTTGAGGCGGGAACAAAGGTGGGTGTAATGGCCATGGAGATCACACAAAGTACAGGGGTGGTTGGTGTGAATAGTCTTGGAGTTCTTGGCCGCGGGCACGGAAGGAACCAACGCTTCTGGGACTGTTGACTTAGGGAACGCGACATTAACCATGGGCTTGAGATGAGGCAATTCAGGACAAGTATGTGTGGCGTGACCGACAACATCACACAAGGCACACTGGATGGTAGGCTTTGGAGGCCAAGGAGGGGTAAGGTTTGTCGGGGCAGTCTTGTCGGTTGATGCCCCCCTGCGAGATTTGCCAGTCTTACCCGAAGTGGTCGCAACGGGAGGTATTTCTTGTTGAGGTGGTTGAGGCATTGTTGCAGCGGGAGAAGTCATGGGGACCGATTGAAACGGGGTCAAAGCAAGATAAGGTTTGTGTTGACCAGGCGGGGCAGTGCTTGTGGCGGTTCCGCTAGTAATAGTCCCAGATTAGGGCCGGGGTGGCCACTAGCGTTAGGCCCTAGACCAGACATGGTGGAGGTAACAGGGGGAGAACCAGAAGCAGGGGAAGAAACCAAAGAATTAGAAGACGGGGGAGGACTAACTTGACGACGACGGGAAGGAGCAAGTCGACCAACCAGAAACTGAGGGTGAAGGCTAAGAAGTCTCCGGGATAAACGCCTTGGAGGCACAATGATGACAGGAAGAAGAAAAAATGACAAAGGTAGGGCGGTGCAAGATCAAGTGAGTACAATGTCGAAACAAGGGCAGAGAGGTGCAATGTCAATTTATTTTAAAGTCTTTGCCAGGCGGTGTTAACCAGGCTCTTCTTCACTTAGGGTCAGTGTGTGGTGTGTGTTAATTTTAATTTTTAAACCCAGACGTTTTAAGAATAAAATAAAAAGTGTGCTGCGTAACTAAAAATAAATCTACAGAGAACAGTAAATAAGACTAAAATAACAGAAAATTAACAGCTAACAATGCATAAATCTAACCCAAGGAGGCGGGTCTCTCAAAACTAGTCTATAAGAGGGAAAAAATCTAATCAAAACACACTAAAAGAAGGCTAATAGATCTAAAGTCGAGAGGAACAGGGATCTAAAGGAGAAATCTGCTGGAAAGAGGTGCAGAAAACAACAAAGAGGCAGAGGCAAGGTTGCTGTTAAAAAAGAGGTGATCAGCTAAAAATAGAATGGACAAGGAGGTGGCCCTTGAAATGAACCCAAACAAAACTATATGAGGTGTTTTGAAAGGGAGAAGAGCTGATCTGTAGGGATCTGAAAAGGAGGTATCAGATCAGAAAGAAAAAAGGTTGAAACTCTGGAAATTCAGACTTCTGAAATAGAGAAAACTCTCCCACAAAAAGTGGAGGGTACTGAAGCCCTAGGGAGCTAGATTCCCACTTATTTGAGTAAAATGGAGCAAGAATAGGTCTAAACGGGTGAAGACGGAGGTCAAACAACCCTGACAGAGGTTCATACAAAACCCATAAAAATTTCAGAAAAATTCCAGAAAAAAGGCCAGGTCGCAGTTTTTGACCTGATTTTTGCTCAGGTCGCACTTTTTGGGCTGTTTTCTGTGACCTGAAGCTCTAGGACGCACTTTTTGGGCCAAAAAGTGTGACCTGCACTTCTAGCACTCTCAGCGGCATATTTCAGAAGAAAAAAAAATGTCGTCTCAGCTGCGGCTGATGTCGGTCACCTACGCAATAGGGCCAGAAACACATGGAAGTTAAAAATTTGACTGTTTGAGGGTTTTAGAGGTGGAAAGCACCATAAAAATAGGAAAAACAGAAAATTGAAGAGAAACCCTAGGGTCTGAAACAACTGCATATGCAGGAATAGATAAAACGACAGCGGTCGTAAAATAAAACCCGTGTGGAGTTGCCAATTGTTAGTATGAATCTTTCGTCGAAAAAGATCACTTTAGCTACGCATAAAAGATAGCCCTAACATTGATTATGGCTGCAAAATATCTTTAGAACTGCTGCACAAGTTCAGATCTAAGCACAAAAGACATTAAGCAGATAAAATACAACATGGCTCCATGCGTCCAATAGACAAGACAAGAAACAATGTTTTTAAAAGAATTTTATATTATATTAAAGAATGGGGCACCTGAGAGGAAAAAAAGAAAGGTGTTTTCCGGTTCTCCTCAGTGGGATGGGTTCTTGAAAGTCCTCAGTGTTTCATATCTAACATTTCTCTCTCTTAGTGGTGTAGAAAAACAAACATGGAACTCAATGGGAGTTCACAAGGAAAAATGGAAAATGGTGACCAAGAGTAGATCCAGAGTGATCTAATGCAATGAAGGTGACTAATGAATGGGGAAACCCCCCCTATTTATAACAAAATATTGGGGTGGTCTAGAACTCGGTGCATGAATAAAATATTATTAATCAAATTCTAGAAGCACCCTTTAGGAATATTTTATTATATTTGTTGGAGGGAAAAGGATTCTTGACTTGGGTCAATTCCTTTATTTATAAATAATAAATAAATAAATGATTTATTTATCATTTTAGGGGAATGATGGGAATACAATTAAATAAATAATGGTTTATTTAATTATTTATGTATGATTTAGTCAAATTTAACTAAGAATATTATTTAAATAATGATTTAAATAACTTGTTCTTAGGAAATAATTAAATAAATAAGGATTTATTTAATTAATTTCCTTGTTTTGGGTTAAATATGACCAAATGAGTTATTATATATGGTGAAAGAAATTTTACTTAGGGTAAAATTGGTCTTACATGGTGTACTTGGGTTCATCTAATAACAATAGGTTAGATGACCAAAAAAATGGTGTAACAATTTGGACTCTACATGGCCATCCTGATTACAAAAGCTGCAATGTCTATCTGTTTTCTTCCCTTTGTTTTTATTTTCCCTATCAGTTTGGTGAGTTTCTTTTTCAGTTTGCAGCTGAAATTTCTTAAGACCCTTATTTGGTTTAGGACCATACTTTTTAGGATACTGATTCCTGGGATTCTTTTGATATGCTTGCTTTTGGGCTGCTAAGACTTTCGTAGAAGCGTTTCCAGTATTGATAAGACCAAGGTGTAAGATTTTTTCTTGTTCTCTTATCAAAGAATCAGAAAAGGCATCAAAAGAGGGGGACTTGTAGGCCGTTCCTTGAGAAATTACGGCTTCTCTAGTGGAATGGAAGGTGGAAACAAATATAGAGTATGCAGGTCCAAGCTTAGCAAGAATTGAATAGATAAGGCTACCATCTTCCTTTTTGGCCTTGCAACCTTCTAAAAGAAGTATAAGGGTCTTGAATTTGGACAAAAAATATTCAATAGAGGAGAAATTATTGGGGTCCAAAGTAAGCAACTCATTTTCAAGTTCGTGGGCCCTGAGTTCATTTTGAATGCCAAAAACAATATTTAGCTTTTTCATAGTTGCATTAGGGGTGTCAATTTCTTGGATATGAATTCGAATATCTTGAGAAATGGACATGCCTATCAACCCTAGTGCTTGATCTTGTTTATTTTCCCATTTAGCGGCTTTATCTGCATCGATAGGTTTAGTTTCTTTTCCTATGGCTATTCTATAAGCCCTTTACTTCTAAGTAAGTCTACCATGTAGGATAGCCATTGGAAATAATTGGTGATGTTAAGAATAACCAGGTATGCACTTTCCATTTTTTTTTTAAACTGAAGCTGCAAAGGGCTGAAACTAATTGCTCCAATGAAAATATATCGAAAAATTAGTCTCGTTAAAAAAAACAAGGCTCGAAAAACGACTTCCGAATGAAGAAGTTATGCCTTTTTGAAAAACATGTGTTGTAGATGCTGAATAGTTACATGAAAGGTTGAAAGTTGACGATGAATTTCTACTTTTAAAATCCCCCCCCCCCCGCCCACCCTGCCCCCCCATTTTCAAACTTAATACAATAAGCTCACTTTAAAAAATAAAACTACTTTATGTGACCCACTTTTATAAATAAGTGAAAGTCACTTTTACAATGTTACTTTTACATTTTTATTTTGAAATAAAACCCTCTTTTTAAAACTAGAAACTTTCCAAAGGGCTTTATACGAAAAGTAACTTAACAAAAAAAAAATTACAAAAAGAAGCTTGAGCGAGAGACTTGAACCCAAGACCCTTATTCTCACAAACTAACTTTACACCAAGTGAGATAGTAAAAGGATTCTGTAATTGTTTGAAAGGAGGAAGGGGTTTTTTTTTTCGATGTGCATGTTTTTTCCTGCCAAAAAAACAAAAAATCCGTGCAAAAAAAAAACGAAATGCAAGCTTTATGGAAGAATGTTAGATTTTCAGTTAGCCTTACCGGAAACTATCCTTTTTTTTCACTATTTATGATTTCCTAAGAACGCACAAAGACGCGGGGAAAGAGCATACGTAGCAAAAAAAAACTTGTCTTCCTATTTCTGATTTTCCAAGATCGCACATAGCGCAAAGAAAAGAGCATACACAGAGAAGAGGGTATAGATCCGTAAAATAAAAAACTATAAACCGAAATAAACAGAACAATTAATGAACTACAAAAAAGATACTTTATACCTCAAGATCTACAATGACATAACTCGGGCTACCGGAAACATTTTCTCATGAAACGAATGGGGTTCCTCACCATAACAGATGCTCCAAACACAATAGAGTAGCTCTCCCGGCTTGAAATAAGTCAAAAATAGTAGATCTGGAAAACAACAGTCGCATGTAGTCAACCCGACTTCAAATTTTGATCAACAAGGAATGTTGCCCTCAAAATGTCTCTGATACCATGTAGGAATTTATAGGGTAACTGCCTTATATCAAACACCAAAGGTCACTGCTCACAAACAGATCACAAATTAGTACACCATTATATCATGTGGTTAGGACCCTCGAAGAGGGAAACAGTCCACGGACTGAGCCAACACGGCCACTTCATTCAATATACATATGTTCCTTTCATAAACGGCTACCGGAAAAATGACCCTCCATGCTCTTTAAATAGAGACCATGGACCAATCGAGTGTTAAGCCACAGATCAAGTGTCGGTAATACTGAGGAGAGAGTGAACCTTCGGAGCACTACATATCATGACCGTCTGATTATAAGTTACAAATGTACATTGTAAAGAAATACACTTTGGTATCCTAACATCATCCTTTCACTTCACTCCCCATATGGAATGGTTCTACGAGTATGAGAAGTATGATGGTGGTGATGTATTCTTAGGGGATGATAGGAAGGCAAAAAATTTTGGACATGGAAAATTCAAGCTGAAGCTGCAAGGTGGAAGGATTATAACACTTCTTGGTATTATGCATATTCCTGCATTGGCCAGAAACCTGATTTTTGTAAGAAAGATGGATGATGCAGGTGTAAAAAAAGTGTTCGAGAAAGATACCTGCAAGATGGTTCGGGGAGCACTGGTATTAATGTGAGGAGTTTAGATTGGAACTTTGTACAAGCTTCAGGGTAGAACTGTTATTTATGAGTGCAACAGTTCTCTGGTTCCTGAAAGTGGATTGGAAAGCCTAGTAGTCTCTGGAGAAAATACCATGCTATGGCATCAAAAGATTGGACATATTAGAGAGAAGGGCCTTCAGATACCGCATGGTAATGGTATGGTAGAAGGTATGTATAATTTCTCTCTGGATTTTGATTTCTGTGAACATTGTGTATATGGGAAGCAAAATCAGGTGAGTTTTCCTTCTAGTGCTAAGAGGATGAACAAGATATTAGAGTTTGTGCATGGTGATGTGTTTGGACCTGTGTCGGTTCCATCACTGGGAAATTTTGTGTACTATGTTTCATTCATATATGACTTCTAAAGGAATACATGGATATATTTCTTGAGGAAGAAATCTGAAGTATTTGAAAATTTTAAATAATTTAAGGCTCTGGTGCAAAAATAGATAGAGTATAAGATAAAGGTGTTGAGGACAGATAATGGTGGAGAGTTCTGCAAGAAGGAATTTGAAGAGTTCTATAAGAAGTGTGGTATAGAACAGCAGAAGAATACTGCATACACACCTCAGAAAAATGGATTTGCAGAAAGAATGAACAGAACATTGATGGAAAAGGAAAGAATAATGCTCAGTGGTATCAGGTTAGGACAAGAATTTTGGGTAGAGGCAGTGGAGATTGCATATTACCTAGTTAACAGATCACCTTCATCCACGTTGGAGGATAAGCTCCACATGAGGTATGGACTGGTAATAAACCCTCTCTTTCACATCTAATGGTATTTGGATGTGATGCATATGTACATGTTCCAAAGGAGAAAAGGACCAAGTTGGATAATAAATCTAAAAGCTGCATCTTTATTGGGTATAAGGATGGTTTAAAAGGTTACAAGTTTTGGAACCCAGAAACAAGGAAGGTTGTGTACAGTGGAGATGTGGTGTTTAGAGAGGTGAAAGATATTTTTAAACATTAAGTACTACCAAAGGTACCTGAGAAGATAGAGTTTGAGCTAAAGGAGGATGAATCATACTCTACAATAGAACAAGATTCAAAGGAGGAAGAGCCACAGACTCCAGTTGTGAGAAGATCAGTTTGGGAAAGAAGGAAACCAGGAAGGTATGGTCCATCTTCTTTCTATTCAATTTTTTCTTTAACTAACATTGATGATGATCCCAAAACTGTAAAGGAGGCAGTTGATTCAGAGGATGGAAAACATTGGAAGGAGGACATGGTTGATGAAATGGCATCCTTGCACAAAAATGAGGCATGGGATCTGGTGGAGTTGTCGGCTAGAAGGAAGCCCATCTGGAGAAAATGGGTGTTTAAGAAGAAGATGAATGTAGAAGGAAAGGTGGAGAAATACAAAGCTCGGTTGGTAGAAAAATTTTATTCCTAGGTGTGGGGAATTGATTTTGGTGATACATTTTCTCATGTTGCCAATGTTACTTTTATTAGATTGCTTTTATTTGTTGTTGATGCATTTGATTTTGAGGTAAAATAGATGGATGTGAAGACAACACTTCTTCACGAGGATCTGGAAGAGGAGATCTACATGAAGCAACCTGAAGTCTTTACGATGAAGGGTAAGAAAGAATTGGTATGCAAGTTAAAAATGTCTATGTATGGGTTAAAACAATCACCAAGGATGTGGTATCAGAAATTTGATCCCGATATATGGGGACTTGGCTTCAACAGAAGCAAAGTGTATCAATGTGTGTATTTTAAATTAATTGGTGACCGTGTTATTTATTTGGTCTTGTATGTGGATGATATGTTGCTGGTTGGAAATGAAAAAGAAATTATCTAGGATTTGAAGACCTAATTTTTCTCCAAATTTGGCATGAAGAATCTTGGTGCTGCAAACTATATTTTGGGCATGGAAATTAAGAGAGATCAGGAAAAGAGAAAGCTCTGGTTAAACCAGAGGAAGTATGTCAATAAAATATGTCAGAGGTTCAATATGTAGGATAGTAAACTGATGAAGGTTCCTATTCCTATAGGTGTAAATTTATCTGATGAACAGTGTCCCAAGGCACAAGAAGAAGAGGAGGATATGTCCCATGTTCCATGTGCAAGTTCAGTGAATTGCTTGATGTATGCAATTCTCTATATTAGACCAGTCATTGCACATGCAGTGGGAATATTTAATAGGTTTATGTCAAAACTAGGGAAGGAGCATTGGACAACAGTGAAGCGGGTTTTCAGATATTTGTGTGGCACTCGTGATTATGGTTTGTGCTATCAAGGAAGACCAGAATTGGACAGATTTTTGGACATCCATAGTTTTGTTGATGCAAACTGGGCTAGAGATCTGGACCAAATAAGATTTTCAAGTGGGTATGTGTTTAGCCTATTTGGAGGTGCAATCAGTTGGATGAGTAGAATACAGTCTCTAGTGTCTCTTTCAACTACAGAGGCAGAATACATGGAAACCACTCATGTAAGAAAGGAAGTAGTTTGGTTGCAGAGATCGTGTTCAAGTATGGGGTTTGTGCATTGAGCTATAAGAATAGGCTATGATAGCCAAAGTCAAATTTTCTCGGCTAAGAACCATACTTATCATTCAAATAAAAATCACATTGATGTTCAATATCACTTTGTGAGAGATATGGTTGAGGATAAAAAGATGTTGTTGGTAAAGTTGGACACTTTGAAGAATGTTGCAAATTCATTAACGAAGTTTGTAAGCACTCAAATTTTATCTTGGTGTAGAGAAAAAATGGGTGTTGTAGGGGCTAGACTAATGACTAAGCTCTCTTGTGTCCCCCTGTGGAAATAAAACAACAAGTGAGAGAATGTTGGGTGTGTGTTATATTATTTCCACGAATATTCGAACATGCAGGGGGGTGATAGCCGCCCCTGTTCGTTGCATGGGGCGCAATGGGGCGGGGATAAAAAGGGGGGCGGGACCCTATTTTAGGTGGGTGGACCCACCTATGGTTTTTTGCATGGGTTTGCACATGGTTTTGGGGCATCATGGTTTTTATCCCCTGGTATTTTGTAGATCCGATCAAGGGAACTATTATTATGTTCTAATGCAGGGTTTATGAATGCTTCAACATATATATATGTGTGTGTGTGTGTGTGTCGTAACACTAAAAGGGATATAATGAAAAAATCGAGCTGGTAGTCCCAATTTCGGATCCAGGGGAAAAATATCTATGTATATCTATTTTATGTTTTATGGTCTCGCTATTGTTTATTTTCTATTTTTAAGAATTCTTTTGCAAATAATTTTTGTAGAGGGTTAAAACCTACAACGAGGAAAGGGACTAGGATTCCCTTCAGGTGGGTTTCCTTGATAGGTAGACTTAGGAAATGTTGCCTTTAGTATCAACCTAAGATCTACTAAGGATTTTTTCCATGGTGAGGATGTTATTTCACGGCCAATTAATTTATTTTAGAAATGAAAGACAAAAATAAAACAAAGGGGTAACTAGGAAAAGGGGTTTACCAAGTAGCCGTGAACTGAAATATACACCTTGGTGAACCAAGGACTTAACATATGACAACCAACCTACCTGATTTTTTTTTTTGGTGTATCACGGTATACAAAGTAGATGACTTGATTACCTATGCAGAGGATAGAAACCTATGGTTGACTTCCAAAATATACTCGATGATGCGTGGAAGTGCAGTCTGTAGTAGTGATGTTTAATGTGTAATGTTTCAATGAGAGTGTTCCCATATACTTTTCATGCATGGAGAATCATCCGATATACCTGAAGGTACGTGGAGAACGATATGATACACTTACGTAAGTGGAACAAGATATCACCCCCAGGATGCAACGTTGTCAAATAACGACAATTCCTACGTTTAAAGACGTCGAAACACATCTCTAGCCTAGACCTCTATGTGTGTCATTGAGTTTCAAATGCTCCTTAGGTTAATTGAGATGAATTTTAGAGTTGATATTGAAATAGATTTCAATTTCAAGACTCAAAACTCGATGTCACCTTAACACGCCTATTATCAAACCAGCTCACAAATTAGAAGAAAATATAGATCAATGACTTACAATTCAGCCTCTTTGAGGGGACAACCTCCTTTACATTACATAAATGAACAATTATTTGATGATACAAATGAAAAAAGGTATTTTCTATATATAGGATTCCAAGGGGTCACAATATAATCCTAGCTGACATAACAATAACAATGTAAGGGCACAACAATAACAATAGTGGGCTTCTATGGGGCACAATAATAACAATATGGGGACTACATGGGCACAAAATAACAATAAGGGAGCTACACTAACAATAAAAAATAAGGGGATACACTAGTATTATAGGGACCTAGCATGCCCCTCTCCTTCAAAAAAGTCTTGTCTTCAATGCTTGAGTAGTTTTGGATGCTTCTGTACAAAATTCTCATCCTCCCATGTCGAATCTTCAATGAGTAATTTCTTCCACTTGATGAGATACTTTGAAATTGATCGATTTCATAGTTGTCAATTTCTTGTTTCCATGACTATTGCAAGTTTGAATATGATTTTTCCTTCTTCGTCAAGTTCTGAAAATATTGTTTGAACTAGGAGCTTTTTACCTATAACCTTGCTTAAGCATGAAACATGGAAAATTGGGTGCACTCGGGAATATCCAGGAAGCTCCAATTTGTATACCGTATTACCAATATTTTGCAACACTTTGTAAGGACCATAATACTTTGGTGATAATTTATTATCCTTCTTAGCTTGCTTGAGGGAAATTTGTTTGTATGGTTGTAGCCGTAAAAATACCCATTCGTCTACATCAAAACATGTTTCATTGCGATGTTGATTTGCATGTTGCTTCATTCGATTCTGCGCCAAGGTGAGGTTATGATTTAAGAGTTGGAGAACTTGTTTTTGATGCTCGATGTGATCTTCCATTTCTTGAACCTTTAAATTTTCTCTTAAATATGATGTGATGGAGGGTGGATGGTATCCGTAAAGTTCCATAAATGGGGTCATTTTTACTGCAGTATGGAAAGAAGTGTTATACCAACATTCAACCAGAAGTAACCACTTGACCCATTGTGTTTGTTTCTCATATACAAAGCAACGAAGATATCCTTCCAAACATTTGTTCACTATCTCAGTTTTCCCATCAGATTAAGGATGATATGATGAATTATGAGCTAATTGAGTACCCAAACAAGAAAATAATTTTGTCCAAATTTTTTTTGTAAAAATGGGATCTCTCTCGCTTACAATAATATTTGGGTTTCCATGTAGCTTTTGAATTGTTTCCATAGATGCAATAGCATTTGTATTGGATTTAAACGGATGAGATAATGAACAAAAGTGTGCATACTTGGTAAGTCTATCAACTACCACCATGATGACAGTATTTCCTTCGGACTTGGGTAAACCTGTGATAAAATCCATTGAAGCCTCCTCCCAATTTTGACTTGGAATGGATAAAGGTTGTACCAGACCTGGGGTCTTAATTGTCTGAAATTTATTTTGTTAGAAAACCAAATATTCTGCCACAAAATTTTGAATATCGGATTTAAGGTCATCCCAAAAAAATTCCTTCTTGACTTTGTGGTAAGTTTTTAAAAATCCCGAGTTCCCTCCTAAGGGAGAGGTGTGCAATTCCAAAAGAATATTTTGTTTGAGTTTGTAATTCTTACAAATATATAAACTATCTTTGTAGCATAATGAATCATTTTTCTAGATAAATGTTTAAGATGTAATGGGATCTTGCTGCAGCTTTTGAATGATTGTGCACACCTCTTCATCATTATTCCATTCATCCCTTGCTTCGGTTATCCACTCAGGTTGGATAATATAAATGGAAAAAAGTAATGCTTCCACATCCTCATCCTTTCTCGAGTGTGCATCTGCAACAACAGTTTGCTTCCCTTTTTTGTAGATGATTTCAATGTCATAACCCAACATCTTAGTGACCCATTTTTGCTACTCTTTTGAAGATAATATTCACTGCAAAAGGTATTTAATACTATCATGATTTTTTTTTACCTTGATTTTCTTCCCATTAGGTAAGGTCGCCATTGATTTAGTGCATGTATTATTGCCAACATTTCCTTCTCATAAATAAGTTTCAGTAAATACTTTCCTTTGATTGGACAACTTTCAAAAGAAATGGGTCTTCCTTCTTGCATTAAAACCGCACCAATTCCATTTCCTGAGGCATCACATTCCATAGTAAAAGTTTTTGTGAAGTCTGGCGTAGATAAGATCAGTGATTGGCACATTTCCTATTTAAGACGTTTAAAGGCCTTAGTTGCTTCTAGAGTCCAAGAAAATGAATCTTTCTTCAATAATGATGTTAAATGTGTCGATATTCTCTCATAATTCTTAAAAAACTTATGATAATAGCGTGTTAACCCCAGAAATCCTCGAAGATAATTTATGGTTGTAGGGATTTTCCACTCCTTAATGGATTTAATTTTGTTACAGTCTACCTTAACACCCTCATGAGATACAATATGACCCAAATATTCCACCTCATGTACTCCAAAGAAAAATTTGGAGGTTTTTGCATATAATTATTTCTCCTCAAATAGTTTGAGCACCATGTCAACATGTTGAACATGATCCTTCCAAGATTTGTTGTACATTATTATATCATCAAAAAATACTAACACAAAATTTCTAAGGGTTTGAAAAAGGAATTCATCAAACCTTGAAATGTGGAAGGCACATTAGTAAGGCCAAAAGGCATGACCAAAAATTCAAAATGACCCTCATGAGTTCTGAATTTATTTTTCATAACGTCTTCAATATTCATTCTACTTTGAGGATATCCAGAACGAAGATACAACATGGTGCAGTAAATTTCTCCATGTAATTCATACAATAATTCATCAATGATGGGTATGAGAAATTTATCTTTAATAGTGAGCTTGTTGAGCTCCCTATAATCTATACACATATGCTATGATCCATCCTTCTTGTGCACCAATACTACTAGAGCAAAGAAAGAAGTTTGACTAGATTGAATTATACTAACCTCTAGCATTTCTGCAACCGTGCGTTCAATCTCACTCTTTTGAGCATAAGGATATATGTAAGGCCTGATGTTTGGAGGAACAATTCCTGGAATCAAATGAATAGCATGATCATGATAATGAATAGGTGGGATTCCTTTGGGAGTCTCAAATACCTTGGAATGATTTTCCAAGACTTTTTGGAGATCTGGAGAAATAAATGATTTTGATGTTTGAACCTGTAGTGAGAATAATTGTGCAATTACACCTAGTTGTTATTTCTTTAAAATCTTTTTCATGACATTAGAGCTGATTTTATTTCCTATCTTCCCTGTGATACCCCGTAATTCAACTTCCTTTCCTTCCAAAAAAAAAAATTGAAGAAAAGTTCTTGAAAATTAAAATCTATCGTCCCCAAAGATTCTAACCATTGTACTCCTAGTACAACATCAGCACCACCCATTGGGATGGAGAGCATTGAAATATTTAATACATATTCCCCCATGGTGAGTTTGATATTATGGCACTTTCCAGAGAAATTTATAGTTCCTCCATTTGCAACCCTCACTTGACACTTTGGTGCTGGGTATACGAAGCAATTCAATTCGTTGGCTCTTACAATGAATAAAAATGTGGGTACTAAATCAATCAGCACTATTACATTTTTCTTCTTGATATATCCTATATTGAGAGTTTGAGGAGTGGTAATTCCTACCAATGCATTACAAGATATGGTCAGATTCATTTCTTCTTCCTCTAAGGTTGGTTCATGGTGTATATCCTCTTCTTCTAAAGTTTCTTGTTCCTTTTCTTCCTCCTCTTCACAATCTATGTAAAATAATTTCTTCTCAGCACACTAATGACCTCTAGTGTATTTTCTATCACAACTATAAAAAATCCCTTTTTCTTTTTTTTCTTCCAATTGTTGTTGTGTAAAACTTGTAGGTTGTGGAAGTCTAGTATTAGCAACACTTCCATCTTTATCGTTGTGAGTGGTAGGCTTCCTTGTCACCATAATCTCTCTTTCAATTTTTCTTTCCAACCTCAATGCCTTCTCCAATGAACCAAGTTCCCAAAGGCGAACCTCATGTTGTATGTTATCCTTTAAAGTCCATATGAGCACACCAATCACGTGTTCCTGTGGAATACCAATTGCCCATATATTCAATTTTTGGAAGTCAATGTGCTCCACCATTGAACCCTTTTGTTTGAGATTTATCAATTGGCTAAAGAAGGTGTTTCTCTTTGTATCCTCATAATGTGCTATCATGTCCTGCGTAAAAATTGACCAAGTGAAAATTTTATTACAAGATAAAATCCATCGATACCATAAAAATGTATTGGGTTCTAAATATAAAGTTGCAATACATATCTTTTGTGTGTTTTGCACATTATGGACATCACAATATTACTCCATCTGTAGTATCCATGTTACGGGATCCTTGACATAAATCTTCCTCATATCGATCTTTGGAATATGGTGGGTCTTCAATCAAATATTAGAATTTATGAAATCATGATTAGCATTTATTTTATTCTCATCATGAGTTTCTTCTACTACCTTTTTGCCATTAGGAAGTTTTTTTAAGCAAAATTGTCAAACCTTCCTTCAAACCTTCCATGTCTTTCTTAAAATATTCCATGTTTCCTTTTAAACCATCCATGTCACATTTTCAACCATTCATGTCACCTTTTAATCCATTCATTCCATATTTTATTTATTCTTTGGTTTCTCTTTTTTAGAGCGAAATTTGTTGCACTTGGTCCAGTAATTTTGATATATCATGTTGCACTTCTTCCTCTTCATGTGTCATAGTATAGTTTTCTGAGGATTTAATGGGTCTGGTATTATTTTTGGGAGGAATTTTAGAATCCAATACTTATACCTTTTCTTCAGTATGCCCTTGGGATCATGCTAGTGTCAGTCTGGGCATACTGCCATCAGTGATCAAACTTATTCTTTTGCATTTGCATATTAGGAGTCCCATACCATAAATTTTCATCATTCCATTAGGTCATTGATCCAGGTGGATATCAGTGGCCTCCCACCTATTCCATTTGGACCCACAGCATCAATTCTTTCAGTTTTTCAGCCTCAGCATAGTTTACTATTTTTAGCAGGTTTTTGGGCCTGCACACTCAGAGCCATTTTGGGGACTTAATGATCTAGGTGGATATTGGTGGCCACCCACTGAGTCCATTTGAACCCCCACCATCAGTTATTTTAGTTTGTAAGTTTCAGCACAACTTACTATTTATAGTAGTTTTTCGGGTCCTGAACTTCCGGAGCCGTTTTGAGGCCCTAAATGACGTTTTTTGGGAAAATGGGGAGAAACATGGGTCATAGACCGATGTTTCTCACTCAAAAGTTGTATTCCTCAGATAGATATTTCTAACGAGCTATTGAGCGCATCAAACGGAGATTGGATGCCAAAGTTACGTCCCCGGGAAGTTGAAACACCAATTTACCCAAACGGGGCCCGCAGTTTTGGTGCTTCATCTCCTAGGGTTAGGTTTTTGGACGTTTCGGATTCTACATTGTTTCTCAACAATAAATAGGCCCTCGAGCCTCATTGTAATATAGTTGAGGGGTTGGTAGCCATCACATCTCTTCTTAGGGACACGGTACCAGTGGCCTAGCTCATCCATTTCCATTATTTCTATAAGCATGTTTCAGTCATTTGTTTTGTAACACAGTTCCTAGGCCTGTAGCCACCATATCTCTTCTCAGAGATAAGCCTACCAGTGCCCTAGCTGTTTATTTCCATTCTATCTGTAAACAAATTTCAGTTATGTAACACAGTTTAGAGGCCTGTAGCCACCACATCTCTTCTCAGAGATACGCTACCAGTGCCCTAGCTGCTTATTTCAGTCATTTTTTTATTAATAAAATGAAGCATTATTTCCGCTGCATCTCTGTATCTATGGCTATATGTGTATTCTGTTGTGTTCCTGCATAAATCTGGATCAGTGGTATCAGAGCGGGTCTGCTCTTTCTCTGTTTTTATTTTCATATCCCCAACGCGGCCAAGGTATAAGGAGTTCAACCTCACAACCCCAACGACCCCCCATGGCGGAAGGAAAGAAAGACGAGGGAGTAGGAGATCTTATCAAAATCTTGCTCAAGGATGCCCTTGAGAAACAAAGGAATGCGATGATGGATAACTTTGAATATATCCTTCAATGACTGCCCATCGATGGCACATCTACATCCAACACGTCTACCAATAGGTCCGCGACATCCTGAACAAAATCCAATACCAAGTTCAGTAGAATTTTCCCCCCCATGGAGGAACTTAATGCAATGGGGACCATTTCTTCTTAAGGAGGGAGGAATGATCTAGATGGATATCGGTGGCCACCCACCTATTCCATTTGGACCCACACCATCAACTCATTCAAGCTTTTCGGGCCTTTCAAAGACACCTTTCATTTTTGTTGTGTGTTTCGGTGTCCTCGCACACCTCGGGAGCTGCTGGACTTAATGATCTAGGTGGATTGGTGTACACCCATCGAGTCCATTCGAACTCCCCACCATCGGCCATTTTGTGTCTACAAAGTTCTCCAAATATCAAACTTACTATTTATAGCAGTTTTTCGGGTCCTGAACTTCCAGAGCAATTTTGAGGCCCTAAACGACGTTTTTTGGGAAAACAGGGAGCAACATGGGTCATAGACCGATGTTGCTCACTCAAAAGTTGTATTCCTTGAATAGATCTTTCTAACGAGCTATTGAGCGCGTCAAATGGAGATCGGATGCCAAAGTTACGTCCCCGGGAAGTTGAAACACTAATTTACCCAAATGGGGCCCACAATTTTGGCGCTTCATCTCCTAGGGTTATGTTTTTGGACGTTTTGGATTCTACATTGTTTCTCAACAATAAATAGGCCCTCAAGCCTCATTTTAATACAGTTGAGGGGCTGGTAGCCATCACATCTCTTCTCAGGGATACGGTACCAGTGCCCTAGCTCATCCATTTCCATTATTTCTATAAGCATGTTTCAGTCAGTTGTTTTGTAACACAGTTCCTAGGCCTGTAGCCACCACATCTCTTCTCAGAGATAAGCCTACCAGTTCCCTAGATGTTTATTTCCATTCTGTCTGTAAACAACTTTCAGTTATGTAACACAGTTCAGAGGCCTGTAGCCGCCACATCTCTTCTCAGAGATATGCTACCAGTGCCCTAGCTGCTTATTTCAGTAATTTGTTTTATTAATAAAATGAAGCATTATTTCCACTACATCTCTGTATCTATGGCTATATTTTTATTAT
Source organism: Pinus albicaulis (assembly GCA_034641835.2). Lineage (NCBI taxonomy): Eukaryota > Viridiplantae > Streptophyta > Pinopsida > Pinales > Pinaceae > Pinus > Pinus albicaulis. The sequence continues at coordinate 61,163,723 of CM076573.1, read as the reverse complement.
GTTACATTCCTAGATAAAATCCGGATCAGTCATGGATTCATTGATGGTAGTGGTCTTTCATTAGTTTTCCCTCATGTGAAACTTGCTGATTCTCCTCTCTATGGTATTTAGTCATGATTCACTTTCACTCAGTAATTCATGTTAGTAGGTCATAGGGTTGGTCTCATTAGGTTCTAGGGCCTCATCATGGTCAAATTAATGAGTAAAGTGTCAATAAATATCAGTAAGGTCATGAGGAGGTCAAACAAACTCAAAGGCACAGTATCTAGAAAAATCAAAGAGGTGTTCTATTGAGCTTGATGTAATTTTCACCTCAAAACCATGTTTTGAGGTGAAAACATGGTACTTTGCTTTTATTATTATCTTTTATGTAATTTTATGTCCTCATATGTAATCAGTTGCACTTCAGAAGCTGTTATCTCTACAAAGCCACCACCCTACTTTTCAGAGGTGTTTCCACAACATTTTCAGTGTAAAATCATGTTCTAAGTATGTCCATCAGAAAGAACCCAGAAAGAGTTGTCCAATGGTATATTATACTCTCAAAATTGAATTCTAGATTGGAAATATGCCTAAGTGAACAAAAGTCCCTAAAATCATAGCCATACCCCTTTTCTTATTTATCCCTTAGACTTCATTTCATAAAATTTTAAAAGTTATTTTAAAACCCTTTCCTTCTGACCCGATCACATCCCCATTTTTGCGATCTGATTGCATCTTTTTCTACTGATCCAATCGCACCATTCAAATCGCACATCTCGATTGACCCATCTCTGATTCACCCTTCCCCGATTACAAATCCCCGATGTGATTCATCACAAGCCCCCTCCTCCGATCACCCGATCGCATCACATATCGCTAATCGCAATCGGCAAAATCCCATTATGTAATACACCCGCTCCCACTTCGACTTGCGATTGCGATTAACCTGGGTCCCACCATAGACCTTTCCACCCTGCTCCGAGAAAAATGGGTTTTTCCTTTGTAAATGCGATAAATTGATTTTAAAATATTTCTTAAGTGTTTCATCGCATCGCGTGTTTTCATTCTATCATGTTTAAACCTTCGCGCTCACTCCCCACCGATTTGCGATTGCGATTGACCCCTGGTCCCACTAAATTTTTATTCCCATCGCAATCACATGTCGCATCCCCGTCGTTATGTGTTATACCTGCCCCCTTTCCGATTGCGATTGCGATTTCCATGGGTCCCACTTTAAAATCTCTTCCGCCTTTTCAATGAAAAATCATTTTTTTTTTCTTTTATAAAAGCGCAAAACTTATTTTAATTTGTTTTAAAGGGATTTCTTCACTACCCCTTCGGCTTATCCTTACTCCCCTCGCATTTCTTCCAATCGCATCGCAATTTTCGTCGCATCATTCCAATGCTCCCTCCCACTGCAATTCCCTATTTGCGATTGCGATTTTCCATTTTTTTTCCCTATACACTATCGCATCGCAAGTTTTCAATCGCTCCATTATGTGATACACCCCTCCCCCTTCCGATTGCGATTTGCGATTGTGATTTGTGATCGCATGTGGGCCCACCATCCTTTCCTTCGCTCCTTTTCACCCAAAAAGGGGACTTTTCCTCATTTAAACGGCTCATATGGTTTTTTCATCATTTCAAGGCATTTCCTTCGACAATTTGTTTTTCTTCAAAGAATAAAAGGCCGTGAAACTAATTATGAACCAGAGACATCTACAACAGCGATGAAAAAGGGATATGTTCCTTGGATTTCCTATTTTCATTAATTGGGTGTAACAGCAAAATCTTCAAGATGGTCAAATGTATTGTTGCTCCTTCTTTTTAGGGGTAGATCGTTGGTCTTCTTCCTATGTTCAGATGTCAGTTTATGGGTTGGTTAAACAGCTCCTTTTTCTGTGGATCTACTCCCCTCAAATTTTGTATATTTAATGTAATTCTTCATCATTTGTAAAGGGGGGAAGAAAGTGTGGAATAAGTTGGAAATCACTGAGGATGCTCTGCGCTCCATTTGTAACAGTTTGGCAGGGAATTAATAAAGATATGCAGCTCTGATTTGTGGGATCCCTGTAGTATGAATTTTAGCATTTGTTCTTTCCTTTGTGTTCATCTGTTAAATTGTTATGTTTACCATTCATTCATTCATATCTCTGGTTGAATGCTTTCAAGATAGATAGGTAGAATCCATTGTTTAATGCTCTACCTTGGGAAATCATTCAATGCTCTATGTTTTCTTCTGTTTGAAAAGGATCCATCTCCTATGCCCTTTTCAGCTTCTCACCAGTCTTACCATTCCATCAATATTTAAACTTAATTGTTAAAATTCCTGCCTACCTTTCCCCATGAAATACCCTATATCTCTGATTTAATTCCCCAGATTCAAACTGCTCTTCCTATTGCATACAACCCTGGAATTTATAAAAGAATTTCTTATTATTATACCTAGCCTAAAATCAGTTATACTTCATTGAATATTTTTATCAGAGAGAGCCATCTCCTAACCTTGTAGGGCTAGCTACAAGGCTAAGCGTGGTTTGAGGTTACCCTAATTTTCCTTCCTTCAGCCTAAGGTCCAAATTAGGTGATAACAAATCACTTCAAACTTCTTTTTCAAACAAAATTTATGCAATTTTAAAAAACAAACACACGCCTTCTTCTTTCTTTTTAGGAGGTCGATATTGAACAAAATTTATCTTTGTGATTTCGAATATTCAAGATCTAAAATTTGGTCCTGAAGTAGCCATCTAAGTCTTCTTTCCAATGCCACAATTCAGAGCTAATTTGGATCCCTCAAGACAAATTTATGCATGATCTCCCACAATGACCTAATTATGGGTTGGTTGCATAGAGGGAACTTGTATGGTGTGCCCCGTGTCACTGTTTTTAGCTTAAGCTATGAAATTATATACACGAAACTACAGTCTATTCACTTTTGGCCACTTTTTACATAAGTCTAATCCAATGTTTGAAAAGAAAGTTTTGATGATTTTCCCTCAGTCACTTGTTTAAGATGAAATTCTGGAGCCTGCAAAAAACCTAACTTCCACAGATCATATCTCCGAAAATATTTCGAACCAAGGTTTGAAATTTTTACACAAAGTTCATCAAGATTCTGGCTCCACGTGGTTAATATGACCTATTTTAAATAGCAAAACCCTATAATCCAAAGCTTTGATACCAAATTTTATGAAACTAGGTCACAAAATAGAAGAAAAGATAGATCAACGACTTAGAAATCAACCTCTTCGAGGGGGAAACCTCCTTTACATACATAAGTGAACAATTCTTAGATGATAAAAATGACAAAACCTCCTTTATATATATAGGAATCCAAGAGGTCACAATATAATCCTAGCCAACATAACAATAACAATGTAAGGGCACAATAATAACAATAGTGGGCTCAAGGATACTGTCACATAGAATTCTATCATTTGGTCCAATCTCAAGCGCAATCTGCAAGAAACTTTAGCACTCATTCACTGGCAAGATTCAGATATGCCTTCCTCGCCAGCGGAAAGTCTCATTTGGAAAATATGGAACCTCGATCCCAATCACCCTGAATGACATTCCCAAAACACCTTGAAGCACTCGGACTCGCCCCTTTCCTGGTCGCCTCCTATGCCTCGGGCTTTCAAAATGAATTTTGATGGCGCGGCTAAAGGAAATCCGGGACCTGTTGGTTTTGGAGGCATTTTCAGGAATCATGGAGGAACTATAGCTCACATCTATTTCGGCTCTCTTGGTCGCGACTCTAACAATGTTGCTGAACTCGAAGGCTTATGGCAGGGGTTATGCATTGCGAAGAAATAGAACTTCTTCCCTCTGGAAGTAGAAGGAGATTCTCAGATCCTTATTGAGGCGGAAATTTGTCTCCACTCTGGCTCTACAGCTTCCAACATAGCCTCTAGTTGGAGACTGCAAAGTAGATTGGAACTTATTGAAATATGGCTTAAGACGCCTAAAGCTATCTCCTTCAAGCATATCAGACGCATAGCCAAGAAATTTGCTGATCGCTTGGCTAATCAAGGTGCTCTTTAGACAACTCCATTCTACGAAGGCCCTCTTCATAACTCCGATGATGAACAACTCATTCAGGACTGCACTTCGTTGGTGCAACAGGATCTCCAAGTCCCAGATGCGGGTGGCCAGCATGTCTGAAAGGTGGAAAAGGTGGTGGGCTGGCGCATGGGGTTATACCACCACCACCCTACTCTACATCCTCCATGCCATTAATATCATTTACATTGCGCCATCCAGGGCATTTATGCTGCACATTTTCCCAGACTCGCGCTCGCTCCACAGGGATATGGCTTCTCCGGGAAGCTACAGACCGGCTTTGCTACCCTTTCGCTCCTGCTGCTCCTCAGAGGTCTCTGAGCCAAGATCTCAGACCAATACTGGACGCAGGTGCTCGCTTTCTTGTTGTATAAACCTTGCTCTGGGTATGCACGTCTCACAGAGCTTCTTTTGCTCTCAGAGATTCGGCATTCGCTCAGTTTCTCTCCTTGTGGAGATTGATTCTTATCCGCCTTCTGTCCTTAGATTTGGTATGCCTGCCCTGACTCTGCCCTCGGATTCCTATTCTTTCAAGCTCAGTTCTTCTCACCTGAATCCCATGCCTCGGTTACGCCATAGGATGAGAAGCAGATGAGGCTCGAGCTGTGGTGGTCCTTCCCGACACCCTCCTTCCTCCTCACCTAGCTCCTCTTCTCCTCCGTCTGATTCCATGCGGGGTCGTTATCCTGAGACTCGCAGTGGGAGGAGCTCTCTGGCAGGGCGTGGGACTGCTCTGCCTACAAGAGGCATCTCCAGTCTCCTCCCGGGTCAGCAGCACAAGGCTCAACTCTGATTCCCCTGCTTGCTTAACATGCCTACTGTCACTAGCACCATCACCATTGATTTCAAATAAGAACCACCTGATTCGACTGCCGAGCTTGCTGACTCTCTTTCGGCGCAATTGACGACAGATAGGCCCTGTTCGCCCTCTAGAGAAGGTCAGAAGTGGAAGGTGGCTAAGGGTAGCTCCTCACAGGACCCCTTCATTGATTCTGGAGTGGGCGACATCAAGAGAGGTTGTTTTGCTGCTCCTATTGTCAAGGAGGGGGTGGATGTTACCAAACAGGATGCTCCGGGTGATAATGTTGATGTGCAGGCTGAGGATGACCCCTACGCCTAAGCCTGCCATGTGGTCGAGTCTCCTCCATCCTCTCAAGGTAATTAATGGCCTTTCTTCTTACTGGCTTGTTTTTGGCTGTTCGTTGTGCCAGGCTCAGCTCTGGTAATCGCATGTTGTCTCAATTTAGTTGGCTTCACTTCTACTGCTCGTTTGATTGTTGGTTTCCCCTTCATGGGCGACATATTTTCTTTTATAAGATCGATCATGTTTACATTTCCGGAGCTAATAACTATGGGTTTATTTGCTGTTGGGGTTATGCGGCCGGCTTCCCCTATGAGGACGGCTTTTTTTTTGCTAAGATGCTTGTCTGTGCTTCATTGTTTTAACTGTATCTCAGCACTGTGGGATGATATTTTGAAAAAATTTCATGGCTGTACTAGAATTCCCATCTCTCGAGCCAGAATTTCTGAGGCTTCGGCCTCCATGTAATGTATTTTTCGTATATTAATAGATTAAGCTTATTCACGAAAAAAGAAAAAAAAAAACAATAGTGGGCTTCTATGGGGCACAATAATAATAATATGGGGACTACATGGTAACAACAATAAATATAATGGGGCTACACTAACAATAAACAATAAGGGGATACAATAGTATTATAGGGACCTAGTGACTCCTATAATGCAACTAACATGACAAAAATAAGTCTCTTCATTTTCGATGAAAGCTATTTAGTGTAGGGGAGAGGTGCAAACAATGATGCAACACTCAAATATGTAGCGAACAATATCTTCCTAACTATATCTTTCAATTTCACTATTCCAATTCAATTCAAAGCATCCAAATATGCCAAACCATTCAATGTACTATATGCATGATTCCCCTAAAAACTATGCAAATCTAATCTATGCACAATTTCCTTTCCTGCTATGAAAATGTGATCTATGCAAGATAATTCTTTAAAAAAAACACAAGAGGATTCCAATGGAATCAAACTTAAAATGATATTTCATTAATAGAGGAATCAAACTTAAATTAGGTGAAAATTTAAAAAATCAAAAGAGATGTCACTTAAAGGCGATTAACACTCATACAAAATTCAGTGTTGCAAGAATGAAAGCAAAAATATGCAATTTCATACTAGGGATTTCAAATTTCACACATAAAACCCTAGATGCAAATGAAAATATTTTTCTTTCTAATTCCTCTTAATTTTTGAAATGAGCAAAACTAAGATGCAAAATTTTAGTCACTAATTCAAATTTACTTTTCACAATGAGGACTAGAAAAAAAATTCATCCAACCAATCAATGACCAAATGAAATCAGTTTGTAAGTGTCCTAATGATAAGAACAAAGAAAAATAAAAACCAATCCTTACCAAAGGAAATCGAACACAAATGAAAACTTAATGGAGACTTTAGAGAGACCACAAGACACTCAAGACTTAGGGAAGGTCATCTAGAAGTAGGCTAATCAAAGAGACACTCATAAAAAAAGGAAAATTTTGTGAAAAAATAGGGGCCAAAACCAATGCAAAAGATGCACCAGTGCTTTGCAATGTGGGTATAAAGTGGGCCTAGGAGAGGTGAATGCTTTGTCGGAGGCACTGGGGGAGCGTTGGTCCAGGGATGGAGGATTATGACACCAAAATTGTAAAAGAGACTCAATGAAAAAAATTCCTAGGTATGTTGTTGACTTATCAAAGCAACAAAGTTCTCTCAAAGAGGTAATTAAACAAAATGGACAATAAACCCACCAAGGGAATACACCATTCCCCAATGGAGTCTCTGATTCGTTATACAGGATTTATGATTACGGACAAAAGTATCTCCCCTAGGTTTGGTGGCCAACCTAGAACAACAAAGAGACAAGGAACACAATGATTTCCTTAAAGTAAATAAATGGTAGAATGAAGCCTACCTAGAATTAGTTGCATGCTTCGCTCCTTATTAAGATTGAATTCTCCAATTCTAGCTTTGACTGCCAAAATTAGAACCTGTACAGTCAGATAACACAATCAAATAAAATACGCGATATATGTAGTATCATCTAAATACTCTATTCAATATATCAACATGGTATTGAAATACATGTAATAACGAAATCACATAAAGGAAAATAGATAATTCATTGCATTAATATAAATGGAAGGAGATTACAACCACAAATAGGTGTTGATATTGAATAAGAGCTCCTCCAAGTTTTCTTGTCCTTTCCTTGTCACAACATGCACCTCTAATCACCCTAAATGCACTGAATAATACCTCTCACCACAATGGCATACGGGTTGAATCACTCTCCAAAATTCAACCCCTTCCATATGGAAGGTCGTAAATATATAGAGGAGTCGGGTAATTTGGGAGTTCTTATCCAATTACAAATTTAACGTTTTATGTACACCTTTGATGGAAGGATGGGATCCAAGGATAAGGGATGGAAAATCCAAAGAGGGATAGGTTAGGATCCTAATTGTTTATCTGAGATAAATGGTTGTAAAAAATTCTGGAAGATTCTGGAAGAGGAAGCTTCTAGAAATTATCTCTTATTCTCAAATTTCTATAACCAATGCAGGTGCAAAGGGGAGCAACCTGTAGGTTATCAATGTAGACCACAGTGGAGAAACCTGTAGGTGATCAACATAGGCCACATTGGAGCAAACTGTAGGTGAACGTTGTCCAATAGGAGGCCATGGAGTGTCGGTCCTAAAACTGGCTCAGATGATGTAGTTTCAGGTAGAAATTATGGGAAATGAAGGAGGAATACTTAGGGCTTTGTGAAATGATGTTGATAAGGGGAGATAGGATGTTAATTGATCCCATTAGGAGGCCTATTGACTTGGTGTGAAAAAATGTCCTATAATAAGAGCATTTGTCAACAATTGTTGCATATGATCAAAACTTGTTGCATACTCCTTTTTCCATTCAAATTTCTTACCTTTCCTTTACAATGATGTGATAGGACAAGAAATATGTGAGAAGTTCCTAATTAACCTCCTATAGTAATCTTCCAACCCCATGAATGAACTTACCTCATCCACATTCCTAGGAGCTTCCCATTCCATGATAGCTTTTATCTTTTCCAGGTCCACTATTGTGCCTTCCTTGGAAACCACATGCCCCATCTAATATACCTATGTCTGAAAGAAACTATATTTGTTAAGCTTAGCATAAAATTGATTCTCTCTTATTAATATCAACACTATTGCTAAATGTTCAGTATGCTTTTCTTCATTCTTAGAATATATCAATATATCATCAATGAACACAATAAAAAACCTATCCAGATAAGGATGCAATACAATATTAATCAAGCAAATTAAAGTATTTGGAGGATTATTCAAACCAAATGGAACTACAAAAAATTCATAATTCCCTATTGGAGAAGAAACCGGTCTCGCAGGTAAGACCCAGGTTCAGGGGTTGGGGCCAACAAGGGAATCCGCTGTAGTCTAGAACCACGCCGGCATTGTCGCCCTACTCTGGAGAGCAGAGAGTCTCACCCGAGGTGTGCCACAACGACATGCAGAAGGGGAATAGATCGATAGCAGTAAAAGGATTTGCAACTCATGGTTAACAGTGAATTGATTGCATAAACATCATTATGTACGCAAGAACATTTAGAGAGGATACAGGTATTAAGAAAATAAAATTTTAAATCATCACAACCATCATGCATGCATGTGAATCACATAATAAGACAGCAACCTACAAGTATATTGATATCTTTGGCCAAACCCATAGTTACATAGCTTTCGCAAGGAGAGCTTACAAGTCTGATACAGACACCTTATAGAACAAAAAGGTAGATAAGAGAAACCTAGGGACTAAAGTGATATCATGCCCAGTCTGTGTTCCCTCTGCAGCATCCGCTTAATCTCCTTCAGTCGCTCTGCATTCCTCCTTTCTTTCGCCCGGGTGACGGCTATTTATTCACCCGCTATCGCAACTGCTAGTTCCTCTTGCGTTCTTCTTCAGCTGCTTCTGGATTCTCTCTTGTTATCTGTGTGTTCTACTCTTTGTCTTCTACTGTATATTCTCTTCATCTGTACTCATGCATCTGCTTTCTTCAGCTATGTACCTGTTCCCTCGCAACTTTGGTAGTTCCGCTACTTACTGTAGTTGCGACTTGGTTTCGACTGCCATGTGTCATCATTCCGCAACCCAAAATCTATCCTTTATTCAAAATTCAAAATATTCAAAACAAGTTTTCAAAACAAGGGCCCCAACAGGCCCTAACCAGATTTTCTTGACTCGTCCCGAGTCAATCACAAATCACAGTCTCTAACTCCATCGCCCCGTTGGACCCCGTGGCCTGTTCTTGTTGTGATCCTTCCGTCTGCTATCCAAACAAGGGCCCCAACTCCGGGACTCTGCGAAACATTGTAGCTTTAAGTTCAGTGAAGGTCGACACAGCTTGCTGCCACCCCTGCAGCCGTGAATCTATTTCTTCGGCAATCTTGGTGACAACAAACTCCTCTGTGTGCGTCAGTACAACCCCGAACACCATGCTAATCTGGGTCTCGGCCTCGGTGGCTAGCTTTTGCATTGTCCTGGCGCTGAATTGGAGGGGCGGGCAGAGCTCGCAAATTACCCGTTTGGCCATTACTGAGCTGGCCTCTGTTTTCTGGATCTGCACTTCGAGATCATCTACCTGGGCATATAGTTGGTCCAACCGCGTGGGGCCCGTGGCCTCTTGGATTTTCCTCGAAATCTGCTATAGCTATGCTGAAATTGGTTGTGTTTTGACTGTAAGGGCCATTGAGCACTTCTGAAGACCCTTCAGGAGGTCATGAGCCTCGCAAACCGCAGAGGTGAGAGTTTCTTGCATTTGAGTGGCTTGGCACTGCTTTGCTGCAACCTGTACTGAATAGACAACCTGTGGATTGGGCAGCGCTGGCCGTGCGGCTAACGCTACTTGAAGCTCCTTGTTTTCCTAGTGGATGCCATTGAAGGTGATCCGGAGGTGGAAAGCCTGGGCTACGACACTCGTCTCCATGACATCGGCAGGCAGCTGAGTATAATGAGCCCCGACATTCGGCCATAGCTCTGAAAACACCTGGGTGACATTGGTTATCTGACGTTTCAGCTGCTCCTGTGTCGTTATGAGCTGGTTGCGCTGTTCTGTAAGCGCTGAAATCTGTTGTTGTTGCTCGTCGCACCTCTACTGTAGTTTGGAATGAAGCTGTTCGGCTTGCTGGGCTACCCTCTGGATAAATAAGTACAGCTGAGTTGTACCCCATGTTTCTAAATTGGCGATCCCCGAAGTGTCCTGGTCCGGCCTCCTTTCTTGCAAGGGTTGCCCACTGGAAACTGATCAATTAGAATGCTATGGAGGGGATGGCAGCGAGGTCTGTTGATGCATTGAATCGGCCATATTAAAGTCTGACCATTCTTGCCGATCTGTCTGGGCAGTTTGTGGGGGCACAGTAGGCTCAGGCTAAGCCTCAGCTGAGTCGGCACCAATTTGTGCCATCTGGGTAAATATATCAGATAAAGAAACTTGGGGTTCTCCCGCGGGGTCGACCGGTGGTACTACTGCTGCAGTACTGGAGTCAACTTCAGCCCCGTGGTCCCCACCAAGGAGTTCCCAGATGATTGGGTCAGACACGGTAGTAAATTAACTGGATGGAGCAGATGAAGTGGTAGGTGGAGGTGGAATGGTGCGTGGTGGCAGAAGGCGAATGTTGATGAATTCGGAGGGGTCAATGAGTGGTTCTTCCTGTATCAACACCTCTATACTTGGTGGCAGTGGTGGATCATCCGCAGTGAGGTCCACCACCGGATTTGCTTCGGTGGCGTGGGCCTGCTTGGCTGGAGGAGCTTCTAATTGATCTGTAGTCTTGCTCTTCTCTCCCATCGGGGTTATGATTGGGCTTGCCAAAGTAAATAGGACAGTAGGGATGGGGGAGGTGAGAGGATTTGTATGGGGGTGCGAGGTAGAGCGAGAAAGCTGGAACTCGGAAAGTAAAGGGAAAGGGGTGGCACCGCTTGAAATGACCTAGGTTGCTGCATTAAAATTGCGTACCTGAGTGTTCAAGTGGCGGAAAATGGGGACGAGTGGCTCAGGGATTTCCTGTGGTGTCGCCTCCGCATCTGTTTCGGTAGGATGTTGCTGTGGTAACATCCGATCAAATTTGTACCTGGGTACGCCGTCGTGGATTTCCATCGCAACCCCCGGCCACGAACAAACCTCATTGTGGAAGGCGGTATCTTCAAGCTAGAATTTCAATGGCTTCATGCAGAAGGTGTCCTCCGGCATGCAAGTCAGTCGGAGGTAAGTATGCCTGTGAATGACCCCGAACCACACTTGCTCGCTGTACTCGTCTAACAGGTTCCGGGGCACCCTTTGCTGGCTTGTTACCATGTCCGTCATTGGACCATACCAGGACCGAAATGCCTCTGCATTCACTTGTTTGGTGCTAGGATCAGCTAACACCTTCCACGGAACAAACTTCATCGCTAGAGGCTGGCCCTCTGGAATTTCCACTGGCACCCAGACAAGAGGAGTGTGCCACTTCCACATGGCAAACGCAACGATCAAATATCCATAAACGAATCTTGTAGTGTGCTTGTAGTTTTCCTCGCACGCGTCAAATAGTTCTTTCAATAGGAAGGTGCACCAGTTCAACTTGGCGCCCTGAACACAGTGCTATGCAATGGAGATAGTGTCCAGAGTGCATTCGCCCTTTGTGTAGTGCCTCATTGTCTTGCTAGCAATGAGGTAGCATGCAAACTTGATCTCAGGCTTATTGATAAGCTCCATCTTGGCTCCCTTCCCGCCCCATCGGGTGCCATATTTGACATACAAGTCTACATTTCCCGAATTCTGCGCTCGCTTGGAGGTGGTCTGACATGCAGTTGAGACATCCGCACCATTCTGTGAAAGCCCTGTAAGACGATGGATATCCTCAGCATGAATAGGAATTTCCTTATTCAGCCACAAGGACCCATTCTGGACGCAGCTAAGTAGGAACCTAGTGCACTGCATAGCTGGTCCTGTGGTCTCGAAGACCGAAAGATTTCTTAAGTGCAGAAGAGAAGATCGTTGAAGGCCCCAGAACTCTGGTAAAATTCTGTTTGCTGAGTGCCCGGCTATTGTGAGGTAATGTTCCATATACACCTGCCAGTTGAGTGCTGGGAATTCGGAAGAGTCTGAAAGGTTAGCATCTATCAGGTTCGCATTGTCGTATTTCCATACAAGGGACTCTGTCTTATGAATTATGTTGTCGAGCTTTGGTTCTAGGATGGCTGGGGGGCCTTCGGCATTGTGGCTTGGTGATGATAGACTTGCAAAATTCGTCTCGACGTCCTCTCTTGGTGCTGTGCATCTGGATACTTTTGCTACTCTAGTTCTGCTTCAATTGCTAATTCTAACTATTCTGTCATTCTCGTGCTTTTTTTTTCCCATGCAAGTTATGTAATTACCTGGCATGAGTGAAGTTGATGAGACCCCATAACGAGTTAATTCCTCCTGGCATTCCTCTCGGTGATAATCGTGTGATCAATCGCGTACCAATGTGTATTCCGACATTTGCTGACGGTGGCATGGGGAAATGGGCGGACGCGACGACTGAGGTTACTGCGAATTATGGAAAAATGATTATTGCGAGGTTACTTCCAATTATGGTAATTTATGGTGCAAATCTAGACGATCCTACGGACTGACACAAGTACTGACTGAAATGACCTAGACTGACCTTGACACTTTTATTAATCCTACAGGGATGACACGCTGGACACACCCCTCCCCGACCACAGTCGGTTGCGGTGCGGTCCCGCAACAGAGCGGTTATGGACAAGCTATGCGTGAACAAAAAAACACTACCTATGCTCATCCCAGTTTCAGGAGAGTTATTCAACTATGCTACTCTACAGGTTCTCTCGGTTGTGAGAGTTATTGATGAAGAGTGAAATAAACTTACTTGTGGGAGGGCTTCAGGCGTGCACCATTCACCCACCCTGGTAAAACAATACCATCCAGCTGAGCCAACCGTATGGTGACGGAATCTCTAATCTCGACGACGAAGTAAGGTCCCAACCAATGCATCTGTAGTTTCCCTGGAAACTTCTGAAAATTTGTGTCATATACGAGGACCTTTCCACTAACCTAGAATGTTTTTTTCTTGATGTGGCAGTCGTGCCACGCCTTCTGCCTGTCCTTCTAAACCTTCTGGTGAAACTCGGCCAGGAACTGGGCCTTGTCCAAGAACTTGAGGGATGTGGAAATTAAAAGACTTGGTACAGTGAACTTAGCGGGAATCACAGCTTCCTGGCCATACACCAACTGGAACGGTGTCTGATTGGTCAAGCACTTCACCGTAGTCCGGTAGGCCCAGAGTGCAACTAGTAGCTGCTCATCCCAGTCATCCTGCTGGGCATTGCAGATCTTTGTTAATTCCTCTTCAAGAATTTTATTAAATGCTTCAACAGTACCATTGGCCTGCGGGTGGTACGGGATGCTTTTGTGATGTTGAATCATAAATGTGTCCAGCAGCGACTTGACCATGTCATTAATGAAATGCATACCCTAATCACTGGTTAAACTTCGCGGGCAGCCAAACCTGCTAATGATGTGTTCAAAGATGAACCATGCTGCTGTATCTGCCATGCAGTCGCGTACCGCCGCTGCCTCGGCACACCTGGTGAGGTAGTCAATTGCGGTAATGATGTAGCGGGCCTTGGAATGCCTGGCGACTGGGGCTATGGGGCCTACGAAGTCAATAGCCCACTTCTCGAACGGCCGCAACACATGTACTGGGTGTAGTGGAAGCTCGTCCCGGTGAGAGGGCCTCCCCGTCCGCTGACAGACATCGCATCTCTTAACAAATGTCTCGTAATTGGCATGGACCGTCGGCCACCACAGTCCAGCTTGGAGCACCTTCCTTGTGGTAGGTTTCGCTCCCACATTCCCTCCCGCAACACTGTTGTGGCATTCCCACATCACAGCTTCGTGTTCATGGTCAAGTATGCATCTGCGCAGAACCTCATCAAGGCCCAATTTGTATAGCTTCCCCGCAATCAGTTGGTATTCAGCGGCGCGAACGACCAAGTGTCATTTCTAGATTGGGGTGTAGTGCTGAGGGGACTACCCCATGGTCAGATAGGTGGCAATTTCAGCCAAGTAATCTGGTACAGCTTCGACTCGAAAGAGGTCAGCATCCGGCAGCTAATCATCGAGATAGCCGTCGTTCTCCCCTGTCTCCAACCTGGATAAGTGATCGGGCTCAACATTCAACCTCCCGAGCTTGACGATCACCCCAAACGTGAATTCTTGGAAGAGTAGAAGCCAGCGACAGATCCATCCTTCCAAGACAGGCTTATTGACCAGGTACTTCAATGCAGAGTGATCCGTAAAGAACTTGAATTTGCCCCCTAGAAGGTAGTGGCGATACTTCTGGAGCGAGTACACCATTTCCAAGGCCTCCCTCTTTGTAGTGGTGTAATTCTTCTTTGAATTAGAAAATTTGCGGCTGGCGAAGTAGACTAGGTGGTCAACTGTCGTCTCCCCGGGTTGTGCCAAGACAGCCCCAAGTGCAATACTAGAAGCGTCAATATGCACATGGAACTGCTTATCCCAGTCTGGGTGAAAAAGAATAGGCGCCGTCACCAGCTTTTCCTTCAGAGTGTCAAGGGCCATCCAACACTCCTATGTCCACTAGAATACCTCTGACTTCCGCAGTAGCTTTTCTAAACTAGCGGTGATCTTCACATAATTTCGGATAAACCGCCTGTAATATCCTATGTGCCCGAGCAGTGCTCGCAACTGCTTCATCGTTTCGGGGGATTCCATGTGGACGATCACTGCTACCTTGGCGTGGTCGACGTAGACCCCTTGCCTGCACACCACGTGTCCTAACAGCGTGCCGAAAGGAACTGCAAAGATGCATTTCTTCAAGTTCAAGGAAATCTACAACTGGCGACACTGATCAAACATGATACGCAACAGGGTGGCGTGTTGCTTCAACAAATTGTAGATGGTCCAATCATCCATGTAGACTTCCAGGAACTTGTGGATATACTCCCAGAAAGCAGCGATGAAAATCCAGGAAAACACGGGCGGGGTGTTCTTCAAGCCAAACGACATTACGTGGTATGCGAACGATCCCCACTTGGTGGTGAACGTCATCTTCATCTTGTCTTCTTCCGCAATGCGCACCTGATGATAACCCGAAAAACCATCAGTGAAGAAGTAAGCTTCATTCCCCGCAACATGATCCAATACTTCGTCACTGAAAGGAGTGGGAAACGGATCATGGATGCAGGCATTGTTTAGACTGCGGTAGTCGACGCAGACGCGTATCTCCGACTTGTCCTTCTTATTATGAATGAAAATGGGACTCACCCACTCTGCTTCTTCCACTGGAAAGATGAGACCAGCAGCCAGCATCTTGTCAATCTCCATCTTGACCTTTTCTTTGATCCCTGGCATCTGGTTTCAGCACAATACGCATTTCTCCGAGGTCACCCTTGATTCCCTTCAAGTCGGGAACTGATGAAGGGAATAAGTCTTCATATTCCTGGGGGAGGCTGAAAATTTCCGTGGTCGTCTCCTCGTCTGAGTAATTCCCAACTGTAGCCAGTTTGGGTTTTTCCGTCGTATCGATGTTCAACTTCTTTGTCTTTAGCAGCCGTAAATAGATGCCTTCGGTGGTCAGTTCTTCATTGATATTCCTCTTGCCTTCCTTCTCTTCGAAATATAGGTGCCTTAGGTCCTCCAGACTGTCATCTTCTGGATCTCTGTCAATCCGTTGGCAAGCCAACTCTCGCCTGGCCTTAGGATATGATGTAAAGGTGCTCCCATTAGTCCTTGGTTCGTGGAGAAACAATACCCCCTTGATAGCTTGTAATGCTCAGGAAACCAGCTCTATCTCTCCTTCGAACGAAAATCACCAAACAAATTTGTTCAAGACTTCCTGCGAGGAGCTGGTTCCTCGTTTCCGCTCTTCTTCCAAATACTAGGCCTGGGGGATGGTATCTAAGGAGTGGATGAACCGATGTACCCACAGCTCTTGTGGGTATCCTAGACTTTTCCACTGCTCCTCAGAGGTCCTCAGGTGGTCCCGCAGATCGGAAGTCCCTTGGTACCTATGCCTGCTTCAAGGGCCTTCTTCTTCTTTAAACTGCACCCTCAAAGCCTCCGCCACACAACTCCACCGCAACAGGGTGTTGCGGTGATTTTTCCACCACCTGGCTGATGTGGACTGTAGTGCGATGTCCAAAAGCGGTATCCTTCTTCCTTCTGGCACCATGTCCTCGACCTTTGTAATAAAGGTATTGACAGCTTGCATGTTCGACAGGGTGGGGTATTCTCTGAACTCAACACCAATCCAACGGACTCGGGCAATGGCGCCACATCTCCGCGTGCTGGTCTCATACTCCCCCCCTGATACCAGTATTCCTAGGCGAGTTTCGATCCCAGCTCCGAGCTCTGGACATTGCGCCAGCTAATGGAGGCGGTTGCGGTCGGGTTGATATAGTCCTCTCACTTCCCTGCAATCCTCTGATAAAGGTGGTCCATCATCTGAGCATCCTCCCGGTTGTCCACAGTTTCGATATATCACGGGCCTTGATATGGGTCGAGGGGCTGAGTGACCCAGACCTCTCCATCTTCTAAGATCATCAGCTCCTTTTTGAGGTCGATGATGGCATAATTCTCAAAAGCCCAATCGATGCCTAGCAGGGCAGGGTAAGGATCCTTGTCTCCCATAATATCAATAACCTCAAAATCCGTGTAGGTCTTTACCCCCGCAATGTCGACCTCGATGCCTTCGAGTTAGCTGATAGGCACAATGCAGTACTGGTTTGCCATTCTGAGTTGGATTGGCGAGTAGATCAGTCGTGGCCGTCCAAGAGCCTCCCACGTCTTCCGCGGTAGGATTTTGACGTCAGACCCCAAATCAAGCATGGTATCGCTGATTTGGAATCTCGCAACCTGTGTGTTAAGTCGGAACTCTTTTCCCGTTCGTCGCTTATTTCGCTTGACTCGCTGCACATACTGGGGTGCTGTGTCCAGAGGTTCCCTCGGCCCCGTATTCCCCTGCAGTGCGTCCTCCAGGGTACACTTGAGTTGGTCCCGCATCGAAGCATTATCAAAAATCTTGAGGAACAGCTGAAGCAATTCCTCAATCAAGGTCCCCGTAGCATTCTTTTCTACGGAGCCAGTCGTCGAGGGTACCTCGAGGCCTCTGGCTCCCCCTAGCTAAGCAAAAGCCTCCACCGCCTCCTGTAAGTACCTCTTCTACACATCCGGCTGGATCAGTTGTTTCGGGAGGCGGGCCAAATAGTTCGAACCGACTCCTTTCCATGAGCGTCCTCTCCCGTCTTCTTGCCGCCGCACGTGACGATCGCTACATTCTGCATGGTCGGAGTCGATGTTCCTCGTGGCTCAGAGTTTACCAAATTCATGCCTCTCCGCCGTGCCCGTTCCTCCCACTTCTTGATGAGTTCTAGACAATCCTCTGTTGCACGGGCGTTCACGTGGCACTAGGAACACCAAGGACGTCGGGGAAGGGGACATTCCTGAGCCACGTGACCCTCCTGGTCACAGTTGTAGCATTTCACCGAACCTCGTCCCCATGTGTGGCCTTCGCGCATACCGCCTCCTCTTCCCCTGGAAGCCTCGTTCACCCTATAGGAGGGTCGGTCCAACCGATCTGCGAGTGCGTCGAGAGCCCTGCACTGCTCAGTGTTGTGTGTCGTGGAAGCACAAAACTCAAAGTATACATTGTTGGGGATGTTTGAGTACTTCTGTAGTATATGGCACAACCGAAGTTAATGCCCCATCCTCCGAAAAATCTCGCAATATTCCGTGGCAGTTGGGTTTGGTGGAGATGGGAACCCTGCATAAGGCTGTTGTGGCTGGTATACACCCTGCGGATTCATCATTGCGCCACCCCCCGTGGGTGGACCCCCCTGGATTGTTTCAACAGAGGGTCCCACACTCGTGCCCCGAAGCCGAGGACACTCGGTTGCGACGTGGCCTTCGACCAGGCAGTGTGTGCACCAAACGTTCGGCCTGGCTGGTATTATAGGCTGCATCTCCTTGAGATTTTCAGTCAAACTAGCGATCTGATGCTGAAATCCCACCAAGGAAGGATCCTACGAGGCCGGACCTCCCCGGTATTCTTGAGGGTAGCCTGCCATGGCCTCTATCTTCATGGCCTGTTCCAAAGCATCCTGCAAGTTTTCAATCTTCTGTTGGGTGAGGGGGGTTCGTGTCAAGGGAAGCAGAGCCTTGATGAACCAGTCCCTATGATGGTTTGGGTCGATCGAGTAGTTGAGTTTCCCGATCGCATCCTTGAATCGACGCATTAGCTCCCATGCAGTCTCTCCCTCTTTCTGCTTAATCTCCCAGAGCTCGGACAGACCCTGCTGGTCCATCTGGGGAAGTTTAAATTCCTGGAAAAAATCCCGCTTAACGTCCATGATTACTAGATTAGGATGGGCCTCAGACCACTTGATAAACCATCGCAGAGCCCTTTCTTTGAGCATGGTTTGGAACTCTATTTTCTTCCCTACGTCTGGCATCTGTCGAGCCCTCCATATGGCTTCGCAGAGATACCAGTGTTGCTCTACGTCATCGTTGCCTCGGCAAGATAATTCTAGATACCAGGTGAATGACCTAGCCATATTCACTTGCAGAGGGTTGACCAAGATAAATCCTCCAGGTCCTGGTTGCATGACTGTTCCACTGGGGAATGCAAGACTACTAGTGATGCTGCTATTAACGTATGTCGTTGTCGACAATGAACTGTTGTGCAATTGACTCAATGCTTGTAACTTAATGAAAATATTACTTAAAGGTTGATAGAGTACCAGGGGAAGGTAGGGATCCTTACTGTGAAAATTTTTGGAAGTAGGGATGCATGGAGAGATGAATGTCGTCCGCTCTTGAAACAACCGCTGCATCACAACGTACCATTCACCATCAGAACTTTCTTCAGGCTGCACACCTGCATCGTCTTCGTTAGTCGTCGTTTCCCTTTCTCTCTTAGTTGGGCTCCCATGCACCCGTCGCGTTCCCACAATGGTCCCCTCCCTTTCCAGGGTATCCGCCTGAGTGTCCATAATTCCTATCCTCTGAGATGCCTCCTCTTGATTCTTCCTATTGGTTTCCCGTCGTTTTAAATCCCACATCACCCTTTCTCGCCACCTATCGGTGATCTGCGCCCACCGATGTGCACGTCGCTCCCTCAACTTCCTTGTGGCCTCAGCATCCATCCCCCACTCCCCGCTTCACACTTCACGTAGCATCTTTCCCCTCGGCCCTTCCGCCATCACTGGAGGTTTACGCTTCCATGCTCGACTTTTGGAATTCCATTACCCCTTCGTCTACCACCAGGGCCTTAATCCACAGTGGAATCTCTTTAAGCAGCTTCCCTCTTAGCCCAGAACGGAAGATAGCTTCAGCCTT
This sequence comes from Pinus albicaulis, assembly GCA_034641835.2. Taxonomy (NCBI): domain Eukaryota; kingdom Viridiplantae; phylum Streptophyta; class Pinopsida; order Pinales; family Pinaceae; genus Pinus; species Pinus albicaulis. The sequence goes on along the minus strand of CM076573.1, from coordinate 61,144,205 downwards.
TGAGAAGGATTGGTAGCACTCTGCAGCAAACTCCAATATATATGCTTCCAAAGTGGTCTCTACCCAAAAATCCACCGTGCGGGTTAACTCAGTGTTCAACCGATGCAGAGCCACCAGATCCCCGTGCACCCACTTGCAGTTTATCTTCCGCGAGCTATCCCTAGGCACCTTCATCTGTAACCTCCGCAACCAATTATAGAGGTCGCTAGGGAATTTTCCCTAGAGGATCTCGTAGGTATCGCAGGCGGAATCTGAGAAAAGGATGAGATCCGTTGTATTCTAGCTGGTCAGGATACTCGGCTCTCACCCGAGAGACCCGGGTTCGAGTCCCGGCAATGAAACCATTTGTTGGCGAAGAAACCGATCTCGCAGGCAAGACCTAGGTTTAGGGGTTAGGGCCAACAAGGGAATACAATGTAGTCTAGAACCACACCGGCATTGTCACCCTACTCCGGAGAGCAGAGAGTCTCACCCGAGGCGTGCCACAACCACATGTAGAAGGGGAATAGATCGATAGCAGTAAAAGGATCCGCAACTCATGGTTAACAGTGAATTGATTGCATAAACATCATTATGTACGCAAGAACATTCAGAGAGGATACAGGTATTAAGCAAATAAAATTTTAAATCATCACAACCATCATTCATGCATGTGAATCACATAATAAGACAGCAACCTACAAGTATATTGATATCTTCGGCCAAACCCATAGTTACATAGCTTTCGCAAGGAGATCTTACAAGTCTGATACAGACGCCTTATAGAACATAAAGGCAGATAAGAGAAACCTAGGGACTACAGAGATATCATGCCCAGTCTGTGTTCCCTCTGCAGCATCCACTTAATCTCCTTCAGTCACTCTTCATTCCTCCTTTCTTTCGCCCGGGTGACGGCTATTTATTCACCTGCTATCGCAACTGTTAGTTCCTCTTACATTCTTCTTCAGCTACTTCCGGCTTCTCTCTTGTTGTCTGTGTGTTCTTCTCTCTATCTTCTGTTGTATATTCTCTTCATCTGTACTCATGCATCTGCTTTCTTCAGCTATGTACCTATTCCCTCGCAACTTCGGTAGTTCCGCTACTTGCTCTAGTTGCGACTTGGTTGCAACTGCCAAGTGTCATCATTCCGCAACCCAAAATATGTCCTTTATTCAAAATTCAAAATATTCAAAACAAGGGCCCCAACATTCCCATACATGGTCCTGAGAGTAGCCTTGTAGATGTCCTCTTATTTAATGCCTAACTTATGGTATCCTAATCTCAAATCAATTTTTGAGAACACCATTGCTCCTTTTGTAGGAGTTACGCAGTGAAAAAAAATAAAAAACACACAGCAATCAAACATGAAGACAAGAAATTTAGCGTGGTTCACCCAACCAATCTGGGCTACATCCACCAAATAGAGGTATCAACGATCTTATTCATCAACAGGAGATTACACCAGCATAATTACTCATCTGCACTTCCTCTTCACACACCTCACATCTCATATGTTTTGCCTCTATAGGCTTACAATTTATAGAAGTTAAAGAAACTGAATAATTAATTCTATCACACCAAAATAGGATAGAATATCTCCTCTTGCTGATTTTATGCCATCAATTTTGCAACAAAAAACTATTGTTGGCATATCCAAGAGATTTTCTCCAAATTGATATACAAAAAATCTCAACACCTTTCAGTTGATTAAATAAGTTACCAATCCTCAACAGCAAATACCTGTTTTTGGTGGTTACCTTGTTCAACCTCATGTAGTCAATGCATAGGCTGAGAGTACCATCCTTCTTCTTCACGAACAATATTGGTGCACCCCACGATGATACACTTGACCTAATGTATCCTTTTTCAAGCCTTTCCTTCAATTTCAACTTCAACTCTACTAACTCTAGTGTGCTCATCCCGTATGGTTCCTTCGATGTTGGGGCTGCCCTTGATACCAACACAATGGAAAATTCCACTACCCTGTGAGGCGAAAAATATGAAATATCTACAGGAAATACATCTTGAAGCTACTATAAAACCAAGTACCTACTCAATACCTTTGCATCATCAACATCCTTACCTTTATCACTAGAAATATGCACTGAAAATAATGCACAGACTTTCCTGCGACTGCACTTTTCCTATATATTTGTCACCATTCTAACTGATGTAGCTTCCTTCCTACCCTGCAAGATTATTTATTCTCCATTGTCATCCAAACATTCAATATCCTTGTCATAAAAACCCACCTTCGTCCTATGAAGATACAACCAATCCATACCCAAAATCATATTATATGATCCTAACAGAAGCACATTCAAATGCGCTAATGTAGGCATACCATTCAACTCAAATGCAAAAGTTCTTACCCAATGATGAACTATTTTATTTGTACTTGTAGCGAACTTCACTAACCAAGATTTTTCATGCACTTCTTTATTCAAACCACACTTTTCCACAGTCAATCAAAATATAAACAACTTGATCACAAAGCTTACCACCCATCTCGATAATAGATGACTACTAATTATCTTATCTGTTATCCAATGTTGCATAGATACGAGGAATGATCTGCCCAATATTCCCAATATTTTTTGCCTCCCATGCAATATAGATCTGAGGAATAAAAACCTAATATGACAGGAAATCCCTCTTGATATGATTATTGGTTCTAATAGAGGTGACTTTTTATTGACAACTCTAGTGCTTCCTCATTTAATTATCAACCCGGGGTAAGTATTTTTATTCCAAGAGTGTCGGCACAATATATGCGAGTCAGTTTGTCTAACAGATGTTCCTTGTCAATTATGAGGAAGAATTTACTAACTTCATAAACTTGCTTATCCTATGAGGGGTGACTTGGATAGGTTTTTAACCTAGGATTGAGAAACATGAATTTGCGTTTATCTAATGGAATTAAACAACAGCTTAACTGAACCGAACAACAATATTGATAAACCAAGCAAAAATTTAATTGAATTCGATAATCAACTAAACAACGATGGAATTTACTGGAACAACAGTCTAAATAAGCTAATCAGTAATGGAATCGAATTGAATCAATAGTCTAGCTAACTAAGCAATAATGGAACAGCAGTATAACTAGATAAGCAGTAATGGAACAACAAGATAACTAAGCTGAACAGTAATGAAACAAAAGTGTGACTAAAGAAAATTAAATAACTCGTACATCAAGTAATTAATTAATTTTGCAATGGAGTTCTCTTTATGACTTAATTAATCAAATTGATCGATGGTTGAACGCTTCGTTATGCTAGAAGGAGAATGCAATTCATAAATACAGATAATACTAAAATCAGCTTATTCTACGATCTTTAATTCAAATGCAATGATATTAAAATAAATGGAACTATCTATTGACAACAAAACATTGTCGTAAGTCAGAAAATACGATTGTGCTTGTCCTACTTTAAGAACGCAGTTTCTAACAATCCTGAAGAAAGAGAACCGTATTTGTATTGAATGGAAATATACGTTACAACTGCATCATATTCATAAGAATTGGTTCTATAACTACAAAGAGTATGAAAAATTGTGTGGAGCTTCCAGAGGTTGGGCCCAGATCACCAGAAGCCCTAGCACCATAAAAACTTCAAAAGGTGATTGTTCAAAGTTCTATATTACATCCAGTGATGTTACAAAAACACAATTAGACAGATTGTTTCTGATTTGTCTATTACAAAATTAATTTCCTGTCTTTTCTCCGACTCCCTTTCTCCTCTGTCCTTTTCCCTTTTAAAGGCGATTTCCAAAAATTTGAAAGTGTCTTCCAAATGATAGCCCGCTGCGTGTGGTTGTCGTTTGAGTTCTTGGACTCAGATTTGTCTGTTTGCCTTCTACCAGCCGCTGGGAATTACTAGGATTTCATATGATTGCGTCCGTTGGTTGGCTTCCATTTCCTATTGGTCTAGGCATTATGCTTTCCTACATGCGGAGATAAGAGAAGTCAATTTTCTATTACAAATACATCCTTTTCATCATTAGTCCAATTATTCCCGTTTTCATGATCTTTTATTATTTATTGTTAATATGAAGAGGGATTCCCCTGAAATTATAACATAATTTGAAGTATTTACAGGGTGAGAATCATACCTTAATTTGGACCCAACATACTCCCATGCTTACCTAGTTTCATGTCCTCATGCAAACAAATGATTGAGATGTAGTTGTGTTAAGGAGTAGGCAGGGTAGGCCTTTTCATTGTATCTTCTGAAGCCTTGTTTTCATTTCATGAGTGCAAAGGCAGTGCTTGTGGCTCCTTCTGGTAATTCGTAATTGTGATTATAATCTTCAGGAGGATACCAAAGGAGAGGGTTTCTGTATCTGCATCCCAACCAGGCAGGGCCCATGCTGTAGACTAGGCTATTGTATGAAAGGAACCTTGAGGTAGCAGCCTTGAAATTCCTGTAATTGAATGGCTCCCTATTCTTCACATTGTTTGTGGAGGCCATCCACCTTTGCTTGGCTGTTGCTAAGGCCGCTTCACGAATGTCCTCAAAGTATTCTTGTGCATTTTCTATGATATATTTATGGATGGGTCCCAGCCACCTGGCCTTCTCATGACGTTTTTGTGTTGGATGATCAGTTGTAGGGGTTTCGTAGGCTCCCCCCTGACCCATAAATCTATACTATGCTCTCTTTTCTGAAAGATTTCATAGGCTTTGGCCCACCCGATCTGGTTTTTAGAAAATGAAAGGAAGGCTTGCAGCTGTACATCCCCTATGAAGGGGCTAGGGTTGTTGTCTGTGTCTTCTTCTAGGAAGAAGTTATGCATGTAAAGCTCATGTTGGCTCCCTGTAATTTACAATATTGGCAAGAATAAACACTGCATGGGGCCACATCAGAACCACTTTGGAATCTTAGGACTTAGCCTTCCTAGATTCGGAGAGGGATATCTCTATTAAGTGTTTTCAAAGGATATATCTTTATGCTTTTTTTATGATATTAGGCTAGTTAGGAAGCTCATAGAACTTGTTTGTTTGTTTGGTTGGGATGTACATCATTAACTGAAGAGTTTAATTGAAGGGTGAAGGAGAGAGTAGATTGAAGAATGTTTCAGCTGAAAGGATAGGTCAAGAAACAGTATCAACCCATTGGGCTATGGAGTCACAAAAGGATTTAATTGCACAAAAATTCTTCAAGGGTTTCCATAGGGCAATTCATCTATATCAAAAGATATTTTAGATTGAATTGTGATATGAAACATTAAAATGTTGTGAAGGAAGAAAAGCTAAAACCAATTAAGAATCGAACTTCACTAAGACAAGAAAATCCTTTCAAAGTAACTGTTTGAAGCAAGCCAAAGGATAGGGAAAACCATAGACTTCTTTGGACAAAATTTTATTAAAGCACACTTTTCAGACAACAATCCAGTAATCCTAAGACTACTTTCAGAAAGGAGAAAACATGAAAGAGAACAAGGAGAATAGCCTAATATCAGACATAAACTTTGAATTATAGCCTGCTTTTGGAATATTCTCAAGGGATATTTCAAAGAAACTGTTAAATACTAGCCAAAGGATAGGGCAAACCATATACTTCCCTGGATTAACTCTACTTAGAAAAATTTGAAAAGAACATTCAAAAACAATATCTCAAGTTGTACAAATAAAGACATGGGCTCACCAACATTTCTTCACTGGTTATACTCTATTGAATCATTCTTAAATCAACAAGCTGGATAAATCTAGAGGGCAATTAAGAATCCTCTAAACATACCTTAGCAGAAGAAAACATAAAGATAAAGCTTTCAGACAGAAATAGGGTACTTTTCAGTAAATCGTACTCTAAATTTTATGTTCTTTACTAGAGAAAATGGACAGCATGTAAAACATAAGAAAATACAAAACAATGAGGAAAAACATCACCATTAACGTAGACCAGGATCCCATGAATCAGCTTGTATTATTGATGTCCAAACCAGTTACATACTTCAAGTCCAACAGGTCTTTACAGTTCAAAACTTCTCTTCTCAGCCTAGTGTTCTTCAATTACTCAACAGCACTTCAACAGCTTCAGCAACTATCTTACGCTTCAATAATAATCCAACCAACACTTTACAATGTACTCCTTATGGAGTATTTATAGATGAATGAGGAGGTGGAGTGAAAGAAAGGGTTCTAATTTGTTCATTTAAGATAGATTAAATGCTTCTTGACCTTAGGGAATTTACATAACCCAAGATAAAGAATATCTGATGTTTTAACTCTGTTAAATGGATGTTTTGTTAACTTCTAAGCTACTTAGTCACTTTTGTTGAATTTTAGGCATATTTGGTAGGCTGGCAATAACTTCTGAGCTGTCTTTGTAAAATATCTCTGATTGTGCATTCAATTTGTATGCTTTTGAGGTAAATAAGCTTGTAGGTGGCATTTCTTGGTTTCTGGGGGATTAATTGCTTCACCGATCTGGCATTTGAAGCGGTCCCTTTGCTCATCTATCTTACTTTGTCACTTTAAAAATTGATTTAGGCCATTGATTGTGCTTTAAGGCCTTTCTAATCATCTTTTCTCTTCAAACTGCGTCTTTATCTCATTAAACTGTAGATTAAGCCTTTGGTCTTCAAATTTTATGCTTAACCTTTAAACTTTAATCTTCATCTTTAATCTCTGATTTTCTTCACTGTTCTTTTGTACAAGTGGCTTTTTGCACTGAAGGGTTTGATTATTCAGTCAATTATCATAAAAAATTGACTAAAAACTTGGAGATTTACCCTTTGTCCCCATTTTTTATTCAATTATGCCTTAGAGGATCGTCACCCTGGGCCCTACAACTATATTTTTCTGTGGGATGGCTTTCATAGTTTATCTGCCATTAAAACCTGCAACAAACAACCAATAATCCAAATAAAACCTGCATTTATATGGGTCTAACTGCTTCAGAGGGTTCGACGAGGGTGAAGAGTAATGTGGAAGGAGGAGAATGCACAGAGGATTTTAATGGCGGAAGGGTGCAGAAACCAGGGTTTGAATTCAAATATGGGCACGAAATTTAATGATAAGTGGTTTTGTGGAAAATAGTGAGTGGTTTTCATGCAGGGTCAAGGTGGTTTGTGGTATTATGCGAATTGGACGCGAAACGATTGAGAGGACGACGTGCGTCCCCCTAAAAACCACCAGTTTTGCGTGGAATTTTCACGATGGAGGAGTTTGGGTGAAACAAATGCAAAATGGAATGGTGACCATCCAATCTTGGCAATCCAGATCGATGGTTGTGACCGAGCGCGACGGACAGACTTGTGCTGTTGGGTGGGACTGGCAATGACATCAATTGTCTTGTCGTTTAATGGAATGTTTAATCGATAGGGTGAAATAGCAAGGACAAGCGATGATCATTGGATGAAGGAGATCAATGGCTCAGATTATATCGACAGAGAGGCTTTAGTAAAATATGATCGGGAGGAACGCTGGTGAGGCGATGGAGTGAGGACCGTTAGATCAAGGAGATCAACAGTCAAGATTATATCGGCGAAGATGAACATAAGGGAAGGGGCTAAGACTTTTCCAACGGTCGCGGGTGATCACAGGCCTCGGTCTTCTGGTGAAGAAGGGGCTAAGGGCTTAAGCAAAAGGAACTTAAGGCCTTATGTTGAAATGGGTGGAAAAGGCCAAAATGAAGGTTTTTAAGGCCTAAAAGGGGTTATGATAAGTTAGAAAAAGTGGTTTAAAACCAAATAAAGGGGATTTATATGGTTTTAGGAGGTTTCCCAAGTAAATGGAAGATAATGAAGGGAAAATGAGGGAAAATTGGGTGAAATCAAGGAAATATTTTGAAATGGAGAAATGGTGGGAATTATGGCTTAGAAGGCAGTTTTCTTTTTGAATCAGCATGGCTTCTTTGAAGGATTTTTTAAGTGAAAACATCATTGAGATGGGTCTTTTGGACAAGAGACATAGAAAGGCTTCAAGAACTCACATATTTGCTACAAATTTGTTTCTTGAAGGCTAGAAGAATTGTTTTAGCCATCATTAATTGTGACAAAATTTTATTGATGGCTAACAGTGACTCCACTTGGGAAGGTCAGCTCCTTGGAGGTGTCAAGAACCTCAGAGATAAATCTCTGGAAATTATACTAGTGCCTTCGTATTTTGTTGCACTTTGAAAATCTATTTCTTCTTTGATCATGCTACTTAAAAAGACGATCAGTATTTGTATCAAAAAAATGATTTTCTCCCAAACATTCTACCTACACAGCCTACTTCCTAACATTTTTCTTCATAGGGTGCTCTTGGAATTGCAAACCCTTTTACATCAACATTTTATTCTTTTCAAAAACAGGAAAAACTAATCTATTGCTACCCTTATAACTTTCATGAGTTCATATTAGACAGTTGAACTCATTGTTTCTCTACCTATTCTAACTATCTGTCAATATTAGACTGTTTGACAGATTTCCATTCTCTAATTTCTAACACAAAAAATTTAAAACACAGTCAAATAAGGATTATATAGTCTAATTTTCTATAGGGGCTATGGCATTATGTACAAGCTGCAGATAGACTTTATTTGCAGAAAATTTAAAAACAAAACTTTGAAGGCTTAAGATCTGAAATTTTCTAAGCATCCTTCCTTCTTTCTTTGGCTCAATTCTTTATCTTTTTTGAGCTATATTTTCTTTTTCCTTTGTTCATATTTTGAGCATTTTAAAACCATCTTATTTTTCTATCCTAATCTATTCTACTGATAAGCCAAGATTGTGCAGTTTGGCAGATATTCTTTACTAACCTATCAGCATAAATTCAAATTTATTCAGTCATGATTAGGTTGTATGACTGAATAACATTATCTCAAAGCAGTGGCACTTGAGCTTGCACACTTTTAGATTTTTATCTTTTTTGGTATGGGGTTGTACCTTTTCTTTTTATCTGCCCTCTTTTTCTCTTTTTCTCTTGTTTTTTTGTATTTTTCATATTTAAACTTTCTTTCAAGTAGTGTTATTTACAATGAATTGAAAAGAACTTTGAACAAAAACCTTAACAAAAATAATGTTTGAGCATCTTGCCATTGAAAGGACCTTCAAAAATTTTAGCTCCATCCATCTCTCAAAGAAAAAAATGCATTGTTGCCAATAGCAGATTGAATGAGATAACGGTCTTTCCATAAATTTTCAAACTTTCCATGTTTGCCCTTTTCTTATTTCTTAGAATCCCATTTCAAAACTTTGTCACCAATTTTAAAATCACTTACCTTTGTTCTTTTATCAAATAGCTTCTTGATGTTTTCTTGTACTTGTTGTGCCTTTTTGTAGACTTATTCTCTAGTTTGTTGTAATTGTATAGTTTGGTTTATTCTTCTTGTCATGTCATCTTCTTCAGACTGTACCTCTTGGATTAGCTTCATGACTGGCACTCCTAGACTGGTTGGAAATATTGCATCTGCTCCATAAACTAGCTGATAAGGGGCCATTCCAATTGAATTTTTGACTTTCAATCTGTCTGCCCAAAGTGCATGTACTAGCTTATTGTGCTATGATTTTTTATTCTCTTCCAGCAACTTCTTTATTATGTTTACCAAACACTTGTTTAAGGATTCTGCCAACCCATTACCTTCAGGGTAATAAGCTGTGGAATGGCCCAATGTAATCTGATATTTATGACAAAAATCAACCATCTTTTTGGATCCAAATGTGGTAGCATTGTTAGTGATAATCTTCTTAGGACAGCCAAATCTAGACAGGATATGATTTTCAAGGAATGAAATGATGACCGAGTATGTGGCATTCCTAGAAGGAATGGCTTCTATCCATTTGGTAAAGTAATCAGTTGTTGTGAGGATCCATTTATGTTGGGATGATGAGGCAGGATGGATTTCCCCAATGAAGTCCAGGCCCCATTATTGGAAAGGAGCTTCTACAATGATAGGATGCAGAGGTAAGGGAAGCAATTTTCTTTTGCCTTCAAAGGTTTGACATTTATGACAAGCAATGACCATTTTGTGGATATCTTGAAAGAGGGTGGGCCAATGATAGCCATCTCTAAGGATTTTTTTTACAGTATTTTTCCAGTAGAGGTGGCCTCCACATTCTCCTTCATGGAACTCATGCTTGATCTTATCTACGTCATTCTCAGGCAAACATTTAAGAAATAATCCACTAGGATTTTTCCAATATAAACATTTAGCTAAAATGCAGTTTTTTACAGCTTTTAATTTTAAAAATATTGCCTTTGTATTATAAAAACCAGGAGGAACATTAAGATTAAGGAGGACATACAAAATATCAGCATACCAAGATGAATTCAGAAAATGATCTTCAATAAGTGGAGCTGCCAACTCCCCCCGTTCATCTAATGCATTAAACATGTTTATATCAAGAGCTTGAAATTTGGAGCCAGCCATAAGCTTTTCTAGTCCTTGACCTTTGATGGGCTTAGTGGGCTTGATTTCTAAGTCGTATTCTAGTATTACAGCAATCCACTTTCCTCTTTTTCCATCAGGATCTTGTGTCAAGATGTCTTTTACCACTAAATGAGGCACAAATTCTATAATGTGTGAGTGTAAAATGTAAACTCTGAAGTCCTTTAAGGCTTTGACCAAGGAAAAGGCTTGTTTTTCCATTATATTATACTTCAAATATGCATCTCTTAATGCCTTGCTGAAAAATGCAATAGGCTGCTCTTGTCCCTTTGTGTTTTTCTGTAGGAGGACATCAGCCACAGTGTGTTTTGATGAAAATGAAAATATGAAAAAATCTTTTGTATAATCAGGACTAATGAGAACTTGTGTTTTAGTAAGTATTTGTTTTACCATCTCAAATGATTTCTTTCCTTCTAAGGTCCATTTAACTCTTTCTTATCTTTTAAGCATATTTGTCGTGTTTCTAAGGAGTTCAGCTAGGTTTGGCATGAACCTTCTCAAGAAATTAATCTTTCCAATGAAAGATTGAAGTTCCTTGATGCTTCTAGGATGATTTATTTGCAAAATACCTTCAATTCTCTTTGGGTCTATCTTTATCCCCTCTTCAGATATGATATGACCAAGAATTTTACCTTCTCGGGGACCAAACAATGTTTTCTTGGGATTTAAGGATAAACCATATTTTCTGCATTTCTCAAAGACTTTTCTTAGGTGAATTAGGTGTTCTTCATCTGTTTTGGACTAGACTATGATGTCATATAAGTAAATCACAATGAAGTAGCCTATTTCTTCTGAGAATGCAATATCCATGGCTCTCTAAAATGTGGCACCAGCATTCATTAAACCAAAAGGCATTTTCACATACATGAAAGTGCCCCAAGGTGTGGTGAAGGTTGTTTTAAGTTGATCATCAGGATGTACCAATAATTGATTGTAACCTGAGAAGCCATCTAGCAAAGAAATTCTTTTATAACCTACTACTCTTTGTAAGATATGATCCATTTTGGGCAAGGGATAGTTGTCCTTTAATGAGGCTTTATTTAAGTTTCTGAAATCAATACAAAGCCTTATATCTCTTGTTTTCTTCCTAACTGATACAAGATTAGATACCCACTATGATTATCTCACAGGGACTATAATTCCAGCATCATACATTTTTCTAATTTCTTTCTCTTCAAGAGGTAATTGAACAGGGTTGATTCTGTGCAATTTTTGTCTATAAAGCTTCTGGTTTTCTTTGAAGGGTATCTTGTGCTGAATTATTTATGTATCATATGATTTCATATCTTCATAACTCCATGCAAACTGTTGTGTAACCAACTCCAAAAAGAGAAGAAAAGAGATATCAACGCCTTATAAATGAGCCACTTCGAGGGGGCAACCTCCAATACATTACATAAATGAACAATCTTGGATGATCCAATTTACAAAACCTCCTTTCTATATATAGGAGTCCATGGGGCCATAATGTAATCCTAGTGGGCCACAATGTAATCCTAGCCGACCTAACAATAATAATTTAAGGGCACAATAACAATAAAATGGGGGTTACAAGGGTACAATAATAACAATAAGGGGGTTACACTAACAACAATAAGGGACTATACTAGTAATATAGGGACCTAACATGCCCCTCTCCTTCAAAAAAGTGTCGTCCTCAACGCTTGAGTAGCTCTGGGTGCTTCTGTATAAAATTCTCATCCTCCCATGTAGAATCTTCAGTGGGTAAGTTCTTCCACTTGATGAGATACTCTGAAATTGATCGATTCAGTAGTTGTCGAGTTCTTTTTTCCATGACTGCTTCAGGTTCCAATATGATTTTCCCTTCCCCATCAAGTTCTGGCAATACTGTTTGAACTGGAAGATTTTCACCTATAACCTTCTTTAAGCAGGAAACATGGAAAACTGGATGTACTCGCGAAGAAGCAGGAAGCTCCAATTTGTATGCCATAGTACCAATCTTTTGCAACACCTTGTAAGGACCATAGTACTTTGGTGATAATTTATTATCCTTCTTAGCTTGCTTGAGGGACATTTTTTTGTTTGGTTGTAGCTGTAAAAATACCCAATCTCCTACATCAAAACTTCTCTCGCTGCGATGTTGATCTACCTGTTATTTCATTCGATTTTGTGCCAAATTCAGGTTATCCTTTAAGAGTTGGAGAACTTCTTGCTGATGCTCGATGTGATCTTCCACTGCTTGAACCTTCGAATTTTCCCTTAAAGATGATGTGATGGATGGTGGATGATATCCATAAAGTGCCATAAATGGGGTCATTTTTGCTGCGGTATGGAAGGAAGTGTTATACCACCATTCAGCAAGAGGTAACCACTTGACCCATTGTGTTTGTTTATCAGATACAAAACAACGAAGATATCCTTCCAAAAATTTATTTACTATCTCGGTTTGACCATCAGATTGAGGATGATAAGATGAGCTATGAGCTAATTGAGTACCCAAACAAGAAAATAACTCCGTCCAAAAATTTCCGGTAAAAATGGGATCTCTGTCGCTCACAATAACCCTTGGGCTTCCATGTAGCTTTTGAATTCTGTCCACAAATGTAGTAGCAACTGTACTTGCTTTTAATGGATGAGATAATGCACAAAAGTGTGCATACTTGGTAAGTCTATCAACTACCACCATGATGACATTCTTGCCTTCGGACTTCGGTAAACCTGTGATAAAATCCATTGAAATCTCCTCCCAACGTTGACTTGGAATGGATAAAGGTTGTAGAAGTCCAGGGGTCTTAATTGTCTCCACTTTATTCTGCTGGCAAACCAAACATTCCGCCACAAACTTTTGAATATCAGATTTAAGGCCATCCCAAAAAAATTCTTTCTTCACCCTGTGGTAAGTTTTTAAAAATCCTGAGTGTCCTCCTAAAGGAGAAGTGTACAATTCCAGAAGAATCTTTTGTTTTAGTTGGGAATTATTACAAAGATATAAGCGATCTTTGTACCATAAGGAATCATTTTTCCAACTAAATGTATCGGATGTACTAGGATCTTGCTGCAACTTTTGAATGAGTATCCATACATCTTTGTCCTTCTTCCATTCATCTCTTGCTTCAGTTATCCAATCTGGTTGGATAATAGAAATGGCACAAAGCAATGCTTCCACCTCTTCATTCTTTCTTGAGAGTGCATCTGCAACAACATTAAGCTTCCCTTTTTTGTAGATTATTTCAAAGTCATAACCCGACATCTTTGTGACACATTTTTTCTACTCTTCTGAAGATAGTCTTTGTTCCAAAAAGTGTTTAAGACTTTCATGATCAGTTTTTACCTTGAAGTGTCTTCCCATTAGGTAAGTTCGCCATTTCTTTGGTGCATGCAGTATTGCTAACATTTCCTTCTCATAAATAGGTTTCTGTAAATACTTTCCTTTGATTGGACGACTTTCAAAAGCAATGGGTCTTCCTTCCTGCATTAAAACTGCACCAATTCCATTTTCTGAGGCATCACATTCCACAATAAAGGTTTTTGTGAAGTCTGGTGTAGCTAAGACCGGTGCTAGGCACATTGCCTCTTTAAGACATTCAAAGGCCTTAGTTGCTTCAGGAGTCCATGAAAATGCATCTTTCTTCAATAATGTTGTTAGAGGTGCTGCTATTCTCCCATAATTCTTAACAAACTTGCGATAATACCCTGTTAACCCGAGAAATCCTCGCAACTGCTTTATGGTTGTGGGGACTTTCCATTCCTTAATGGCTTTAATTTTGTTAGGGTCTGCTTTAACACCCTCGTGAGATACAATATGACCCAGATATTCCACCTCTTGTACTCCAAAGAAACATTTGGATGTTTTTGCATATAATTGTTTCTCCTGCAATAGTTTGAGCACCCTGTCAACATGTTCAACATGATCCTTCTAAGACCTGTTGTAGATTAGTATATCATCAAAAAAATACTAGCACAAATTTTCTAAGGAAGGGTTTGAAAATGGAATTCATCAACCCTTGAAATGTAGAAGGTGCATTGGTAAGGCCAAAAGGCATGACCAAAAATTCATAATGACCGTCATGAGTTCGAAATGTTTTTTTTGGAATATCTTCGGTCTTCATTCTAATTTGATGATATCCTGAACGAAGATCCAACTTGGTAAAATAAATTGCTCCATGTAATTCATCCAATAATTCATCAATCACAGGAATGGGAAATTTGTCTTCAATGGTGAGCTTATTGAGCTCCCTATAATCCGGACACATTCGCCATGATCCATCCTTCTTGTGTACCAATACTACAGGAGCAGAGAAAGAACTTTGACTAGGTTGAATTATACCCGCCTCTAACATTTCTGCAATCGTACGTTCAATTTCACTCTTTTGGAAGTAAGGATATCTATAAGGCCTGATGTTTGGAGGAACACTTCCTGGAATCAAATGAATAGCATGATCATGATCACGAATAGGTGGGAGTCCTTTGAAAGTTTCAAACACCTTGGAATGATTGTCCAAGACTTGTTGGAGATCTGCAGAAATAGATGATTTTGATGTTGGAACTTCTAGTGAGCATAATTGTGCAATTACGCCTCGCTGTTCTTTCTTTAGAAGCTTTCTCATGACATTAGAGCTTATTATCCTTCCTGGCTTCCCCGCAATACCCCGTAATTCAACTTCCTTTCCTTCTGAAAAAAATTTCAAGAAAAGTTCTTGAAAATTGAAAGCTACCGTCCCCAAAGATTGTAACCATTGTACTCCTAGTACAACATCAGCACCTCCCATAGGAATGGAAAGCATTGGACTAGTCAATACATATTCCCCCATGGTTAGCTTGATATTATGGCATTTTCTAGAGCAATTTATAGTTCCTCCATTTGCAACCATCACTTGAAATTTGGGTGCTGGGTATAGGAAACAATTTAATTCCTTGGCTACCTTATAATGAATAAAATTATGGGTGCTACCTGAATCAATCAACACTACTACCCTTTTATTTTTGATATGTCCTTCTATCTTGAGAGTTTGAGGAGTGGTAATTCCTGCCAGTGCATTACATGATATGGTCGGATTCATTTCTTCCTCTTCTAGGGCTGGTTCCTGGTGTATATCCTCTTCTTGTTCATTTTCTTCTTCCTCTTCACAATCTATGTAAAATAATTTCTTCTCGACACACTTATGACCTTTAGTGTATTTGCTATCACAACTGTAGCAAAGCCCTTTTGCTCTTTTTTCTTCCAATTGTTGTGGTGTCAACCTTGTAGGTTGTGGAAATCTAGGCCTAGCAACACTTCCTTCTTTATAGAATTGAGTGGTAGGCTTCCTTGTCGCCATAATTTTACATTCAACTTTTCTTGCCAACCTGAATGCCTTCTCCAATGAATTAGGTTCCAAAACGTGAACTTCATGTTGGATGTTATCCTTTAAAGTGCCTATGAAGAGATCAATCCTGTGTTCCTCTGGAATATCAGTTACCCTTATATTCAATTTTTGGAAGTCCTCAATGTGCTGCCCCACTAAACCCTTTTGTTTGAGATTATCAATTGGCTAAAGAAGGTGTTGCTCTTTGTATCCTCATAATGTGCTATCATTTCCTCCGTAAAAATTGACCAAGTGACAATTTTTTTACGGGAGCAAAACCATCGATACCATACAAATGTATTTTGTTCTAAATGTAAAGTTGCAATGCGTACCTTTTGTGTGTTTTGCACGTTATGGAGATCAAAATATTGCTCCATCTGTATTATCCATGTTACAGGATCCTTTCCATCAAACTTCCTCATATCCATTTTTGGAATATGGTGGTTCTTCCCGCCAACATTCGAGTTTATGAAATCATGATTAACATTTATTTTGTTCTCCTCAGGAGGTTCTTCTCCTATATTTCCGCCATTAGGAATCATTTCTGGTTTTAAGCTTGTCATCAAGCCTTCCATGTATGCTTTTAGATCACTCTTCATGTTTTCCATGTTGTCTTTCATGTCATCCATCTTAGCTTCCACGCCATCCATCTTAGCTTCCACGCCATCCATTTTAGCTTCCATGCCTTTCTTCAAACCATCCATATTCACTTCCATGCCTTTCTTCAAACCGTCCATCTTCACTTCCATGCCTTTCTTCAAAACTTCCATTTCATTTTTTGTTGCTCTTTGCGAGAGTGAAAATTGTTGCACTTGCTCTTGTAATTTTGATAGATCATGTTGCAATTCTTCATCTTCATGAGTCATGGTAGAGCCTTCTGAAGGCTTAATGGGTGTTGAATTCTTTTTAGGTGCCATTTTAGAATCCAATATTGATACCTATTCTACAATAGGCCCTTGCAATCAATTCAACTTGATTCTTCAAACAAGACTTATGCAATTCAGGAAAAAAACATACACACCTTTTTCTTGCTTTGAGGAGCTCGATATTGAAATTGTATTATCTCTGTTATTTCAGATTTTCAATATCTGAAATTTAGCACTGAAGTAGCCCTCTGAATTATCTTTTTAATGCCACAGGTCTGACCTGATTTGGATTCTCCAAGACAAATTTGTGTCCAATCTCCCACAATGACCTAATTCTGGACTGGTTCAGTAGAGCGAACTTGTACGACTTGCCACGTGTCACTGTTTTGTCCTTTGTCTCTGAAATTGATAGCAAAGAAACTACAGGCCGTGTATTTGCGACCACTTTTGACGGCACTCCAATCCAATCTTCAGAGAGAGAGTTATTGAACTTTTCCCACGATCACCTCTTTGAGATGAAATTCAGGAGCCTGAAAAAGCACTACCTTCCACAGATCATATCTCCAAAAATATTGCGAACCAAGCTCTGAAATTTTTTGATGAATTTCCTCAAGATTTCAGCTTCGCACCATATGAATTTCAGATTCTGAACCTTCGTAGAAAAAAATTTATAGCGCAAATTCCACGATGACCTGTTTAGGAGCCTGAAAAAATACCTGACTTCCACAGATCCTATCTCCGCAATTATTGCGAACCAAACTCTGAAATTTTTATACAAGCTTCCTCAGGATTTTTTCTGCGCACCCTAAAAATTTCAGCTTCTGAAACTTCGTAGAAAAAAAAGTTATAGCGAAAATGCCACGATGACCTGTTTGGAGCAGCGAAACCCTAGAATCCAAAGCTCTGATACCAAATGTTGTGTAACCAGCTCCAAAAAGAGAAGAAAAGAGATATCAACGCCTTAGAAATGAGCCACTTCGAGGGAGCAACCTCCAATACATTACATAAATGAACAATTCTTGGATGATACAATTTACAAAACCTCCTTTCTATATATAGGAGTCCATGGGGCCATAATGTAATACTAGTGGGCCACAATGTAATCCTAGCCGACCTAACAATAATAATTTAAGGGCACAATAATAATAAAATGGGGGTTAAAAGGGTACAATAATAATAATAAGGGACTATACTAGTAATATAGGGACCTAACACAAACACATCAGAAAATTCTCTAAACAACTCAAGGTATTTCAGCTTAATGTGAGCTAACAATGTTTTGGATAATTTGATCATTTTAGGACTTTATTTACTGCCTATATTGCACTCTTCTACTTCAGCTTTAGTAGGTTCTATTTTTGGCCTTTTTGAAAAATCATTAAATTCAAACAATTCTTCTAAAGGGACCAGTCCTTTTGGCAAGCTTTCAGTTTTGGATTGCAACACTTCTAGATCTTCTTTTTCTAAATCTGCGTGTTTTTTTGTTTTATGTTTGTGTACTTTGGTTAACAGATTTATATCAGCAATTTCAGGAGTTTCTTCTTCTTTAAAAAGTGTTTTTTCCTCAGTAAGACAGTCTTCTTCATAATCTAAATATGAGTTTGGCATTTCAAATTCATTTCTATACTATAGGAAGTCTTCTATTTGTTTATCTCCTTCAAAAACTTGCCAGTACTTTTCATTGTCTGGGACTCTTGGTCTGCATTTGACTTGAATTGTGTATTGTTTGATCTCATAAGGTCTTAGACATGTACTAGCAGCAAAGGCTAATCCATTGGCAAGGATGTTTTGGTTTCTAGGGACAAAATTAAGTTTGAATTCAGTAAATGATTTTAAAAAGTCCATGGCATCATCTCTATAGGCTCTTAGTCTGGGATGTTTGGCAGTATATTCTCCATTTACTTTCCTAATTATCAATTCTGAATCCCCATGAACTATGATCCTCTTGGCTCCTAGTTTTTTAAGCAATTGTAGTCCTAAGAGGAGTGATTCATATTCTGCTATGTTGTTGGTACAATGAAAGTTTAATCTGTATGAATGTCCTTCTGCATGATTGTTTTCAGTATTGTGCACCCATATGCGTGCTCCTGCACCAGTTTTAGTACAAGACCCATCAAAACTCATGCTCCAAAGAGGATTATTTTCAGATTTTTTTATCAATTTCGTCTTTGTCCTCTCTGTTTGGTTTATTTTGATCATTACGGTGTTCTTTTTTAGGATCTGCACTATGTTTTTCAGTGTCTTGTTCCTCAAGATTTTCAATGTGTTGAGGAATTTCTCTTTGATTGTTATGATCGGCACAATGTTGATGATTGTTTCGTAGCTCAAGACCTTTATTTTTTTTGTTGTGATTTTCTGAATTAGCAAATTGTTTGTATGACTTTCCTTTCCCTTCCTCTTGTTCTATGGCTGCCACTGTGTTAGCTAATTTTTCATTTCCTAATATTTGCTCATTAGGAATCTCATCACTATACAAAATGAATGAGTCAAGGTTAGTATGTATAGAATAAAGAGGGGAGTTTTCTGGTCTTTCTTGGCTACTCACCATGTATTTCATGTGTGTTTCCCTATAAAGTCTTCTAGGTTGACTGAAGACAGGGATGGTGGCATAAGTCATATCCATTTGCATTGTGCCTTGCAATTTAGCACCCCAAGATCTCGAAATAAGCATACCATATTTGGGGGGTATATCAGCCACAACAATGTCCATCACTAAGCTTTTGGCTGGGATTTGTGCTAAATTTACACAAAGATATTTTATTAGGCCTAGACATTTAACTCTGCTTGAATCAAAGGAGTATGAATCTCTATAAGTTCTTCTTACCTCAAGGCCTAGTTTTTCCATTATCACTTTGGGCATTAGGTTATGTGATGCTCCTAAATCATGCATGGAATTGTGTAAAATTTTATCATGGATATTTAAACTGACATAAAAAGGAGGAACTACTCCTTCTTGAAATCTTCCTTCAACTTCTGGTCCAAACAGAAGCTCAGGTTTGTCATCATTTAAGTTAACAGAGTCATTGTGATCTCCTATGTTCAAAGATTTTAACAATTGGGCCCTATATACATCTTGAGTGACTAATTCAGTGAGAGGGATAGAGATTTTTATCTTGGCGATTTCACTCTCTGTGCTGAAAGGAGTTTGAGTTTGGGAAATGTTTAATTGAGCCTTTTTAGTCACTGTTCTCTCGGCAGAATCATCTTGCTGGTTTTTATTATTTACAGCAGTTAAAATGGTTTTTTCAGGAGCATTAGATGAGGTGCTAATGCTGCTAGGTTCACCACTATGTTTGTCTTGAATTTGGGTATTTTTTCCCTTGTTTTGATTAGAACCTTCAGCCACTATGTTATTGTTTTCAGCTGTCTTTTTGTAAGTATTTGAAAGGTTTTTTTTAGCAGAATTTTCAGAGGTTTTCTTCTCAGGAGTGTCTTGGTTCTTCTTACTTCTCAAGTCATATTGTTTGTGCACTTCCATTATGGCATTTTCAAAGCCTAGTTTACAATCTTCTGATTCTAGGCCTTCTTCCTCATCAGGTATGTACGTGACTTGTTCTTCTTTATTGAGGAAAACAGTATCCTCATTTTTTACTCCCAACATGTTTATGTGATTTTCCTTTGTTTCTTCTATTGTTTCCCCCTCTTAATCAACATAATTATGTTGGAAAGGATGTCTAATTTGTTGATCAGGGCCTCTTTGTCTAATTTGAGGGGGATTCCTTCTAAAGTTCTGATTCTGATTTTTATTTTTATTTTGAGGAGCTGTTTGGTTTTCTTTAGGATAAGCTCTCTCAGTCATGTTTATTCTTTCCATCATCATCTTCATGGTACTAACCAAATTATCAATTTTTGAGTCTAATGTGGAAGGTTCAGCTTCATCTTTGTAGGTAACCTTCCTTTCTTCTTTCAATCTAGCCCTTCTGGCATTAAGGTTAGCTTCTACACTTACTGCCCCTTTCTGCATGTCTTCTAATGTAAGGGGTTCTCTCTCTCTTAACTGATAACACATGTCTGGGTCAAATCCTTCAAGAAACTTTATAAAGGCTAAGCCTTGTGGGGGTTTCATTTATGGAGGCAGTGCATTATAAACAATATTGAATCTAGTGCAATAATCTTGGACAGTCTCTCCAGCATTTATTTTAAGATCATTGTATTCTAACAGGATTTTAAGGGGGTTTCTTTTGACTTCCCATTTGTTTAGGAATAAATGATGAAAAGATGGGAGGTCATTGATATTGTTAGGGGCTAAGCCTTTGAACCATTTTCTAGCTTATCCCCCTAAAATTTGAGCAAACATTCTAATTTTAATGGTTTCATCATCTATTTCTTGTCTATCAAAGTAATCATTCATTCTATCCACATGTTGTTGAGCTGTAGTAGAACTACTAGCATCATATAATGGAATCTTTGACTTATAGTACTGTGGCAGAACAAGTAAAGGTAAAGGAAGGACTAAGGGAGCATACCATGTTGCCATGATATGAAGTTGTGGGAGAAATGGGGGATTTACAAGTGGAGGAAGCTGATGAAGTGGAGTGGTTTGAACATTGGATGTATGAGTGGGTGTAACAGAAGTATTTGGATCAGCAAGAGATTGTTGAGCAGATTTGGGATGAGAGAAAACAAAGTTATGAATGAAATGAAGATCGGGTGGAGTGGATGGGGAGGTTTCTCTGCTGCTATTATGTTGTGAATTTTCAGGCTCAAAGTCTATCTGATCTATACCACTAAGTGACTTGGTTCTATATGGGTTCCTTATGAAATGAAAGTCAACTTGGGTACCTTGCAGAGCTGTAATATTTTCAGGAACTGAACTTGCTCTGTATATTGGTCTGACAATAGCTGGGTTCTTAGATGTAGGAGATTTCCTAAGAATGATTTTTGGATTATCAACTATTTCAGGAGGATTTGGGTCAGGATAGGCTCTAGTATGAATTATTTTAGAAGCCAGGATTTAGAACCAATAATGAGAAAATTTTAGCCAAGTATGACAGTCTTTGAAGGCAACTAATTTGTGCAAGAAAACTTAATACTCAAAGTTCTCTCAGCTGGGTTTAATGATGTTTTTACGATGAAATAAATTTCCCAGTGGAGTCTATGGAAAACCAAGGGGAATCAACAGGCCTACTGAAAACCAGTGGAGTCACCAGGTGGAAGATTTTTACTTGTTTTCTAAGACTGATTGTTGTCCACCATCAACAATTAGGAACCAATCTTGGCAGACACTTGATTCATTTTAAGAATGAGATTTCTGAGTAGTGAAGTTATCTATTATTCAGTATATTCCCCAGTATGGTCGCCACTATGTTGGCTCCCTGTAATTTACAAGATTGGCAATAATAAACGCTGTAGGGGGCCACATCAGAACCACTTTGGAATCCTAGGACCTAACCTTCCTGGATTCGGATAGGGATCTCTCTAATAAGTGTTTTCAAAGGATATATATTAATGCTTTGTTTATGATATTAGGCTAGTTATGAAGCTCAGAGAACTTGTTTTTTTGTTTGGTTGGGATGGACATCATTAATTGAAGAATTTAATTGAAGGGTGAAGGAGAGGGCAGATTGAAGAATGTTTCAGCTTAAAGGATAGGTCAAGAAATGGTATCAACCCATTGGGCTATGGAGTCATAAAAGGATTTAATTGTACAACAATTCTTGAAGGGTTTCTGTAGGGTAAGTCATCTATATCAAAGGATCTTTTAGATTGAATTGTGATATGAAACATTAAACTGTTGTGAAGGAAGCAAAGCTAGAACCAATTATGAATCTAACTTCACTAAGACAAGAAAAGCCTTTCAAAGTAACTGTTTGAAGCAAGCCAAAGGATAGGGAAAACCATAGAATTCTTTAGACAAACTTTTATTAAATCACACATTTCAGACGAAAATCCATTAATCCTAAGACTACTTTCATAAAGGAGAAAAAATTAAAGAGAACAAGGAGAATAGCCTAAGATCAGACAAAAACTTTGAATTATAGCCTGATTTTGGCATATTCTCAAGGGATCCTCCTAAGAAACTGTTAAAGACTAGCCAGAGAATAGGGAAAACCATAGACTTCCCTGGATTAGCTCTACTTAGAAAACTTTGAAAAGAACATTCAAAAACAATATCTCAAGTTGTACACAGAAAGACATGGGTTCGCCAACATTTCTTCACTGGTTATACTCTATTGAATCATTCTTAAATCAACAACCTGGATAAATCTAGAGGGAAATTAAGAATCCTCTAAACATACCTTAGCAGAATAAAATGTAAAGATAAAGCTTTCAGACATAATAGGGTACTTTTTAGTAAATCCTACTCTAAATTTTATGTTCTTTATCAGAGAAAATGGACAGCATGTAAAACATAAGAAAAGACAAAACAATGAGGAAAAACATCACCATTAACATAGACCAAGATCCAATGAATCAAATTGTATTATTTATGTTCAAACCAGTTACATACTTCAAGTCCAACGGGTCTTTACAGCTCAAAAATTATCTTCTCAGCCTAGTGTTCTTCAACTACTCAACAACACTTCAGAAGCTTCAGCAATTATCTTACAATTCAATAATAATCCAACCAACACTTTACAATGTGCTCCTCATGGAGTATTTATAGATGAATGAGGAGGTGGAGTGAAATAAAGGGTTCTATTTTGTTCATTGAAGACAAAGTAAATGCTTCTCGACCTTAGGGAATTTACATAACCCAAGATAAAGAATATCTGATGTTTTAACTCTGTTAAATGGATATTTTATTAACTTCTGAGCTACTTAGTCACTTTTGTTGACTTTTAGGAAAATTTGGTAGGCTGGAAATAAATTTTGAGCTATATTTCTAAAATATCTCTGACTGTGCATTCAATTTGTATGCTCTTGAGGTAAATAAGCTTGTAGGTGGCATTTTTTGGTTTCTGGGGGATTAATTGCTTCACCGATCTGGAATTTGAAGTAGTCCCTTTGCTGATCTATCTTATTTTGTCACTTTAAACACAAATTTAAGCCATTGATTGTGCTTTAAGGCCTTTCTAATCATCTTTTGTCTTCAAACTGCATCTTTATCTCATTAAACTACATATTAAGCCTTTGATCTTCAAATTTTATGCTGAACCTTTAAACTTTAATCTTCATCTTTAATCTCTAGTTTTCTTCACTGTTCTTCTGTACAGGTGGCTTTTTGCATTGAAGGGTTTGATTATTCAGTCAATGATCATAATACATTGACTAAAAAACTAGAGATTTACCCTTTGTCCCCTTTTTTCATTCAATTAGGCCTTAGAGGATCCTCACCTTGGGCCCTGCAACTGTATTTTGTTGTGGGACGGCTTTCATAGTTTATCCGCAATTAAAACCTGCAACAAACAACCAATAATCAAAATAAAACCTGTGTTTAAATGGGTCTAATTCTTTAGAGGGTTCGGCGAGGGCGAAGAGTAATGCGGAAGGAGGAGAATGCGCAGAGGAGTTTCATGGTGGAAGGGCACAGAAACCAGGGTTTGAATTCAAATATGGGGGCGAAATTTAATGATAAGTGGTTTTGCGGAAAACCACGAGTGGTTTTCACGCATGGTCGAGGTGGTTTGTGGTATTATGTTAATTGGACGTGATACGGTCGAGAGGACGACACGTGTCCCCCTCAAAATCGTTGGTTTCATGCGGAAGTTGCACGATGGAGGAGTTTGGGTGAAACAAACGCGAAATGGAATGGTGATTGTCCGATCTGGGCAATCCAGAACGATGGTTGTGAGCGAGCGCAACTGAAAAACTTGCGCGATCGGGTGGGACCGGAAATGACGTCATCTGTCTTATTGTTTAATGGAATGTTTAATCGATAGGGTGAAATAGCAATGACGAGTGATGATCTTTGGATGAAGGAGATCAATGTCTCAGATTATATCGGTGGAGAGGCTTTGGTAAAAGATGATCGGGAGGAAGGCTGGTGAGGCGATGGAGCGAGGACCATTAGATCAAGGAGATCAACGATCAGGATTATATAGGCAGAGATGAACATAAGAGAAGTGGCTAAGACTTTGCTGGTGGTCACGGGTGATCACAGGCCTCAGTTTTATGGTGAAGAAGGGACTAAGGGCTTAAGAAAAAGGCACTTAAGGCCTTATGTTAAAATGGGCGGAAAAGGCCAAAATGAAGGTTTTTAAGGCCTAAAAGGGGTTCTGATAAGTTAGAAAAAGGGGTTTAAAACCAAATAAAGGGGATTTATATGGTTTTAAGAGGTTTTCCAAGGAAATGGAGGATAATGAAGGGAAAATGAGGGGAAAATGGGTGAAATGAAGGAAATATTTTGAAATGGAGAAATGGTGGGGATTATGGCTTTGAAGGCAGTTTTCTTTTTGAATCAACAAGGCTTCTTTGAAGGATTTTTTAAGTGAAAACATCAGTGAGATGGGTCTTATGGACAAGAGACATAGAAAGGCTTCAAGAACTCACAAATTTGCTCCAAATTTGTTTCTTAAAGGTTGGAAGACTTGTTTTAGCCATCATTAGTTATGAAAAAAATTTATTGATGCTAATAGCTCACACAAGAGGTGCTGGACCTTCTCATCCTGATCGTTACAACATTGGACAAATTCCTTTATGGTCCTGAAGGTAGTGGGTTTCCCTACCCTGACAACTTTAACTTTCAAGAGTAAAAATCGTTCTGTTAGGAACAAGGCATAGTTGGTTGCCAGAACTCTGCATGATAGCTCATCATGTTGGAAATATGATGCAGGATGTTGTCCTTGATGGCAACCCACTAAATGAAGATGAAGACATGCGACTGTTGACATGTGTTGTCCTTGATGGCAATCCACCTGATGAAGTTATTCTTGACATGATAGACTTGGTAAATGATGTAAATATGATGTTTGTTGACAATATGATGCTAAGTGTTGTCCTTGAAAGGCAACCCACTTGATGAAGATAATGACAACTTACTTGATGAAGTTGTGCTTAAGAGAATGTGTTCCTGATGAAGAAAATATGATGTTTCTACAGTGTGTACAGAAGGCTATGAAGAAAGGATTTCAGAATGTACTCAAAGTATGATGAAAAAGAGTATGTCTCTTGGTATACGCGTATTGGCCTAGGGGAAGTCGCGTATGCACGCGGAAAATAACGTCCCAAGTCGCGTATGGGCTAAAGCGCTCAAAAAGTGCAAAACCAAGGGTAACCACCATGGTATTGACCCATTGTATTGGGTAATGATCCGCCTAATTGACCCCGTCCAAGTAGTTTTGGGCTCATGGTATTGTTTTGGCCCATGGTATTGAAAAAGGGGCTCATGGTATTGAAAAGGATAAACCTATATAAGGAGAAGAAATTCATTGTGGAAATAATGAGTGTGGGTGCAAGATGTCTGAGCTTGAATGAATACTTCTCTCTGAAGTATATCTGAATGGAAAGGGTTACACTTGAATGATAGATCTGAATGTATGATGCACCAATTATGAAGAAGGGGATCTAGATCTGAATTGCTCTTGTATTTGCTAGATCTGATTATGGAAGGCTTAGATCTGTGATGAGGCGAGCATCTAGGCGAACATCTGTCTGAAGCAAAAGGGTAGATCTGAACTGAATATCTGATCTGATGAAGTATGCTGTTCTGTAATGATTGAAGATCTATACGCTACTTCGCCGCGGAGGAAGCGCGTATATACGCGGCTTCAGCGAAGAGAAAGCGCGTATGCGCAATAAAATATACATTGTGGTATACGCTGGTTTGTGTGGACGGAAGCGCGTATATACGCGACATCAGTGAAGTAAAAGCGTGTATGCAAACTAGGGTTTGCTGAAGCAAGGGGTATGAAATATCTGATCTGTTCTGCTATCTGATCTGTGTTGATATGTATCTGTTGATGATGTATGTTTGTGCTTAAAAGTATGGAAAGGGTTTGGTCTGGAAATATGATGAATTGTGGCCTACAAGTTGTGTTCTATTGAAGTGGTTGGATCCAGTGTGAAAATTGATGAAACGTGGTCCAAGGTGGTGCTGAGGGTTGTAGCCTTCAGTCAGGGGGTTGTAGCTCCCTTCCAGGTGAGGCTGGTAAACGAGAGCAGGAGGTCGTAGCTCCCTTCCAGGAGAGGCTGGTAAACGAGTCAGGGGGTTGGAGCTCCCTTCCAGGAGAGGCTGGTAAACGAGCGCAGGTGGGTGCCTGCGTGCTGGTCAAGTCTGCGCCAGCATATATGTTGTAAGATGTTTTCTCTATAATAAAATATTGAAGGCTGAGCAACTGCAGCGGTGGTTTTCTCCCGATTTGGGTTTCCACCTAAAAATCCTGGTGTTCATGTGTGATGCTTTGTGTGATGATTTATTCTGTTATTACTGCACATGTTTACAGTTTATTGAACATCTGATGAATGAATGATTGAATGATCTAAGTGAAGAGTTAATTACATATCTAGATCTCTGTGTATATGCGAGTTTAATAAAGGGGATCCGCGTATATACGCCGGTTTACTGAAGGAAAGTAGCGTATGGGTTTTAAGGAATGAAAAAGTAAAAAGTTTTGAATATGCTGTAAATACTGATTCACCCCCCCCCTCTCAGTATTTTTCCCAACACATCATTATATAGAGAGAAAATTGTAGAGATTTTCTTCTTAGCTTGCTCTACTTGTTCTTATACAACTTTAACCTTTTCCTTCTCTCCTCTATGTTGGGCGAATGTCTCATATTCTGTGATGGAGAGGTCAGTGAACTTCTTTTACAGTGCCTGATATTCTTGTAATAGCACCACCTCCTTCATGCACTGTGTTAGTTCATGCCACACTTGCACTAGTTCATTTCATAATCTTTGGTTGGGAGCTATCTCTACTAGATGGGCATAGGCAGGGGCTCCCTTTTTTTGGGTCCCTTTTTCCTCTATAACCTTCTGCTCAGTTTGGGTGGAGGCTTCGATGATGTTTGCCAGTTCCATCTGCACTTCAGCCTTGGTGGTGTCTTCCAGGTTGGTCTGTATTTCAGCTTCAGTAGTAGTTATTAAATTGGTTTGTATTCCAGTTTCCATGGTGTTTGCTAAGTCAGTTTGCATTTCCTTTTCAACAATATTTACTGGTTCTATTTGAGTTCTTGCAATAGAGGTTTTTGTCCTTGGCTTCATGGCCCTTCTTTCCTTTTTTAGTTGTTTCCTCCAATATTTTACCAATTTTTCCAATCTCTTGCAGGTCATTCTTAATTTCTCACTTCTCCTTTCATATGAACCTTCACCTATTCTTATTTCAGCAGGTGATAGGGGAGCAGAATTCTCTTTTTCAGGGATAGTGTTTAGAACTGTGTTTCTGATTACGTCTTCAGAATTGACCTCAATGTGAGGGTCCTGACTAGGAGGATCAATGCTACCTCTTGGTGATAAAGGGGTTTTCTATATGTGTGTGCTTTGGTCCACAAGGACAGTGTCACCTGAATAATCCTATAATTCCAATCTCTCCTCTATCTTTCCATCATTATATACTTCGTAATTATCAATAGGAGACAAAGCCTCATCATCTCGTGGTTCCTCTTGGTGAGGTAGGACATTATTGTGACTAGAGCTACTGGGGGTGGTGGTTTTATCAACAAGTTCCTCTTGCTCCCCTGCTTCCAATGGGTTTCTCAAATCATAGTTTGTCCTTATTTGTCCTAGGACTCGGGCCATTTCCTCCTCGAATTATTGCAAGGGTGCATGGGATGGTCATGCTTCCTCCATGAGGTTCGAGGTTCCCTGGGATATCCTGGGCCGTTTTTTCCTACTTGGCTCTGATGTTGAGGTTGGGCCTTTTTCTTCTTGGAGGATTTACCCTAGGGGGCTCAATTTCGGTTCCATCAGGGTTTACTTCTGATTCCTGTGCCTCGAGGTTGACGAAATTATCCCATGCTATCTGCTGCATATATAGCTCATGAATAATGATTAGTTTTGTTAAGCCCTAGTGACTAACCACTGCTTGAGGCTTCTTGGCCTTCCTTAATCAAACAGCAGTATCATGCAATACAGAATTCAAAAAGGCAAGCAGATTAATTGAAATTTTTTGTTTAAGTGCAGCTAAAAGTTTGAGCTGTCAAGGTTTTACCACATCCCGACGTCCTTCGCATGTAATAAACTTTTGGATGAGTGCCGCCAGCTCCTACCATGGTTGGTGTAAAGAGGCAGGGTTAATCCCTCTGTTTTTTCGTTCCAACAGTTCATCCGGGTCCTGGTATACTGCTACTTCTTCTCTCAGGAGGAGATGCTTTTCTGCCCATCTTTCTCGTTGCGCTGGTATTCCATAAACTTCTGCAACAATTCCCTCTGTAACTGGTATAGTTCAGCCATTAACTCTGGTTTTCCCTTCTTGCAAATTTTGCAAAAATTCGATTGCAATTCTCGTGTTGGATCCTTGTAGTCTGTGTACATATTTCAACCATCCAGCTCGTTGGAGGATGGCACTTGCTGCCTCTGAGATTAGAAATTTTGTAGGCTCGCTTTGAAGGGTATTTCCTCCCATAACTGATATGCTCTTTTCCTCTGATTATTTTTCTTCTTGGCTCTGTTGTTTCAACTGGATGTTGTCTACAAGCAGAAGAGAGACTGCGGCTCTGCGTAGATAATCTTCATGACTTAATTGTAGTGTTTATTGATGCGTCTGACGATATTTGTGCAAGTATTTCACATTCTTGCCGAATCAAGGCCAATTACACCCCCTCCCTCAAAGAAAGGGAGCCCACGCCCTCAAGTACAGGAGAGATTTGGCCGGTTATGAATGCAGACAGGGGAATGTCAAAATTTGGTAAATATACATGTCAAGGATTGGTGGTTGAGTAATTACTACATACGCGGAAAAAAAGGTCAAATTTAGAAGTTTTCATAATTATATCTTGTGCGGAAGTGACAGGAAAGTGAGATGGAATAGCATTTCCATTCTTGCGATATGATGTCCTTGCACGACTGAAAATTTATGACGGAAGCAAGACTGAGTTAAGTAATGATTGGCATTGTCATTCCAAAGTTCAAAATATGTAAACATATCTTTGTTAGTTATTCTTATGGTAAGTCATGATTGTTACTAATTCGAGTAATAGCTTTGTGGAGAAAAAATAAAAATAAAAAATGGAAGACAAGGCGTATATAATAGCAATTGGCTATTGAAGGAGCATTCTTTCATACCACAAGCAGAGCCACTGCTGCCAGCAGGCATTCGTAGCCTCAACAGGGTTGCTATTTTAACCTGAAAAATGAGCCAAGATCCTTATGTAAGAATAGTTGTTTTACCAATTTTATGGAGAGATCACCATGCTGGTATGGTGGCCAGGTACCCATGGTGCCACTCACTAGAGTTGTAGCAAAGTGATTAGGTCGGCTCGTGATGAGACCTCATGTCCTTCAATTTATTCAGAAGGTCATTACCCTGATGTGGTGGCCATAATGGGCATGTCAATTTCTACACTCCTATGAACATGGTAGGTTGGCTTGTGATCAAACCCCCTATCCTCTCTTAAGATTTGCATGTAAATGTAGCACTTCTTTTGAATTGTAACATTTTGATCTATAAGGAGGTCCCTGTGCTGGTGTGATAGCCAGATAATCACAATGCCATTCACTAGAATTGTAAAAGAGTGATCAGGCCGGCTCGTGATGAGACCTCCTGTCCTTCTAGTAGATGAGAAGGTCATTACCCTGGTGTGGTAGCCATAATGGGCATGTCACTTGTTAAATCCTTATGATCATGGTAGACTAGCTCGTAATGAGACGCCCTATCCTCTTAAAGATTTGCATGAACACATAATGATTGTTAAGGGAGGCTCATTGACTCCTTAAGGGTGAGGGATGGTGAAAGAAGCGGGAAAAAATAATACCATTAATACCCCTTGTTCCATTTCTTCATGCTGTAGAGACATATTACTCAAATAGTGCAAAAATACATATCATCATAAGGTCCTGAATTGTTTGATATCAAACTTGAACTATGGGTGACTTAGCCTTTTATTTCATGTGTGCATAATGTCAACTTCCTGTTCAAGAATTATAGTGCCAAAGGGTTATCATATTTGTAATTTTACCATTTTCCCTCTCTCTTCCAACTGCCATTCCCTACTCAAAATTACTTAATTATAAAAAGAATGGATACTTAAGTTCGTCAGACAACATCTGTTCAGAGATTAAGTAGCAGTTGTTCAAAGGTTACTCGTCATTTTAAAAAAATGCTCAAAAATGGTTGTTCAATTCTAATGAACAGCAGTCATTCAAAGATGGAACAAAATTTGTTCCCAAATTGAATAGAAAAAATAAAAACACAGCAGTAAACAGCTTTTCAGCTCATCCTAACAGCAGCCATCCAAGAAATGAAAAGCAGTTTTTCAGGAATTGAACAACACATTTAAAAACGTGAAATAGTTGTTCGATTGTGGTTGAATTGGCAGCCGTTCAAAAACTGAATAGTGGTTGTCCACGAATTGAACAACAAAATTTAAAAACACGGCAAAAAATTGTTCAATTTGGTTGAACCGCGGTCATTCAAAAATTGAACAGCAACTGTCCACGAATTGAACAGCAAAATTAAAAACACAAAAAAAACCTGTTCAATTTAGTTGAACCGCGTGACCGTTCAAAAATTGAACAGTAGTTGTTCACGAATTGAATAGCAAAACAAAAATCTGTTCAATTTGTGGTTGAACCACGGTCGTTCAAAAATTGAACAGCAGTTTTTCATGAATTGAACAGCAAAATTAAAAACACAAAAAAAAAACTATTCAATTTGGTTAAACCGCGGCCATTCAAAAATTGAATAACAGTTATTCTTGAATTGAACAGAAAAAGAAAAACACAAATGAACAATTGTTTAGCTCAGTTGAATAGAATTTGTTCACAAATTGAACAGCAAAGTAAAAAAAAGGTAAACAAAATGACTATTCAATTTTGGCTGAATCAGCGGCCATTCAAAGATTGAACAGCAGTTGTTCCATAATTGAACAGCAAAAAATAAAAACACAGTCACTGGTTGTTCAATTAAACCGAACAGCAACCATTCAAATATTGAACAACAGTTGTTCACGAATAAAATAGCAAAAACGAAAAAGACACAGCAAATGGGAAGAATGTACAACAAGACAAAACAATTATGTACATTATTTACAAGTGATGTTGTCAAACCTCTCATGTACTTGAGCTTGTGGGGTTGTCACCCCCTTACACCACAACTTGGATGATGGGATCGTTTCGTGCCCGTTGACAGAAATATTCTTTCGTGAGAGATTTGCGATAGAGGCATACTCTGTGCCCGTTAACTCGAAATGTTGAACCAGACCCATCTATGGTGGTCAAGATGAGGGTACCATTGCTATGTACTTCCTGAATTTCAAATGGACCAAGCCACCTTGTTTGCATTTTTCCTGGAAAGTCTTGGAATATGGAGTCATAGAGGAGTGCCCAATATCCTTTCTTAAATACCTTCCTCTTTATTAGGTTTTCGTGCCCTCAGCTTGCTTTTGTTGAATGATCATTGTGCATTGAAGGGAAAGTAGTCAAATTTCATCCAACTCATTTATTTGCTGGAATCTTTTAGCTTGAGCTTCTGTTAAGTCCAATCCCACTTCCTGGGCTTTTCTCAAAGTTTTAATTTCAAACTCAATAGGGAAGATAAGTTCCCTCCCAAATACTAGTTGATATGGTGAATATCCAGTGGTATTTTTCCAGGTTGTTCGATAAGCCCATAAGGCTTCTGGTAGTCTAGTGGCCCAATCCTGGCGGTGTGCTACTACTGTCTTGGTAAGGATTGCCTGCAGGACTTTGTTAGTGCTTTCGGACGTAACTCTATGAATGATATGGTGATTTCCTAAGGTATATGTGATCTTATTGCCTGTGAATTGTGCCCCCCCATCAGTTATCACTTCCCTTAGCAAGCCGTATCATACAAATAGTTCAAAGAGAAAATTAATTACTGATTCTTCCGTGGCTCTTGACAAGCCCACTGCTTCCACCCATTTGGTGACATAATCCGTGGCAACTAATATGTGGGCTTTCTTGTTTGATGGTGTGTTGAATGGCCCAACGAAGTCCAACGCCCATTGTTCAAATGGTTCCACCACCAATTGTGGTTGTAGCGGCATTTCATCAGCTTGGCCTGGGTAGCCTATTCTTTGGTAGCTATCGCAAGCCTGGACATGCTTCTTTGCATCTTTGAAAATCGTAGGCCAGTAATAGCCTAATTGTAACACTTTATGCCCTGTCTGTCGTTCTGCGAAGTGGCCACCACAAGGTTCATCGTGGCAGGATCGTAAGATGTCATAGATTTCGTCTTCCCTTATGCATCTGCGTATGTGCATATCGGCTCCTGTATGGAATAGCTATCCTCCAATCCAAGTGAATCTTGCGCTGCACTGTACAATCAATTTTCGTTCTCTCACCGCTAAATTTCTGGGTAGCTTTCCCACTTCCAAATAATTTTCCACATTTGCATACCATGGTGTTTTGAATACTACAGCAAATAGGTGTTCGTCATGGAATTAATCATCAACTATTAGTGTGTCATCTGTCTTGGGGACTATGGACAGGAAGCCTGCGACCACGTTTTCCTTCCCTAGACGGTCTTTGATTGTTATATCGAATTCCTGCAACAACAGTAGCCAACGAGTTATTCTTCCATTTGTGATTGGTTTATTAGCTAAATATCTAATAACAGAGTGGTCAGTGTACAGGAACACTTGATATCCGTTTATGTAGTGCCTGAATTTATTAATAGCATAAATTATAGCCATGAATTCTTTTTTAGTCATTTTATAATTTAATTTGGTAGGAGTAAGGTTTTTGCTGATATAATAACTAGGATAAAGATTTCGGTCTTCTTCTTAGCCAAGGACTGATCCTATTGTTGTATCAGATGCATCGAACGAGATGTGAATGGGCAGTTTCCAGTTAGGACCTTGCAAGGTTGGTGCTATTGAGACCAGCTTATTCAAGTTTGTAAAAGTGGTGTCACATTTCTCAGTCCAATGGAATTCAACATTCCCAGTCAGTGCATACAGAGGTGCAGCTATCTGTGAGAATTTTTTTATAAATCTGTGATAATATCCTGCATATCCCAGGAAACTGCGTACCTCTGTTTGTGTACAAGGTTTGGCCAAAAGAAGGATTACCTCTATTTTAGCTGGGTCTACCTGTATTCCAGCTGCAAAAATGTAGTGACATAGGATTACCCCCTCAGTCATCATCATGTCATTTTTCGTTGCTTATACATAGCTTAGTATAAATACATCATTCTAACACTTTTTTTAACGTTTCTAAAGCTTGGTCAAAGTCTTCCCCATAGGGTGTAAAATCATCCATATAAATTTCAAGTCCTTCATTTATTAAGTCAGAAAAAATGCTAATTATGGCTCTCTGAAATGTTGTTGGGGCATTCCATAATCCAAAAGGTAACACTCTGTAAGAGAAAGTGCCCCATGGGCAAGTAAAAATTGTCTTACCTTGGTCTTCGAGAGCTATTTGGATTTGATTGTATCCGCTAAATCTGTCAAGAAAATAAAAAAATCATTTCCCAGCCAATGTGTCAAGGACTTGGTCAATGAAGGGAAGGGGGAAATGATCTTTCTGAGTTGCTTTATTTAATTCTATGTAATCTTTGCAAATTCTCCACTTCCCATTCTTTTTAGGGACGACCATCAAAGGGGAGACCCATTTGTTGTCTGAGATAGGATAAATGAAATTTACATCTAATAGTTTTTGCAGCTCTTCTTTTACAATCTATTTTAAATGCAGGTTTAGTCTTCTTTGGGGTTGTCTAACGGGGTGCATTTCCCTCTCAGTATAGATTTGGTGTGTGCACAGTTGTGGGTCCAAGCCCTTCATGTCTTGGTAGTCCCATGCAAATGCACCTTGGTGCTTCTGGAGGAATTTTTTGAGTTTTTGCTTTTGGTTGTCATCCAAGCTGCCATTAATATTCAGAACCTTTCTTGGTTCGATCTCAATAGGCATACTTTTACAAACAGCGGTTGTGGAGCTATGTTGAGTCTTGAAGTCTGCCACAAGATCCTCTTGACCTTCATGTTTGAGGATTTTTTTCATCGTTTGGCATTTCAAATTTCAAAGTTTGGGTGACTGATTCATAACGTTATTAATCACATCATCTTCAGTTTGGTCCTTGAATTTGAGGGCTTCGGATAGTGTCAGAGGTGGACGGATGTTTTGCTCCCAATATGTATCCGGGTGTTTGTGAATTTTTATCATGGGCAGACTTGGTTTGGAAGGTGGATAAATAATGATATTTTTTATAGAGTTACCTCTAGTGATAGTCATGCTACCTGCTCGACAACCTATGTAAGCATATTTTGTGGCCAGCCAAGGCCACCCAAGAATCAATGGGTGCCCTTCCATCCTATTTTTTGGATTAATGACTAAAAAATCGGCTGGGTATTCCCATGAGTCCACAGAGACCATGATGTCTTGCATTGTACCTTATGGTCTGATAACAGATCTGTCAGCTAGTTCCAGAAGTGTGGTCGTAGGTTCTAAAGCTGATATGCCCATTTTTTCACAAGTTCCTGTAGTTAGGATGTTAATGGCTACCCCTAGGTCAACCAATGTGTTTGGAAATGAGCATCCAAAAATTTGCACGGTTACAATGGAGTTTCCTGGGTCTTCATAATTTACAGGTGATAACCTACCTAGCAGCAAGTCAGATAACGTTCCTACTGTTAGGAATCTGTAATTTTAGCAGATTGGTGAGACTAAAACTGCAGAAGCAACATTTCTGGTGACTCCGCTGGGGAACTCAGTTGAATTTGCACCTTGGGTTCCCTTTAAACCCTTTAAAAACGTTGTGAGTAAAAATCAGCGTTTTCAAGCACTACCAAGAAACTGGTAATCATGATAAAACTTGTTTGAATCAGTGACAAACTAGGTAAACCCTAGGATTCTCTTAAGACTTTATCTAACCTTGAAAGATCAGCTGGCTTAGCCATAAGAGTAAACTGTCCTTGTCTCATAACCGTAGCTAAGTTTTGAAACAGAGTTAGGATATTCTTAAAAACCATACAACTAAAAAATAACTTGGAAAAACCTAAAAATATTTCAGATTGGTATCCAATAAACATGGTGATGGACCATAAAACCTTTTACCCCTGAAAAGAGCTAAAAACTTCCACTTGGCAACTCCACAATCCTTAACAGACCTTAAGACTCCACTGGGAAGAACCCTTATCATCATAGTATCATTCAAACTCAGTTAGAGGACTATAGGATTGAAATTTCTGTAAACATATTAGTTAACCTCTCAAATATTGTCATACCTAGTTGAACTTTTCTTGTTTATTTGGGTCTGACAAACACAGCATAGTGGCTCCTAGAAAGATTCACACTAGAGCCCATCCTGACCCTAACCCACCTGACATAGTTGATAACCCAGAAAGTATCCTTAGGAAGTATCCTAGGAATAAATTATCAACTGTTTTCAAATCACCCTTGAGAGCTAATTCAGTCCCTGAAAATCTTTCAGCTCTACAACAATCACAAGTTGACTTAGTAAATCCTTTTAGAAATAGGTCTCTTGGTGACTTAGATCAGTTAGATTCTGAGTCTTCACTTTCATCTCCTGAAACAAGTGAACATTTGTCAGCAGAGAAACAACACCTCCTGATTTGCATTTCCTTCACAATTTAGGTGTCTCTCATCCAAGATCAACTTAGCAATCTATTCCTGGTCCATCCACTTCTACTCACCCTACATCCACTGTTCAAACCACTTCACTTCATCCCACTTTCCCTTTTGTTAATCCACCTCTTGTAAATCCACCTCCACCATATATCATGGCAACATGGTATGCTTCCTTAGTCCTTCATGCACCATTAGTCAATCTTCCACAGGACTATCAATCCAAAATTCCATTATATGATGCTAGCAATGCTACAACTGCATCACAACATGTGGATAAGATGAATGACTACTTTGACAGAAATGAAATTGATGATGATTCTATCAAGCTTAGGTTATTTGCTCAGAGCTTAGGGGGAGAAGTAAGAAAATGGTTCAAAGGTTTAGCCCCCCATAGTATTAATTATCTCCAAGCCTTCCATCAAACATTCTTAAACAAATGGGAAGTAAAGAAGAATCCTCTCCAGGTCCTTTCTGATTACAAGAACCTCCATAGAAACACTGGGGAAAGTGTGCAAGCTTACTGCACTAGATTTAACATTGTGTATAATGCACTTTCCCCAGAACTAAAACCTCCACAAGGCTCAGCTTTAAACAAGTTTCCTGAAGGGTTTGACCCTGAGATGGCCTATTAGCTGAGAGAGAGAGACTTTGCAACTCTTGAAGATATGCAAAGAGGCGCTCTTTCTATGGAGGTCAACTTAATGGAGAAGAGAGCAAGAATGAAAAATGAAAAGAGAGTTTCCTTTAGAGAGGAATCTACACCCTCTACTTCCAACTCAAAAATGGAGGAAATTATGGAAGAAATGATGAAATAAATGAGCATAATTAAGAGAGCACAAGCAAACCAAAACCAAAATGCTCCTCAAAATAGAAATCAGAACCAAAATCAGAATTTTAGAAGGAACCAACCTCCAAATAGACCTAGGGAAGATGATCAACAGATCACCCCTCCCTTTCATCAAAACTATGTAAGTGAGGTTGAGGAAACGGACGAGATAACAGAGGAAGATGATGTCAACATGTTTGGGGTGGAAGATGATGACTTTGAGATTCATTGCGACAAAAAACAAGGTCTATACACACTTTATGATGATAGAAGAGATGATGATGAAAATTATTATCAAGACATGGAAAATGTCATCATAGAGTCTCAAAGAGAATATGACCTTAGAAGCAAAACCAGTCAACAAACTCCGAACAAAAAAACCTCTGAAAAATCTTCACAAAACAGCACTGCAACCAAACCTAAAGTTGTCAAACAAAAGGACAAAACAGTGGCTATAAATTATGGTAATGATAAAGAGAAAGACACTCAAAACAAAGAAAAACTGAGTGCAGATATTAGCAGTACTAACACTTCAACTGGTACTCCTATGAAAACAATTTTGGCAAGTGTAAATGAAACAAATCAGCAAGTTGATATTGTTGATATAATGACAGCTAATAAGGCTAAAACCGACACTTTAAAGAGTCAAATTCCTTTCAGCCTGGAGCAGGAAATTTCAAAGATCAAAATCTCTGTTCCCT
Source organism: Pinus albicaulis (assembly GCA_034641835.2). Lineage (NCBI taxonomy): Eukaryota > Viridiplantae > Streptophyta > Pinopsida > Pinales > Pinaceae > Pinus > Pinus albicaulis. Next base: position 61,106,565 of record CM076573.1, on the reverse strand, counting down.
TGACTGAGTTAGCTGCCCAACATGTATATAGAACCCAAATTTTGAAGGCTTTAAACATTGAAGAAAATGACACGGTCAATCTTAATGATGACCAACCAGAGCTGATTTTTGGTCCTAAGATTGAAGGTAGATATCAAGAGGGACCTGTTCCTCCCTTTTATGTAAGTTTAAACGTTCATGACAAAAAAATTCACAACGCTATGCATGATTCTGGGGCTTCTCATAATTTAATGCCAAAAGCTGTAATGGAGAGCCTGGGTTTAGAAATCACCAGACCTTACAAAGACCTTTACTCCTTTGATTCCAGCAGAGTAAAATTTTTAGGATTAATCAAAGACCTCTGTGTTAACTTAGCCCAAATTCCAGCCAAATCTTTAGTCATGGATATTATTGTGGTTGATGTGCCCCCAAAGTATGGAATGTTACTATCAAGATCTTGGGGGCTTAGTTACAGGGGACTATGCAAATGGACATGACTTATGCGACTATCCTTGTTTTCAATCAGAATAGAAGACTTTACAGGGAGTCCCATATGAAATACACAGTTACAAGTCAAGACAGACCACAAAAATCTCCTATGTATTCTGTAAATACAAGCCTTGATTCTTTTATCATGTTTAATGAGGAAACACTTGGTGAACAAGTCACTTTAATAGGATTAATGGCTGATAGGGAGGAAGAGGAGAACAGCACAGAACTGTCAAAATAGTTTGTTGAACTGTTAAGCATTAGCAAACTAAACAAAGGTCTTAAACTACAAGTCATGCATCCTTTGCTTTTAAACATTGAGAGTCAAGAAAGCGGTCCTCAACCCAATAATATATCTGAGGAAATGAAACAAATTCAACTGAGTGTTGATACTCAAGAACAATCGGAAAGCACAGTAGTTGAAGAGAATGTTCATCAAACAGATGAAATTGAAACTAGTCCTCTGTGGAGTATGTATTTTGATGGATCCTGCACTAGAACTAACACTGGTGTAGGTGTCTGGATTTCCAACACTGAAAATAACCACACAGAAAGCATTTCCTGTAGATTAAATTTTCAGTGTTCCAATAACATAGCGGAATATGAATCCCTTCTCTTAGGCTTACATTTATTGAAAAAGTTAGGAGTCAGAAGAATTAATGTGTATGGGGATTCAGAGTTAGTCATTAGGCAAGTCAATGGGGAATATAACGCAAATCATCCCAGACTTAGAGCCTACCGAAACGATGTCATGGACATTTTGAAAACCTTTGAGGAGTCCAAACTATTTTTTGTCCCAAGAAAAAGAAATATTGCGGCCCACAATTTAGCCTTTGGAGCTAGGACATGCTTGACGCCATATGAAACCAAAGACTGCACAACTGAGATAAAATTTAGACCAGTTGTACCTGATAATGAAAAGTATTGGTAAGTGTTTGACAATGTAAACAAATAGAAGACTCCATGCAATTCATAAATGAATTTGAACTACACATTTCAGACTCGGATTATGATACAGATTGCAATGAAGAAAATTTCCTTGGTGAAGAAGAACCGTCTCCTGAACCTGTTAATATTAACCTGCTGTCAAGCAAACTAAAAAACAAAACGGAATTGGCTGCATAGTTTGAAACAGATGAGTTAGAAACTCTGCACTCTAAAGATGAAAGTTTGCCAAGTGGTCTAGCGCCTTTAGAAGATTTGTTTGATCTTAACGATGTGGCCAAAAAGCCAAAACTGGAACCTGTAGAGGCTGAAGTAGAAGAGTGCAATATAGGCAGTGAACTCAAACCTATGATGATTAAACTGTCTAAAACTTTACCAACTCACATTAAACTTAAATACATGGAGCTGTTTAAAGAGTTTTCTGATGTTTTTTCATGGAGTTACGAAGATCTTAAATCCTATGACACTGAAATAATACAGCACAAAATTCCACTCAAAGAAAACCAAAAACCATTCAAACAGAAACTGCGCAGAATAAACCCTGTTCAGTTGCCTTTGGTTCAGAAGGAGATCATGAAAATGTATGAAGCTGGTATTATTGTCCCTATTAGATATTCTGAATGGGTGTCTAATCCGGTGTCGGTTAGGAAGAAAACTGGAGAGATCAGGCTTTGTATATACTTTAGAGACTTGAACAAAGATTCATTAAAAGACAACTACCCATTACCAAAGATGGATCACATTTTACAAAGGGTGGTAGGGTCTAGAATAATTTATTTGCTGGATGGCTATTCAGGGTACAATCAGATCTTAGTTCACCCTGTTGATCAATTAAAGATAGCATTTACTACACCATGGGGCACTTTCATGTATGTGAAAATTCCCTTTGGTCTAATGAATGCTAGAGAAAAATTTCAAAGAGCCATGGACATAACTTTCTTAGAGGAACTGGGCTTCTTCATCATTATATACCTTGATGATGTCAGTATTTTTTCAAAAACAGATGAAGAGAACTTAGAACATTTAAGAAAAGTTTTCGAGAAATGCAAAAAGTTCGGAATATCTTTAAACCCTAAAAAGACACTATTCAGTCTCTAAGAAGGTAAACTTCTTGGGAAAATTATTTCTGAGGAGGGTATAAAGATAGATCCAAAGAGGATTGAGGCCATATTGCAAATCTCTCATCCTCGAAACATCAAAGAGTTGCAATCTTTCATTGGAAAGATTAAATTTTTGAGAAGGTTCATCCCCAACTTGGCTGAGCTCCTTAGGAATATCACAAACATGTTAAAGAAGGAGCAAGGGGTAAAATGGAGCTTGGAAGCAAAGGAGTCTTTTGAACTGCTGAAACAAGCGTTAACCAAAACACCAGTTCTTATAAGTCCTGATTTTTCAAAGGATTTTTATATTTTTTCATTTGCATTAGAACATACCATAGTTGTTGTCCTTTTACAGAAAAATCCGCAAGGACAAGAGAAGCCTATTGCATTCTTTAGCAAGGCATTGAGGGATGCCCCTTTGAAGTATAACATTATGGAGAAGCAAGCTTTTGCTTTGGTTAAAGCTTTAAAAGACTTCAGAGTATACATCCTGCACTCACACATCATTGCCTTTGTCCCAAACTCAGTTGTTAAAGACATTCTAACACAGGACCCAGATGGTAAGAGAGGTAAGTGGATTGTTGTTATCCTTGAATATGATTTAGAGATAAAACCCACTAAACTCATCAAAGGCCAAGGTCTAGCTAGATTAATGGCTGAATCAAATTTTGAATTTCTTGATATTAATATGATTAATGCTTTGGATGACTAAGAATAATTCTCAACTCCCATTGTTGAAAACCATTTTATGAATTCCTCTTAGTATGCTGATATTTTTTATGTTTTGCTTAATTTGAATACACCTCCTGGTTTGACCAAAAAAAAGGCAAGATTTCTCAAATTGAAAGCTATAAACTATTACATTATTGATAGATGTCTTTACTGGAAAAATGCAAGTGGTGTATTGCTTAAATGTTTGCCTGAGTTTGATGCAGAAAAGGTTAAATACCAGTTCCATGAAGGAGAGTGTGGAGGTCATTTGTACTGGAAGACAACAGCCAACAAAATCTTGAGGGCTAGTTTCTATTGGCCTACTCTTTTCCATGATGTGCACAAGATGATCCTAGCCTATCATAAATGTCAAATTTTTTAAGGCAAAAGAAAACTGCTACCCCTGCCTCTGCATCCAATCACTGTTGAAGCCCCATTTCAACAGTGGGGACTTGACTTCATAGGAGAAATCCATCCCCCATCTTCTACCCAGAATAGATGGATTCTCACTGCCACAGACTATTTCACTAAGTGGATAGAAGCCATACCTTGTAGACAGGCCAATGATTCAGTTATCATAAAATTTATGGAGACTAAGATTCTCTCCAGGTTTGGCTGTCCTACCAAGATTATCACTGATAATGCAGCAACATTTGGATCAAACAAGATGGTTGATTTATGTCACAGATATTAGATAACATTGGGGCATTCCACGGCCTATTACCCTCAAGGTAATGGACTTGCAGAATCCTCAAACAAAATTTTAGTGAACATAATCAAGAAACTGTTGGAAGACAACAAAAATTCTTGGCACACAAAGCTAGTTCATGCACTGTGAGCTGACAGATTGACTTTGAAGAAATCCATTGGCATGTCACCTTTTCAGCTGGTGTATGGTACTGATGCAATTTTTCCAAAAATCCTTGGTGTACCAGTAATGAAGTTGATTCAAGATTTGCAAACTGAAGATAATGACATGATCAGAAGAATAAATCAGACCATCCATCTTCACCACACCAGAGAGGAAGTTTATAACAAAACATTGCAGAAACAAATCAGCATTAAAAAGCTTTTTGACAGAAGAACAAAGGCCAGCAATTTCAAAATTGGGGACCAAGTTTTAAAGTAGGACTCAAGAAGGGAATAAAAGGGCAAGTATGGAAAATTTGACAACTTATGGCTTGGCCCTTACTCTATTCACTTAGCTGCTAGAAACAATGCATTTTTCTTGTAGGAGTTGAATGGAGCAAAACTGTTTGGGGTTCCTGTCAATGGCAAGATGCTTAAGCATTACTTCTCTTGATCCATGTTATGTTCCAAAAGCCTTTTTATCTTTTTTCCACTATAAATATTTCATCCACCATTGCATTCAAAGTTGTAAAAATCAAAAATACAAAAACAATGAAAAGAAAGAAAAGAGCGTGGATTGTGAAAACAAGAAAGGTATAGCCCCATACCAAAAAAGAGAAACAAATCTGAAAGTGTGCAAGCTCAAATTCCACTCCTGAATAACACACTTCTAGTTAGTCAAACTGTCTAATCTTGACTAATTAGCTTTAAATTTTCTGCTGATAAGATAGTGAAATCGATTTGCAAAACTATTTAATCTTGGCTTATCAGTAGATAGTTTAGGATAGAAATTAGAGATTCAAAAATGTTCAAAATCTGAACCTAAGTCTCCAAAGAGAGATGACTCAAATCTGTTTTATTTTTTGAGTCAAAAAAGAAGTAAATCTGGTTCTAATTAGCTCAAAATCTGAACTAGAAAACAAGGAAGAGGCAGCTCAAACAAGAGCCAAAACAGAGCTGTAAAAAGAGAAGGCCATGATGAGAAACTTTCAGATCTTAAGCCTTCCATTTTGTTTTAAATTTTCTGCAAAATAAATGTCTATGTGCAGTTTGTCCTTTATGCCATGGACCAGCTTCAAGTTAGACTATTTAATCCTGACTTGATTGCTTTTCAATTTCTGTTGTATAATTTAGAGAATAAAGTCTGTTGGACAGTTTAATCCCAATAGACAGTAGATTAGGTAGAGAATCATATGGGCTCAACTGTTTAATCTGAGTCCATGGAGAAATAAGGAGTAGAAATAGATTAGGTTTCCTGCTTTTAAAAGAATAAAATGTTGTGAAAAGATTTTGCCAATCCAAGTGCACTCTAATGAAGAAAATTGTTATATCAGTAGGATTGGGTAGGTAGAAGCTTGTATTGATGAAGATCCATTGTTTTTATGGCTGTTAATATGTTTTCAGAACACATCATCCACAGAAAGAAAGGCAGCCCAATGGATGAGGCAACTTATCAGCCTCCCCGAGAACATAAATGGATCAGGCACGGGTCATCCTCCTAGAGAATGCAGGTCTGAAGTTCTTGATGCCTTCAAGAAGGCACCATCCCCAAGTGGAGCCACTGCTAGCCACATATAAACTTTTCTATATCAAAAGGTAGCTAAGACTTTTTGAGCCTTCAAGGAAAAAATTTTATTACTAAAAAGTGTTGGCTCTTGAAGACTCTTGAAGGCCTCATGCCTTTTCCTCTGTCCGAACTTCACTGCTGTTCCCCTTTTACACTTAGAAATCCTACTGAATTCCAAGCCAGAATAGTGCTGCAAGCACCTTTTCCCTTTTCCCTTCTTCCAAAACTAACCCTCATTTTCCCCCCTCTTTCTCCATAAAACTCCTCTATTTTCATGATTCCTTTTCTCCCTTTCGTGAAAATCCTCTTTACATAGTTTAAAACTCATTTTTAAACTATATCGGAACCCTCAATTTCCCTTGAAAACCATTGGAAAAGCCATAAAATCACATTTTTTATGGTATGGACTTAAGCCCCCTCGGGCTAAGTCTTAAGCCTTAACCCTTGGCCTTCATAACTAGCCTAATATCATTACCCCAAAACTTCAAAGACAAATCCATCTTTACACTTATTGGAGAGATCCCTCTCCGGATTCAGGAGGGCTAGATCCTAGAATCCCAAAGTTGGTTGAAATAATGTTGCTTCTACAGTTTTAGTCTCACCAATCTGCTAAAATTACAGATTCCTAAAACCTACCAAGTGAATGGTGGGTGCAGCCATTTTTTTCTTAATTTGTTTTTTTCCACATAGTTCTTTGATTGTCTTTGCATAGATGGGAATGTCTTGGATGACCTGGAGAAGAGGAATTTTGATACAAAGCTTTTTAAATTCCCCCAGGATGTCAAAATCTAGAGTGATTATAGGTCTGGGTAGGTTTAATCTCTCAGGAAATGGAGGCGGAGTCACCCGAAGTTCTTCAGGTCTTTGTTGATCAATTTTTTCCTTATCTTTACCTGTTTCTGTTATATTCGTTAAGCTAGGCTCTGTGGATGTTTCAACTTGGGACTGAGGTGGAGTTGTGGCCTCTATAGGTATTATGGTACGTCCTGATCTTAACCTCAATTCATTGCACTATTTATATTCGGAATTAGGTTCGGGATTTTCTATGATCTGAATTAGTTGAACCGGTCTGTTATTGGGGTTAGGATTTGGTTGGGCTCGCAATTGAGGGCGTATGGTAGGTTGTTGGTTATGTTGAATTGGGTAGGGAGCTGGAAATTTTTGGGTTCCTACTCCTATCGGTAGATTTTCCATCCCCGTAGGTCACTACCAGTTTCAATTGGTGTTTTGAGTAGGAGGTTTTGGCCATTGGTTTTGATACGGGACATTCTGCCAATAAGGGGGAGAACTAGGGAAGTTTTTCCAATTACTCCCTGATGGAGGCTGTGTAGGCCAAGGTGGCATAGGAAATGTTTGGTTTGGCCAAGTTGGGAAGGGGTTTTGAGTCTGCCAAGTTGTTGCAGGGTTTTGCTGGCTGAATTGTGGCAATGAGAATTATTGAGGCAGGTCTTGTGGTATGCCAAGTCGTGCTTGCCATTGCCGACGCTGATTCATTAAATAGATTGGTCTGTTTCTTTTTCTTCTTCCTTGTAGACAGCTTTCAGCCTAGGAAGTGAAAGACACTGATCCATAGCATGATCCTTAGTACAAATAGCACAAGTCTGGACCATGTTTAAAGGACACTCCCTTTGGTTGTGCTTCTTTCGACATCTTGGGAAAAATATGGCCAGGTTTTGTTCGGCTATAGCTTATTTCTGCTTTTCTTTTAAAACATCAAGTTGAGTTGTCAAAGTACCCAGGATGTCATTTTTGAAAATTTCTAACAGATTTCCAAATTCTAGTCTAGTTACATTGCCATTGGTCTGCTTAAGCTCCTTCTTCATAGAATCACGCCCTACAAGTCTATTATGTGAGCTGCCCCAGGAGCATCTAATACATAAGGATATAATCTCGTCATATTCTTCCTGATAAATATCTCCCTTCCCCATTATGTTAAGCATTTCAACCCAGTCTTCCTTCATCCCTTTAAGCATTGTGGCTTTTCAAATGTCCTTGGATAACGTGGTATATGGGGATCTTTGTAAATTGTATTGAAATCTTTCTACATATTCCTCTAATGTTTCATTTTATTTTACAGACATGTTAAATATTTCATCTTTTAGATCTGGGGTTCGACAATAGTCTTGGTATTTGGTAAGAAAAGTATTCTTCATTCGGTCCCAGTTGTTTATAGTTCCCCCTCCTAATCCCATGAACCAGCAGAGTCCAGTTCCTTTTAAGGTAGAGGGAAATAGTTTTAGTTTCTGGGGATCGGTGGTGTAGTCATATCCTCTGCATAAGACATCAAATTCAAAGAAGAATGCATCAGGATATTCTGTGGTTAACCCATGAAAGGTGGGGATTTTGTGCAAGGGAATGGATTTCATAGGGGCATTGGCAGCATGATCAACAATAGGTTATTTTAATGTTGATGTCTACCTCTGATTCTGATTTTGATTATTTTCCATCTGATCAAAGAGGTGCCAGAAATCTTCGGGAACTTCTTGATTTGGAGGAGAGATTTTAATAGACTTGGGAGGTGACTGCGGTGTGGGTTTTACAGCGCTTCCCTGATCTGGGATTCTAAGAACGTCTGTTTCGATCACTTCTTTAGGGGACTTAGGTTTTGATATCTCTATGTGAATTCCTCCACTAGTTTCTCCCCCTCCTTCTTGCAAGTTGCAAGAGCCTCCCTCTTTTGAAGGGTCGGTGTCTCTATGAATGACAGTATGCAGGCTTTTCTCAGACCCCTCTGTCTCGCAGTGAATCTCAGCGTAGGCTAAAGATGGTGAGGCCACTTCCTGAGGGAGTGCATTAGTACTTTGAATGGAAACAATTATGGGTCCTATAGATGCCTGAGATTCAGCTTTCCTAATGATTTCGTCTATATATGTTGTTCTCCTAAGGATCATCGGTCCTTTGGGTTGTGAGGATGGCTGCAAATGATTTCGTATTGTTTCTATCTTTTTCTTCCTAGGCATAACACAAGAGCACCTACCCTATGGTTCTTTGTACAACTTGCTAGTGAGCAGGCTAAAGGGAAAGTATGTTGCTTGTTGGTACGCAGGTTCTTACCTCTCATTTTCAATACCCAATTCTTCACAGCAATGGAGAAAGATGAATAAAGGAGATGACTCTTAACACTCTCCCAAGAAATGGCGCCAAAATGTTGGTTCTAATAGAGGTGACTTTTTATTGACAACTCTAGTGCTTCCTCATTTAATTATCAGCCTGGGGTAAGTCTTTGTATTCCAAGAGTGTCAGCACAATATATGCGAGTCAGTTTTTCTAACAGATGTTCCTTGTCAATTATGAGGAAGAATTTACTAACTTCTTGAACTTTCTTATCCTATGAGGGGTGACTTGGATAGGTTTTTAACCTAGGATTGAGCAACAGGAATTTGTGTTTATCTAATGGAATTAAACAGCAGCTTAACTGAACCGAACAACAATCTAGATAAACCACGCAGACATTGAATTGAATTAGACAATCAACTGAACAACGATGGAATTGAATGGAACAACAGTCTAGCTAAGCTAATCAGTAATGGAATCAAATTGAATCAGCAGTCTAGATAATTAAGAAATAATGGAACAGTAGTATAACTAGTTGAGCAGTAATGGAACAGCAAGATAACTAAGTTGAACAGTAATGAAACAGCAGTATGGCTGAAGTGAATTAAATAACTTATACAACAAGTAATTAAGTAATTTTGCAATGGAGTTCTCTTTATGAATTAATTAATCAACATTGATCGATGGTTGAATGCTTCATTATGCTAGAAGGAGAACACAATTCATAAAAACAGATAATACTAAAATCAGCTTATTCTACGATCTGTAATTCAAATGTAATGATATTAAAAGAACTGGAACTATCTATTGACAACAAAACATTGTCATAGGTCAGAAAATATGATTGCGCTTGTCCTACTTTAAGAACGCAGTTTCTAACTATTGATCATTAATTAACATGAGTCATTTTAATATTAAACCTTGAGAAGCCATGTATCAAATATTATGACAGATTGTGAAACATTTGAGGGTTGTTTGAAGAGAAACGATGTAAGACAAGTCATGTGCCTAAAAACCGAAGCATATGCACGAAAAAGGCCCAAACATAAAGCAAAGGGGCAAAGGTAATGCAAAAAGGCAAAGGTGTGGTGCAAAAGATGGAAAACGAAATTATTAAAAGGCTTTCCGCTTTCATAATATTGCACGTGAGGGAACTCTGGGTATGGGAAATTCCGAGGGGGTCAAGAAGCGGACGGAGGAAGGGACCCGTACCCCCGCGGAATCACGGTGACGTGCCACGGGGTGGACCTAAGGTAAGGGTGATTTGGCAGAGAAAAGCGCAGGTAAGAGTGAGGTGGCAGAGTGAAGTGCAGGCCCTAGAGGCCTATACGCTGTGTATTTAACCAACCTTACGAAGAATATTTTTCAAGAACCGGATGGCTTATGCAGCAGAAAGGTAAGGTAAGTTTCTAGGTGAGCTGGTACCGAGGCCCGTACCAGTATTAAACCCAGCACGTGGTGTTCAGCTACTTCCAGCTGACACCCAATCCCTATACGCCACGTGCTCCACTGTCAGTGTCCTTACGACACTCACCCCGCTTATTTCACCTCTCTGCATTTTACCTCAGAACTTTCAGTCTTAGATAACAGTCCTCCCGTATTTTACTGCAGTAAAATTTACAGGTCTTCCATGCTACGGCTGTTAACAGAATATAAAACATGTCTCCAGGAAGAAAGAGACCGGACGGACATCTTGTCAGATAAAACCGCTTGGTTAAAAGCTGAGACAATTGTTTCATCGCTCCGTCAATAATTAGTTCTCCTTCATCTGATAAAACACAAGATCCCCACCGAGGCAGGTTTCAATGCCCTCACAGAGGCCTATACCAAGGTGGAAGGATTTGCAACGATGCCTAAACCTTCAGTAGACAGCCAGCAAAGATGCACTCAGTTCGCCAGCCAGATCGCCAGCTCGTCAGAAAATGTTCCACCACCAGTCTCAGCGACTACCTCAACCCCTTCTCATCAGTGAAATACTGTCGACTCATGATTCGGCCCTAGTGGCCTTTTTACTTTTTACTTTAGTTAATTACTTTTAAGTTTCAAGTGGAATTTATGTTCCACTCTAGCATTTTACTTTTCTACCAGACTGTTGTTTAATATTTTGCTTCAAAACGGCCAAGTGCCTAACTGCAAATGATGAGATGCCTCTATTCCTCCTCATAAAATTTTGGTTATTTTGACAAAGACCTAAAACTAATTTCTGGCACGTGAGGAAGATATTTTTCCCAAAAATATCTTCCCACTCTTGTACTGAGGCCTCTATATAAGAAGGATCGGAAGAAAAAAATTGGTTCCAGATTTTCAAAAGAATTTTGCTATGAAAGAATTGTTGTATACTTTTTGTTGAAATCTTAATAGAAATGCGAAGAGCCCGTTGGGTCTTAGCAAGAAGGAGTTTTAATTTAAAGTGAGGATTCTGGTCCTAACGTTTCATAGTGTGTAACCTTTCCTTATGTGATATTTTCTTACTGTTCATATTCACTGCTTCCACTTCTTTTATATCATGTTCTGGAAATCGAGTGGCTCACTAGTTTTGATATAAATTTATCACCACTGATACTTATATTAAACTAGTCAAGCGCTTTAAATATGGCTCAGGCATGGTATTTTGTTTCACTTATCACTTCACTCATTATTCCTCTATATTAAATGTTGCGAGATGTTATTATTTCAAAGCTATTGACATGTATGGATTCTTATCATTTTAAGCCCATCTCATGTTCAGATATGTTTATGGAATTCCCTCTCATTAGTACTTAATATCCTTTCTGTACTTTCTATGCAACAAACTTCATTCAATTTTAAGTCTCTGTAAAGCATTTTAGAACCCATCCCCCCTTAAAGAAATTTGTCTTTGAGTTGTCTAATGCATCTATATTAAGGACTCGCTCCTTGCCTCTACAACATCTTGTTATTTTTTTGACTCTGAGAATATTCTAGTTCCATTTACATTACATCCCCTTGTAAAATTTGAAGTAGTAAAGAGCCTAATTCTGTTAAATTCTTGAATTATACTTTACGCTCCTTACTGTATAGGATGTCCTAAGCACTGGTCTTCCACAACTCAAGGTTGTCTCTAGGATTGACAACATTAACAATCCTAAAGAAAGAGAACTGTATTTGTATTGAATGGAAATATACGTTACAACTGCATCAGATTCGTAAGAATTGGTTCTGTAACTACACAGAGTATGAAAACTTGTGTGGAGATTCCAGAGGTTGGGCCCAGACCACCAGAAGCCCTAGCACCATAAAAAATTCAAAAGGTGATTGTTCAAAGCTCTATATTACATCCACTGATGTTACAAAAACATAATTAGACAGACTGTTCTCATTTTTCTATTACAGAATGAATTTCTCGTCTTGTCTCTGACTCCCTTTCTCCTTCATCCTTTTCCCTTTTAAAGGTGATTTCCAAAAATTCGAAAGTGTCTTTCAAACAACAGCCCGTTGTGTGTGGTTTTCGTTTGAGTTCTTAGACTCGGATTCGTCTGTTTGCCTTCTATCGGCCACTGGGAATTACTAGGATTTCATATGCTTGCATCCGTTGGTTGGCTTCCATTTCCTATTGGTCCAGGCATTATACTTTCCTGCATGCGGAGATAAGAGAAGTCAATTTTCTATTACAAAAACATCCTTTTCATCATTATTCCGATTATTCCCGTTTTCATGATCTTTTATTCTTTATTTTTAATATGAAGAGGGATTCCCCCAAAATTATAACATAATTTGAAGTATTTACAGGGTGATAATCATACCTTAATTTGGGCCCAACAATGATCCTTGCCACATATCCAATGCTCCAACTATCCCATACCATCACCTTTATTCAGATGCCCTCTAGGTTATGACCCATGTCCCTGTCTAACTACATTGAACTTCTTGTAAGGAACAACATTCTCTTTCTCACCTACATCCTATGGCCTTGTTTTCTTTGGATGCCATTTATCTTTATCTTTTTCTTTTCCTTTCCAACCTTGCTCAGATTCTGTCTTGTGCTTTTCATAACAATGCTTTAAATTACCAATGACTTATTCAAGTGACCAAGGCTCATCATATTCAATCCAATCCCTAAATTCTGATGGTAATCCACTGAAAATATCTAAACTTTGGTTTTCTCATCCTTAAGATACAATATATACCTCAATAAATCCAATAAATTAGTCATGTACTCCTCATCTATCATCGATCCCATCTTTAGCTCATAGAACTCCTTAGCCTTAATGTTGTAGAACCTCTCTGAAAAATATTTCTTCCTGAAAAGTATCTTGAATTGATGCCAACTCAACTCTTATGTCCCAATGTCTCTAACCTGCTTCACATATTCCCACTAGATATATGCTTTCCCTTTGAGGCTAAAGATACCTATTTTGGCCTTCATGTTTTTTGTGTAATCATGTAACTCAAATAATTTCTTCATCCCAAGTAACCATGCCTTTGCATCTTTTATTTTCATCAAATATCCATCAAATGTAGGTGGCTTGGATTTCTTGAACTCATCTGGAAAATATCCCCTATCATTCCTCCTGTAAGGATGATAAAAATGATGATCATGATACCTATCAAAACCACAACTAGAATAGAAGTGGTGTCTATCATTTCTCCTATTTGGTGTGTCCAAGAACCTACCATCTTTGGCCATGTCTTCTTTATATGATCTGTGACCACCATGAGACTGAATTCCATATGCCTCATTAGTCCTATCCTCCTACCCATGACTAATCCTAAGCAGTCCCTGCCTCTAAAGATTTGACAGACTCTAAAGAATGATTGCATTAACTTCTTCTTGTTTCTCTTGTGCCTGAATGATCATGTCATTGTATTCCTTGCAACTTCTTATTTATTCCTTCAACATTATCAAAGTGTTTGTTATACCCGGAGAGTACCTATCACCATGCTTCTCATTGGATCCATAGGGAGAATCTCGTGAACTATACTCTACCATATTGCTAGTTATCTTTAATCTTCTTCCTGCAAGTATACCATGTCAGTAAAACCAAAATATAAAATAATCAACATACTTCAGTATAATTCAAGGGAGGATATCTCATCTGCAAGATCAACCAGATTAGAAATATACATGTATAATCATAATCATAAAAATATATCAACATCACGAATGACAACACCAACCACATACCATGACCTCATGTGTGACATTCATAACCATAACACAACATGCATATATCCACATATACAACCGACATACACAACAAATAGATATTTGAATAGCATGCATTCACGTCAACAACAACATCAACTTCTACTGGTTAACACAATTATGAAAATGGCCACCACCATGCATACACAACAAGCATGTAGACCACAATCATAAGGAACACACATGCAACCAATATGTATGCATGACAAACAAATTTCTCCCATCTAGTCCAAGGGGTGAACCATGCTCTGATACCACTCTGTAACACCATCCTCCCACATTTACTCAAGCTAATTGTTCCACCGAGGTAAACATGTGACAAAGAGTTACTATGATATGATTAAAATTACCAAGTACAGTTAAGTAAGTGGAACTAATAAGACAAGACCAATCTAACCTTCCTTAGATGCTACAGGACCTTTAGAAGCCAACCAACCATTCCAGGTGCTCAACCTCTGAGACAACTTGTTGTTTGACTGATCTAGAGCCCCAGATGCACTGATTACAAGCCCTCCATGTGGCTAAAGCCCTCCATTCACATGAAAAATCCTACATCCATGCGACTACAAAATTTTCTAGGCAGTTTTGTGCTAGCGACCCCAAATTCTGAGTCACAAGTCAGGGCCAGGACTCAAGCCTCCACCAAAAACTTCATGAAACTTCCATAAATGAAAATTAACATGATGACAAGGCCTTTAATGCAAAATTTAAACAAGGACCTGATTTGACAAGGCCTAGCCATGTCAGACATTTCATCAAACACATCATGAACATGTAATTTAGGGGTCATATAAACACATATGAGAATTGGGGCTTCATGCTTATCTAAGAATCACCAAGAAGGATTGATGTCCTCTCATAATAGCAGAATTACCATCTATTAGGTCATACATTCAATAAAATTTCATTTACTAAACAAAACATGAGGAGAGCCATGACTAAGATCTATCATAAAACCATGCTTATAACCAACATAATAACAATGATAGAACATCCATTAAGATCACATAATAACAAGCACATTTACACATAATACACAAGAGGAAAAGAGCTCTTATATTAACATATGCATGTTGGAATATATTATATTCCTTGGAAGGTAATAATGTCTTTGTATTATGTCGGAAGTTCAATACAATATTATGTAAAAGAGTAACACATTATATCCCATATTCATTATGGCATAGTATACTCTTATACCCATTTACTATATAAAGAGGTGTTATTTTGACAATTATATTATCCCACATTCAATATGTGAGAGTAATTCCTACACATCTCTAGGTATATAATAGGGTCAAGGGAGGATTTTTTATTACAATCACATCTCATCTTGTGCTCATATTGTTATTTGTATCGGGTTATTTGTAGTTGCTCTCTTTGTAAGATTGAAGGATATTTCTGGAGATAATAGAAGACAACCTTCCCATGGACGTAGCCCAATTGGGTGAACCACATATATCTATTGTATTCTTTTTCCTTGTTCTCTTTATGTTCTTATTTATATGTTTATATCTTGTTGGTTTCTTAGATAGATAGCTAGTTTAATAGATCTAATATTTTCACATGGTATCAGAACCATGGTTACTACGATCTAACATATTCTTTGAATTTAACCATCAACGTGTATCTTCATTTTTTATTATCTAGGCACTCATTTTTTTATAGATTTTCTTTCTATCTGGTAGCCATTAGGATTCTCTTCAGATCTAGGCATGATTCTACATATTTAAAAAAAAATTCTCATATCCCTAACTTTGTTGTGTAATTTTTTGCAGATTTTTTTTCAAGCGGCTCTTGATTGTTTTTCTATAAGATCTATATGTTTTTTGGATTTTCAAGGGGTTCTTGATTGTTTTTCTATAATTTATATATGTTTTTTTAATCCTCCTCAAGGAGATCTATATTCCGGTTGTAATATTCAGTTACGACAGTTACGATAGTTTTTATTTTTTTACAGGGCGGAAGATTGGCAAACTGAGGGTTGAGATCATAATTTCAACTACATGGGTGGATGTAGAGTGGCTATGCCATTTCCGAAAACTTATTATAATAAGAATTTGGAGCATTATTGAGTGTTTTTTGTTTTTCCACCTCACGTTTTTGTCAGATCTGTATCTTTTGTGCAGAATTTCCCAGAAAAGAGTAGATATTTGGGTTCCTCTCACCGAGCTACCCAATTTCAAAAAAACAATCAGCTCAAACAGAGTCCTGGAAGCAAATTTATCGTTGATTTAAGATTGATAAATTTTTTCAGGTTTTTTGGTGACGGCAAACGAACTACGGAAATTTACAGTTTTCTATCAACTTTTTCTCTTGTCATTTCTTGCATTTGGGTTTATACTTATTGTCAAAATTTATATCATTATGAATTCAGAGTTCATGTGACTTATCGACTCCAACTATCTTGCATGGAAAAGAAAAATGATTGATGTTCTCAGGAGTAAGAATCTATGGAGGTTGGTTATTGGTGTGCACAAGAAACCTACAGATTCTCAAGCCTTGATTAATGGGAAGAAAATTTTGATCAAGCAAGAGGGCTCATTGGTAAAACAGTTTTATATAGTATTCAGGTAAGTATTGAGGTAAAAGACAACCCGGTTGAGGTATGGGAAATTCTTGCTTCTTTATTTGATAAATCTGATGGTGTTTCTGCTTATTACCTTGAAAATAAGATTCATGAGCTAGATCCTACTAGTTTTGATAAAGTAGAATTATATCTTGCTGAATTGAAAACCTTAAATGAAAAGTTAAATAATTGTGGTAAAGATTACAAGAAGACAAACATTGCTCTTATCATTCTTGTAGAACAAAAATTGTCATATTGTTTTGACATGTTCATCCAAACTAGGAATAGGGCTCTTGAATTGTCTCAAAGTACCACGAAACCCACTTTTGATGATTTCTGTAAAGGGTTGATAAATGAGCAAGAAAGGTTGATTGCTTTAGGACAAGTCTCACCTAATAAAGCTCTTATGGCACATAATAAAAATCCTGATAAAAGTTTTAATAATGCCAAAGGTTCTTTTTCACACACTTCTAATCATACTAATAATAATGGCCATGCTTCTCATGCACATCATGAAAATAGTAAGAAGAAAAAAGTGTATGATCCTTCTAAGCATTGTGGTAAAAGTAGCCATCTCGAAAAGCATTTCTTTAAAGAGAAACATTTGATGACTAAAGAAAACAAGAAAAATTCTAATGAATCTCAAGTAGCTTTATGTGTTGTTAGTCTCCTATATTCACAGTTTCACTAGGTGACTATGGATTTTATGCAATCTTCTAAAGATACCATTTCTTGAATAATAGTTATCTTCATAAAATCTCATTGCCTTCATTATCTTCATGAAAAATTTTTTACTATCTCTCAGTATCCCTTCTCAAAAACACCTTCCTACTCTAAAAACCCATATCTAGGCTTAATCCTCCGATCCTCACCATTTTTCCCTACCAAAAGCCTCATTTCCACATTTTCCCCACTAAAAACTCCATAAACCCCCTCACCTCCAGCACTTTCCCTCATTTTATTAAAACAATGTAAAAACTCATTTTTACATTTTTTTAAATCAAAAAATATATCATTTGGGACCCTTTTTTATATTAAAAACCCTGTTTTATTTTAGTAAATCCCGACCCTTTATAAATTTTAAAGCCCCTGCTTTGAATTTTTAGCCCCCACTCTTTGTTAAAAAAACCTCATATAACACTTCCCCCTCTCTCCTTATAAATAAATGCCTCCTCTTATTTTATTAACCCCCGGGCCCTCCATACACCTAACCCAACCTGCATATTAAAGCCCTGCCACCTGTCTTTTTGGGCCCCACCATTTGACCAGGCCACCACTCCAAATATCCCTACCACCATTGATCTCTATCCCCCAAGATCCAACGTCCCGCAGCCGATATCGCACCATTCTTCGTGCAGGGGTTAAACAACCCCAAACCTTGCGAAATGGGTGGTATCTCCACCCATACCTCCTGCCACATGGTGTCTCCCCTATGGAATCACATGCCCTCCTTCAAAACCATTTACCACCCTCATTTCGCACGATAACCCACCTTACTGCCTCTTGCCAAAACCTAATACTATCGCTCGATTCAAACATTCCAAAGCCCTGTGGCTTTGTGATGAAGCCCTCCTCTACCATTACCACCTCTGCAGATGCTCCAAAAGCCTGAAATGCCCAAACAAATGCAAATAAGCCTGTCAAACATAGGATTTTAAGCTAACGATTTCTTGTATTGTGCACGTATCATGGCGGAAATGCGTAATTAGCATTCCAAGGTTGAAACCATTTAAATAAATTCCCTGGGTGATGATCTAGTTATTTTTTCCATCAAAAGGAATAAGAGGGCCGAGTCAAACATAAACACCAAAAGATCATGACCATTGGTGGTCATTCAAATGCACCAACTCGGCCAAAAATGCCCCACTATGCAGCAAATTACGAAACAAAGATACAAGGAAAGGAAGAACACAGTCAACAGACCATGACAGTGAAGGATAATCCAAGGATTATAAGGGTTAATTAGAGTAAAAGGCACAAACACAGGAAGATCAAGGTCAAATAAAATACAAAGATGAATATAAAAGAATAAAATCAATTTATCATAGATTAAAAGACAAAGAGGCAGAGATAAAGAAGATTAGGAGAGTAAAAAGGATAAATCCAAGTTTAAATATCTAAACAGAGTTTAAGGATAAAAAAAGGCAAAGATTAAACACAGAGGCAGATCCGAATGACTCAACAAAACAAAATTTACTTCTTCGGGGACACATATTGACACCTACAGCCTGTTTCATTTCAATAATGACATCAATAGTATTGAAACAGTCAGAGATATTTCTCAACTACTCAACAGTTATTGTAAAAGTTATTAAGAAGCCTTAAAAGTCAAACATTTCCAAAAGTTAGCTCAAAAATTAAGTTAAGAGTTATTATTAGAATGAGTCATTCTCAGATATTTTTCCTTGGGCCTTACATGGTCTCAAAAATACACATATGAAACCCTAGCTTAGGATCACCTCCTCATTTTGCAGATAAATATTGCATGTATTATTCATTTTTAGTGTTGGTTGGTTGTTTGAATAACTGGTTGGTTGTTGGTTAGAGGATCGATTGCTAGGCTGGATTTGAGAAAACTCTGAGTTGCAAAGATCATTGTACTATACTAATGTAATTTTTTTGAACATCAGTAATACAAGCACGATCATAGGATTCTTGAGCTATGTTAATGGTGAAGCTATTCTTATTTGTCAATGTTTTCCTTCTATTTTCCATTCTGTCCATTATTTCTCTGATAAAAGAAAAAAAAAATTAGATTAGGATATGTTGTCTTGGAACCCTGATTCTGTCTGCTTTCTTTATCTTATTGTTTTCTTCTGCAAGGTCTAATTAGAGAATCCTTCATTGCTCTCTGGTTCCACCTAGCTTGTTGTCTTGGAAATGATTCAGTATAGTTAAGCCAAAGAATTCTATGGTATGCCCTATGCTTTGGTTTGTCGAAAAACTGTTACTTTGAATATCCTTTTAGAGTGTTTGTTTAAAGAAGATAGGTGTATCTTGCTCTTTAGTTGCACTCATTATTATCTTAAATGTTTTCTTTGTCTGAAAGTAATTCTAGGACTGTTCGATTGTTGTCTTAAAAGGTTTTCTAATTAGATTCTGGCCAAAGAAGTCTATGGTATGCCCTATCCTTTGGTTTGTCTTAAACAGTTACCTAAAAGGCTTTTCTTGTTCAAGTAGAGTTAAAAGATTCTTAACTGACCTTTAGTTTTGTTGTTTTTACAACTTACTATCATTTCATATTACATCTAATATAAGAGATCCACTTGATATATTTAGCTTTCCCTATGAAGTCCATTGTAGAGTCGATAAACAATTAAATCCTTTTATGACTCCATAGCCTAATGTATTAATGCTTCTCATAGTCTATCTTTTCAACTGAAACACTCCCTCACTTAATCACACCATTAGTCTACCTATCAACCAATAAAAAAAAAAAAATAGTCCTAAGAAATTCATAACTAGCCTAAAATCGGAAAACAAAAGCATAAAGATATATCATTTACAAACACATACATAGAGAGAGCCCTCTCTGAGTCAAGGAAGGCTAGGTCCTTGGACTCCAAAGTGGTTTGATGTGGTTCCCTACAGAGTTGTTCTTGCCAATATTGCAAATCATGGGGAGCCAACATAGTGGCGACCATACTAGGGACTAAGTAACTAACAGCTTAATATTATATCAAGAACTCAGAAAACCTCATTTTTTAACCTAGATGAATCAAGTGTTAGCAAATAATGGTACCTGGTTTCTGATGGTGGACAACAACCAGCCATAAAACAATTAAAAATTTTCCACCTGGCGACTCCACTGGTTTGTAGTAGGCATGGTGACTCCATTGGTTCTCTATAGACCCCACTGGGAAAATTACTTTATCATTAAACCTCAAACAGAACCCAGTAAAGAATACTTTGTGGATTAAGTATTCCTTTCACGGATTGGTTTGTTTCTTAAAAAAAATTATAAGCTATTAACCTTTCTAACTTTTGGGTCCAAATTCTGGCTTCTAGAAGAATCTGTACCAGAACTCATCTAGACCTAAATCCTTCTGCAATTGTTGAAAATATTGAGAGCATTCTTAGGAAAAATCCTAGATCCAAAAGTCCAACTATTAGCAGACCTATCCACAAAGCAAGTTCCCTACTTGAAAACCTTAAAGACTTGCAGAATATCCTCTCCGACTCACCCCTAGAACAAAGCTTGTCTAGGACGATCTCAGAATTGGATAACTCAGATAGTTTTAGACCCATCCATTTTGCAGCAGAATCCTGTTGTACTAACCTCATCCCCCACTGTTCACCTTCCTCCATTTAACCCTGTACCTCATTTTGTCTCTCCACTTGTCAACCCTCCTTTGTTTCTCCAACCACATATCATGGCAACATGGTATGCTTGTAGATTTTAACCCTGTACAAAAATTATCTACAAACAAATGTTAAAAACAAAAAGTAAAAAATAGTGAGAGCATAAAACATAAAATAGATATACACAGAGATTTTCCCCTGGATTCCAAATCATGATGACCAACTTGATTTTCATTATATTCTTTTTAGTGTTACCACACACTCACACACACACACACACACACACATGCGTATATATGTGTGTGTGTGTGTGTGTGTGTGTGTGTGTGTGTCGAAGCATACATAAACCCCCATCGATTAACCCTGGATTAGAACATAACCGTAGTTCCCTTGACCAGATCTACAAAATACTAGGGGCTAAAAACCATCATTCCCCAAAACCATGTGCAAACCCATGCACAAAACCATGAGTGGGTCCCCCCACCGAAAAATAGGGTCCAAAAAAAATTTTCTGGGGTGCTGCCCTGGACCCAGAATAGGGGGGCTTCTACACTCGACGCAATGTATAGGAGGGGCTATTTCCCCCCCGTGATCCCCCTACCCCTCCTCTCCCCCCTGCGCTTGACTAGTCATGGAAAGAATATAACACATACCCAACAATGCTCCACTAGTTCTACCATTACCTTTAGTCGTTATACCACACGAATATCAATCGAAGATTCCTTTATATAATGCCAATAGTTCCAATACTTATCAACAACATGTGGATAGAATGAATGACTACTTTGATAGACAAGAAATAGATGATGAGACTGTTAAACTCAGAATGTTTGCGCAAATATTAGGGGGAGAAGCAATAAAATGGTTTAAAGGCTTAACCCCTAATAGCATAAATGACCTCCATGTTTTTCATCAACTATTATTAAACAAATGGGAAGTCAAGAAGAACACTCTCCAAATCTTATCAGAGTATGAAAACATTAAGAGAAACATTGGTGAGGGGGTCTAAGAGTACTGCACTAGGTTCAATAGTGTATATAATTCCCTCCCTGTCCATATGCAACCTTCTCAAGGTCTAGCTCTAACGAAATTTCCAGATGGGTTTGACCAAGAAATGGCCTACCAACTAAGAGAAAGATACCCTCTCACATTAGAAGATATGCAGAGGGGTGCAGTAAGTGTAGAGGCAAATTTGATTGCCAAGAGAGCTAGAATGAAAAATGAAAAGAAAGTCACATATAGGGAAGAAGCTGCACCTTCATCATCTAATACTAAGATTCATAACTTAGTTATAACCATGGAGAGAATGATGGAGAGAATAAACATGAATGAGAGAGCTTACGCTAGAGAAAACCAAACAGCTCCTCAAAACAGAAATCAGGACCAAAACCAAAATCAAAACTTTAGGAGAAATCCCCCTCAAATAAGACAGAGAGCTCTTGATCAACAAATCAGGCCTCCCTTCCAAGAAAACTATGCTGATGAGGATGAGGAGGTGATTGAAGAAATAGAGGAAAGCCACATCAATCTAGTGGGATTAAAGGATGAGGATACTACTTTCCTCACTTAGGAAGAACAAGGCATCTTTTTATCAAATGAGGAAGACAACCTAGAATCTTAAGACTACCAACAAGGATTTGAAAATTCCATCATGGAACACTAGTACAAAGTGGCTAATTTGTTACTAAAAAAACGACTAAAATTTGCATATAAACGACTATTTTTCGTTCGGTGACCAATAGTAGCTAATTTACAGTATCTTATAACGCGACCAACTTTTGGTCGTTTTTAGCTTAGTCATTAATTGGTTATCTCAATTTTGTTATCTAGTTGTATATTTGGTCATTGATTTGGTCATTGATTTAGTCACTAATTTGGTCACTAATTTAGTCATTCATTTGGTCTTTCATTGTCAATGATTTAGTCATTCATTTAATCATTCATTTGGTCACTGATTTAGTCATTCATTTAGTCATTGATTTGGTCCTTGATTTGGTCATTAAATGTCACAATTAATGACCAAATATACAACAAAATATATTACTATATGATCACCCAAGAAAACCAATTAATGACCAAAGAACTATGACCACCATGTTGGTCGTGTTATAAGATACTGTAAATTAGCTACTAATAGTCATATATATGCAAATTTTAGTCATTGTTTGAAACCAATTAATGACCGAAGAAATGTGACTAAATTTTAGTCGTGTTATAAAATACTGTAAATTAGCTACTAATAGTCGTATATATACAAAATTTAGTCATCATTTATAGTCACAAATTTATCATTTGCAGTAGTCATTTATTCATTATATAAACGGCTAATTTAGTAGTTTATATTCATTTCATTAATCATCATTATAAATGACTAATTTAGTCGCATATTCATTTTATTTGTGTTCATTATTAATCAACATAAATTAATTTGTATGATTTAAAAAATGTCATACAATGTGCATGTTCATCTAATATGAAAACACAAAGTCGCATATTTTAATTACAATACTAAACAACATCAAGTGCAACTATAAATAATTTCAACCACATAAATTATATTATATGAAATGTTAAAACATTACAATATGAGTTTCCAAATTTATATTAGTTGGACTACAATTTACACATGAAATGATGTTTCATCACTTCAAAACATTATCGTTGTGTTGTCAAGGCATTACAGGTGAATTCACCAACTCTGAAGACTTGATCATCAGTCTTTATATGTGTGTCTTATGCGAGATATTGGTTCTAAAGGCATCACCAGACCAGTTCTCCTCTCTCTTTTTGCATTTGTCGCTCCAACGTTATTGCTCTTCTCTTTTTTCAATTCATGCTTCTTACCATCAATACTGATTTCATTTTCTAAAAACAAAAGAAAATACAATGCACTGTAAGAAATGAAAGACAATGAACACTAAAATATAACATAAAGTAGATTATAAATAGTTTATACAACATATACCTTAACATCAACAATGTAAAAGCAATTTTCCTTTAGCATCAATTTCTGCAAAATAAATGTCATGTTATTCTTTCCCATTTCTCAACATGCTACATACGTTAAATTGAAAATCACATAAAACCAAGAGCAAACCCTTTTATAACCAAAATAAACAAACAAACAGTGTCTCTAATAAAACTTCATTATAATATTAGCAAATGAAAAGAGAGCTAGTGGACCATTTGTGTTGTTTGACTTTGCCTATTTTTGTTATGAAGTGCTCGAGCTTCAGGAACCAACAAATGTGAGCATGAGCTAAAAACTAACCAACCATTCACTTGTCAACATGAGATATCACAAATAAACCACAAAATTGATCAGGCATTAAAATTGTGAGCAGACTACCTTGAAATTTTCTTCTTGAGAAATACCTCAAAATCCCCTCGTTTCTAATAAGCTTCATGGCTATGTACCTCCATCCTTGATTTCCCTTGCTATATCTTGAATAAAAAATATCCCTTCAACAACCAATATTGCGAGAATCCTACCAAGTAACTCAAGAGCCTTGTGTGCATCAACAGTAGCATCTTCCAATGAAATAAGTACAATCTCCAACCTAGAAACATCAAAATTATATATAGTTATAATGTTGAAAAGTGTAACTAGGTAGGTCTTCCTTATAATGACTATGTAATTATGTACTTATGTAAAGATGAAGTCAATAATAAAAAAATGAATTTTTGGTTTACTTGCTTCATGGGTTTCATGAGCAAGATTCTTAGTATAGGTCTATAGACTTCTTCTTGATGTCTATTAGGTACATAAGTGTAATTAGGAGTCATGTAAAAGGCGTGAAGAGTACCCTCCAGGACGTTGCAGAAGAATGGCTTACAAACGTTGAAGATATGCCTATGAAGTCAACCTACAAACAAATGTAAAGTCGGCCTACTTAATGGCTATAAGGTCGGCTTAATTACTTGGCTAGAACTACTATATATACCCTACATATGTTGCGGTTAAGAGAACATATCTACGGATGATACTGAGGTTATACAACGTGCAAAAGAAGAAAGTTTTGCGGATTCTACTGAGGCAATACAGCGTAAAGAAGGGAGCAAAGATTAAGTTAACGTCTGGGGTAGAACACATTAAAAGAAAGCACAGATTTGCGGATCTGTCTCTGAGGTACTGCGGATATTTAAGTAACAATTACAGTCAAGTTTGAAGTTAACAAAAGGTGGAAGAAAGAACAGGAATTACGTATTAGTTTGAAGGTATAACAAATAAGATCTAAGGACAAGATTGTCTACGTATAAGTCTGAAGGTGACAACGTTTGAAAGATAGCAAATACAAGAACAGTTTTGATTGCAGACTTATCTAAAGGAAGAACTGAATGATACACCTTCCAAGGTAACTGAAGGACGTATTCTACAAAAGCAGCTAAAGGTTAGTAATTGCTGAAGTAACTGGAAGATTGAGATATTGACTAAAGGATATGATTAAGTTATCTCTGAGGAAAGAATTGTAAAAGTTAGAAACCTCAAGTAAGGAAGGTAAATCAGAGATTTACCTTCCTAACTTATTGCAAAATACTCAGTTACAAGAAAGATCAATTTTGTCTCTACATTTGTATAAGAACTTTGATAATTGACTTGATGAAGGATTAACTCAGCAAGCTCACAAGTAGTTATCAAGAAGAGAATTTGTATTAATCTATAGCCCTTAAATTCTCAACATGGTATCAGCGTTATGGTTATGATCAAAGGCAGTTTGAAAGGACTCGAAACATTCTAAAAGGACCTATGTCAAAAGGGCTCAAATCATAGTAAGAAAGTCCAATAATTAAACTAGGTGCAAGTTCACAAGAAGGGTCAATCTCAATGACATCACAGTGTTGAAATTACCTCTGCCTCAATTCAGTACTACTCTTATAAGATTATTTCGATACTACAGCAGTGAGGAGAATGAGTTATAAAGGTGTATTTACAGTTAAGGCTCGGTGTGAAAAAAAGATATCAGTATAATCCGTATTACAGTGAAGATATTGAGTGTTATAATTACAGGTCAACTACAGTCTCGGTATAATCAATCACATGATAAGTATGACACTACAATTTGGAAATACCACAATAAAAAATCTATCATTGTTTCGTGCTACCACAGTGAGAAAGGTCTCACTGGTTCGGTGCCATCACAGCTTGATGAGAAGTATGCCATTTCAGTTTGATGGTATCATGACATAGGGTCTCACAGAAATGGTCAACAGAAGTTAGAGACATGTACAGTGAAGTATTTACAATCGAAGCACAAAATAAGGTCAAAACAGTAATATGTATAAATAGTGAAATAGTACATTCAAGGATCTCGGAATAGCAGCTTACATTGAGTTTGAAAGAATCTGAATTCTTTCCTATGAAGTTGACAGTGCAAGAACCAACTAAAAGAAAGAACTAGTTTGAAGGTATAACAAATCAGATCTAAGGACAAGATTGTCTACGTATAAGTCTGAAGGTGACAGTGTTTGAAAGATAGTAAATACAAGAACAGTTTTGATTGCAGGCCTATCTAAAGGAAGAACTGAATGATACAACTTCCAAGGTAACTGAAGGACGTATTCTACAGAAGCAGCTAAAGGTTCGTAATTTCTGAAGTAACTGAAAGATTGAGACATTGACTAAAGGATATGATTAAGTTATCTCTGAAGAAAGAATTGTAAAATTCAGAAACCTCAAGTAAGGAAGGTAAATCAAATATTTACCTTCCTAACTATATTGCAAAATACTCATTTACAAGAAAGATCAATTTTGTCTCTACATTTGTATAAGCACTTTGATAATTGACTTGATGAAGGATTAACTCAGCAAGCTCACAAGTAGTTATCAAGAAGAGAATTTGTATTAATCTATAGCCCTTAAATTCTCAACATATAATTCATAATCGCACATGACCATAGACTGTAGAAGTCTTGAAATAAACTCGAACTTGAGTAAGAACAAACACAAAATTTCAATTTTGTGGTTTATATGATATCCATTTGATAATAGCTCACTCAGCATCCATGTTTTAGGCAGTATTTGGTGTCTTTTTATGTGGAAAATTTTCCAATGGGGCTAGATGTTTTGACCTTTTCTGTTTGGATCTAAGCTTAATATGAATATGTATTGGATTTTTGTTTTAAATGAAAACATAGGTTCTTCTTTTTCCTTTTATGTTTTTCTCCCTTTACATATATATGTTGTGAATTTGTGTAATTTTAAACAAAATAAACAATCATGTTAATATGTTTTAACATATTGCAATTTTAAAATTTGTAGCTAGATTTTTGGAGGAAGCATGAGAATTCTACCTGCTTTAGCCAGCATTCTTGATGCTTGTGCTGATATATATCTAGAGAATAGCAACCAGGTTCAAATGGACAGTAAACCCAAATGTTACACTTCTTTTCACCTTTTGATTGGTCTAAGAAAGCCTGACAACAATCTGCACCACTTTCTTTATGGTGCATCAGACCCCATTTAACTGTCGCTCCGTCATACTCTGTATGTGGTTCTGCATGGCATTTAGAAGGAAGTGGCCTACCAAGTATGATTCCATCTTCTGCAGAAATAATATCAAACTATGCATCATGCTTTAATTGCACCATTTTAAGCTAGGATTCTCCAAACCCTTGCTGGCCTTGGACAAATTGAACAAAGAAACAATATAACTCATTCAAAAATAACACACCTGGGAAAAGGTGGAAAAGAAAACAGATGTTAAAAAAAAATACTTTGAATTTTAACATCTCTTCACTGCAAAATGCTAAATTCCATTCTCCCGCATGTAAGTAATCAAATTGTTAAATTTAGCAACATAACAATAACCTTAAATATGCTGAAAAAAGGAACCTAGAGAAATTGTCAGGAAACCATAATCCTCAAGTCATAAACTTCAAAATAGATAAGACTGCTATATGAATACTTTGTAAAAACGCTCTCAAGACATAATGCAGTGAAGAGGACAAAATAATTTGGTGATGCTAACCTAGTAGTCAAAATCCCAAGAAATCAAATGTGCAAACACCAAACTAAGATTTCCCATATATTCATTACTGATCTCAGTTCCATCCTCCAACATCTTTCCACTATCCTCGCTTGAAGCTTCGGGAGGTAATGAGAATCCAGCTTCCTCCAACACAGGGCCCTAGTGAGTCTCCAATACTTTTGCCACCATCTCTGTTCATGGGAACCCCAATACATAATGTATAAACACACGCCCAAATTTGGGAGCTGTGGACCAAAAGGAGCAGGGTGGAAAAGAACCTGATGTCACAAAAAAAAATCTATGCCATCACAATTAGCGGACAAGCCATCAGTTGAAGTCACAAATAAGCTGAATAGAAAAAATGCATACCAGTATCTTTGGCTTCTGTGGAGGAATTCACACTGTCTTTCATTGCTTCACGTTTCTTAGCTTCTTCAAGCTTTTTCGTCCGCCATTCTTCAAGGGCTATCACTTAAAAAAATGTAAACATTAACAACATATTGATGTAACTGCCAAATTCTAAAACAATCAATAGTTTGCATTGTTACTGAACTAGGTAACACTTTAATTTTACATTATTACTCAACTAGTGGGTTAACAATTTCTAACTTTTGAGGAATCCAGAGCTAAAAAGTCGCTAAGATTTATATAATGAGCAAATGTATGAGCTCCCACATGTCAATTGTTAGAAGCTATGTGAATGGTGGAATATATGCTAGAGCACTCATAGCATATGGCAGAGGGCGTTCATGATGTCATATTCCCAAGGGTGAATGATATTGATCCTTTAATTTGATTATGTGAGGTCTCTAAGCACTTCAATGGTTTACAATTCCCTAGTACCTCTGCAGGAATTTCCCCTGATATTTGATTTCCCTGGAATTCAAGGCAAAGCTCTGAAGTCTCTATTATGAAGGGGTGAAATCGCGAAGTTGGGAAACACTTTTTGGCGGACGGCTAGAATTTGGGAGAAATTTTTAATTTCTCGTCCGAGAAAATAGTCAACTCTATTTCTCGACCAAGAGTTTTAAAAACTCTCGTCCGAGAGTTTTATTGGGTTTAACCGGAGTTAAAAATCTCTCGGACGAGAGTTATGCATTTTCTCGTTCGAGAGTTTTATTGACGGAAACTCTCGGGAAGACTTTCGGACGAGAGTTAAAAAAACTCTCGGATGAGAGTTTTAAAACTCTCGTATGAGAGTTTTAAAAACTCTCGTATGAGAGTTTTAAAAAATCTCGTATGAGAGTTTTAAAAACTCTCGTATGAGAGTTTTGTTCCTATAATAAAACACAAAAATTATTAAGTTTTTAGAATTGGTACGTTATATAATTTAAATAGTACTTTATTAAAATTAAAAAATGATAAAAAATAATAAAATCATAATTTTATTTTAAATTATTTTATTATTATTAATGATAAAAAATACATGAAGATTTAATTAAATAAAATTTGTTACAATATTTTGTAATATCAATGTTATATAAAAAACTAAAAATATTTTTATATAAAACTAATTGATATATTAATATAAATAAAATAAAATTCCAAAACATAAATCAAAATAAAAACAACTATATATAATTTATATAATATTTTTTTGAAATTAATGAATAAATTTAAATTTAAAAAATAATTGACTAAATGCAATGAGGTGATAAAGGCGACAATGCATAGCACCTTATTATCGTTATAAATTCTTGGAAATCTCGAGAAATTTTTGAAGTGAGATGAGCTTCTTGGAATGGGTCACTTTATCTTCCACTTCAGTTTCACACAATTAACTTGAAAGGAAGTCTATTTTCCTAGGTATGGATGTAAGGGAATGAACAATATTATTTGAACATTGAGTGAGATGCCCTTCTTGGAATGGGTCCTCCTATATTCCACTTTAGTTTCACAAGATTAAATTAAAATGAAGTTTATTTTCCTAGGTATGGATGTAAGGGGATAAAGAATATTATCCGAAAAGGAAATGAATGTTAAGTGTGACATTCCAAGCAGAAGTGTATGGGATTGGAGAATTATGTTATTGCAGAAAAATAACCCTTGACCCCTTAAACCCTAATTCCTAACCCCTAAACCCTTCACCCCCTACACCTTAAACCTCTAAACCCTTAACCCCTAACCCATTTACACCCACTAAACCTCTAAATACCTAACCCATTTAACCTCTGAACCCTTAACCCCTAACCCATTTACACCCACTAAACCTCTAAATCCCTAACCCATTTAACCCCTAAACCCTTAACCCCTACCCCTAACACGTTAACCCCTAACCCATTTAAGCACCTAAACCCCAAAACCCCTAACTTCTAACCCCTAAAATACTTAACTGCTAAATCCCCTAACCCCCTAAACCTCTAAACCAATCCTAACCCATTTAACCCCCTAAACCTCAAAACCCCTAACCCCTTAAACCCTAATTCCCAACCCATAACCCTTGACCCCTTAAACCCTATTTCCTAACCCATAAACCCTTAACCCCTAACCCCTTAAACCCTAATTCCCAATCCCTAACCAATTCAACACCCTAAACCCCTAAAAACCTAACCCATTTAAGTGTTTATTCCATTTAACACCCAAAACCCTAACCCCTAACCCGTAAAATCCTTCACTGCTAAATCCCCTAAACCTCTAAACCTATAACCCATTTAACCCCCTAAACCCTAAACCTGTAAACCCTTAACCCCTAACCCCTTAAACCCTAATTCCCAACCCCTAACCAATTCAACACCCTAAACCCCTAAAAACCTAACCCATTTAACCCCATTAACTACTAACTTTTAACCCCTAAAATCCTTAACTACTAAATCCCCTAACCCCCTAAACCTCTAAACCAACCCTAACCCATTTAACCCCCTAAACCCTAAACCTATAACCCCTTAAACCCTAATTCCCAACCCATAACCCATTCCACCCCTTAAACACCTAAACCTCTAACCCATTTAACCCCCTAAACCCTAAACCTCTAAACCCTTAACCCCTAACCCATTTACCCCCACTAAACCTCTAAACCCCTAACCCATTTAACCCCTAAAAGCTAAACCTCTAAACCCTTAACCCCTACCCCTAACTCGTTAACCCCTAACCCATTTAAGCCCTTAAACCCCAAAACCCCTAACCCCTTAAACCCTAATTCCCAACCCATAACCCTTGACCCCTTAAACCCTAATTCCTAACCCCTAAACCCTTAAGCCCTAAGTCCCAACCCCTAACCAATTCAACACCATAAACCCCTAAAAACCTAACCCATTTAAGTGTGGATTCCATTTAACCCCCAAAACCCTAACCCCTAACCCCTAAAATCCTTCACTGCTAAATCCCCTAACCCCCTAAACCTCTAAACCTGTAACCCATTTAACCCCATAAACCCTAAACCTCTAAACCCTTAACCCCTAACCCCTAAAACCCTAATTCCCAACCCCTAACCAATTAGACACCCTAAACCCCTAAAAACCTAACCCATTTAACCCCATTAACCACTAACTCTAACCCCTAAAATCCTTAACTGCTAAATCCCCTAACCCCCTAAACCTCTAAACCAACCCTAACCCATTTAACCCCCTAAACCCAAAACCTATAACCCCTTAAACCGTAATTCCCAACCCATAACCCATTCAACCCCTTAAACACCTAAACCTCTAAACCCTTAACCCTTGACCACTTAAACCCTAATTCCTAACTGGGCTAACCCATTTAACCCCCTAAACAGAACCCATTTAAGTGTGGATTCCATTTAACCCCCAAAACCCTAACCCCTAACCCCTAAAATCCTTCGTTGCTAAATCTTGTAACCCCCTAAACCTCTAAACCTATACCCCATTCAACCCTCTAAACCCTAAACTTCTAAACCCTTAACCCCTAACCCCTTAAACCATAATTCCCAACCCATAACCCTTGACCCCTTAAACCCTAATTCCTAACCCCTAAACCCTCAACCCCCTAAACCCTTAACCCCCAAACCATTTACCCCTACTAAACCTCTAAACCCCTAACCCATTTAACCCCTAAACCCTAAACCTCTAAACCCTTAACCCCTACCCCTAACATGTTAACCCTTGACCCATTTAAGCCCCTAAACCCAAAAACCCCTAACCCCTTAAACCCTAATTCCCAACCCATAACCCTTGACCCCTTAAACCCTAATTCCTAACCCCTCAACCCTTAACCCCTAATCCCTTAAACCCTAATTCCCAACCCCTAACCAATTCAACACCCTAAACCCCTAAAAACCTAACCCATTTAAGTGTGGATTCAAATTAACCCCCAAAACCCTAACCCCTAACCCCTAAAATCCTTCACTGCTAAATCCCCTAAACCCCCTAAACCTCTAAACCTGTAACCCATTTAACCCCCTAAACCCTAAACCTCTAAACCCTTAACCCCTATCCCCTAAAACCCTAATTCTGAACCCCTAACCAATTCAACACCCTAAACCCCTAAAAACCTAACCCATTTAACTCCATTAACCCCTAACTTCTAACCTCTAAAATCCTTAACTGCTAAATCCCCTAACCCCCTAAACCTATAACCCCTTAAACCCTAATTCCCAACCCATACGATAGTTTTTAAAACTCTCATACGAGAGTTTTTAAAACTCTCCTACGAGAGTTTCTAAACTCTCCTACGAGAGTTTCTAAACTCTCCTACGAGAGTTTCATCGGGTAAACTCTCGGGCGCAAACTCTCGTCCGAGAGTTTTTTAAAATTTCAGCCGAGAGTTTGGCCGTGCGTTTAAATGTAACTTTAGGCGGGTTAAACTCTCAGTCGAGAGTTTTATAAATTTCTCGTCCGAGACATTATCTCGGCCGAGAGTTTCTGGTCAACGAAAAACACAGAAAATTCTGCAGTTTTCAGGAACCTGCAACTTTGGAGGGGCAGAACACCTACAAAAACAAAATTTTATATGTCGGACAAAGTACCATTAGATTCATCTCTGAATCTAGTTTCTGATGATATGAGATTTGTGGAGTTTCATTAAAAAATTCAAATTTTTATTAATTTTTTACTAAACTGTGTCACTGTGGAATTTCATTGTTCGAAAAATTGCACTGAATGAAAATTCAATAACTTTCAAATGAGGACACCAAAAAATTCAAAAAAAATCATAGTGCACTTCCTCTCCCTGTCTACTTCAAAAGGGTACTCTCATTTTTCTTATTGACGATCACATTGAAAAGAAAATCAAAGGATAATAAAATGTACTGAAACATCACTGTTTTTTGTCTTCGTCCATTTCAAAAAATAATAAAAAATAGTGATTTGATCCGAAAATTACCAAAAAATAGTCTGTGCACTAGTGCAATATATGCAGATTATGATGCTATGGTTTTTTTCCAAAAAATGAATAACCTTCCCTAAAAAAGGTAAAGGATGATAAAGTGACTATTTATGTTTGCCTGAAAATTTCAAGTATATGCAGTTAGTAAACAAGAAATTTACCCCTCTATATGTCAATATTTTTTTTTAAACAAAATATGGGTATGGAGGTAAGACAATTCTCTACAATTCTTGTTTTTATGTCAAAGCATAATTTGCAATAAAAATATGATTTTAGTGGAGTTGAAGTTGAAAATCATAGAAAATTACAATTTTCAACGTCAAAAAAGGGCAAAATGTGTTTCCCAACTTCACATTTTCACCCGAAGCAAAAAGGGAGCTATAAATATTCCCTAAAAATTGGTTGTCATTTAATAATAATCCATAAAATGGTTGTTCTTTCATTATCCCTTCATCTATTAGTGGTGGAGAAAGAAAACCAGTGAAGTTGTTACTGTTTGAAATCATGAAGCACCGTTAGACCCTTAGATAGAATGGAAGTGACTGGATTGCTTCCCCAAAGACCACACATAAAGAGATTAGATAGAATGGAAGTATTTGGATTGCTTCCCCAAGACCACACATACAGAGATATGAATAAAGAGCAGCAAAGGTGACCTGAGCTTGCGAACTATTGAAAAACTCATTTATTGAAAGCAGTGGTGGTTTGGTGAAGTTATTATTCGAGCAAGTTGAAATGTTGCTAGATAATTTGTTTCCACTAACATTAAATAAATGCATAAAAGAAACTGGAAATTCAGAAATCATCCCTCTAAGTTGATTGCCTCTCAAGCTAGAAATACAAGTTCCTGCATCTACTTAAAACTATAATAATTCGACTAGTCAAAAGATTTTGACACAAATTAAACATTCACCCCAACCCTCAGGGAAGGTTTCATTTTGAGTTTTCTGTAGAGCCCAAATAATCTTCACACAAGGAAGTGTGATAAGATCGGCAGGAATATCTCCTTGAAAATAGTTGAGCTCCAATTTTTCACTGTTTGATAAACCACTAGTAGGCTCAGAATCAATATAGTTTTTTCCAAGGGTGTAGTCGAGCGGATTTGTGAACACAAGTACATAATGCTCATGCCAATTGCCCAACTCCTTGTGAATCTCATGAGTGAAGGAGTTCCTTAAAACATCTAGCATTTCAAGCATGGATTGTTTGCCAATCTCTATTGGGATAACTCCATCTAAAATATTTGGAAACAGGGAAATGAAACTAAGCCTAGAACAATTCTCCAACTGTGCAACTCCAATTTTTCACTGTTTGGTAAAGGTGACAACGTTTGAAATATCAAATACAAGAACAGTTTTGATTGCAGACTTATCTAAAGGAAGAACTGAATGATACAACTTCCAAGGTAACTGAAGGACGTATTCTACAGAAGCAGCTAAAGGTTAGTAATTGTTGAAGTAACTGGAAGATTGAGATATTGACTAAAGGGCTCACATAATAGTAAGAAAGTCCAATAATTAAGCTAGGTGCAAGTTCACAAGAAAGGTCAATCTCTGTCACTATGAAAAGAAGGATCTCGGTAACATCTCAATCTCAATGACATCACAGTGTTGAAATTACCTCTGCCTCAATTCAGTACTACTCTTATAAGATTATTTCGATACCATAGCAGTGAGGAGAATGAGTTATAAAGGTGTATTTACAGTTAAGGCTCGGTGTGACAAAAAGATATCAGTATAATCCGTATTACAGTGAAGATATTCAGTGTTATAATCATAGGTCAACTACAGTCTCGGTATAATCAATCACATGATAAGTATGACACTACAATTTGGAAATACCACAGTAAAAAATCTATCACTGTTTCATGCTACCACAGTGAGAAAGGTCTCACTGGTTCGGTGCCATCACAACTTGATGAGAAGTATGCCATTTCGGTTTGATGGTATCACATAGGGTCTCACAGAAATGGTCAGCAGAAGTTAGAGACATGTACAGTGAAGTATTTACAATCGAAGCACAAAATCAGGTCAGAACAATAATATGTATACACAGTGAAATAGTACGTTCGAGGATCTCAGAATAGCTGCTTACATTGTGTTTGAAAGAATCTTAATTCTTTCCTATGAAGTTGACAGTGCAAGAACCAACTAAAAGAAAGAACTAGTTTGAAGGTATAACAAATCAGATCTAAGGACAAGATTGTCTACGTATAAGTCTGAAGGTGACAGCGTTTGAAAGATAGCAAATACAAGAACAGTTTTGATTGTAGACCTATCTAAAGGAAGAACTGAATGATACAACTTCCAAGGTAACTGAAGGACGTATTCTACAGAAGCAGCTAAAGGTTAGTAATTGCTGAAGTAACTAGAAGATTGAGATATTGACTAAACAGTCGAACATTTGCAAGATTTATGTGAATCATCTCTTGGAAGAGCTAAGTGAAGAACAACGAATTGCAATCCAACAAGAACGAGCCCGGAAAATTGATGAACAAAATAGGATGTTTAGCGCCAAGAAACTTTGCCTTCTTTTGGACCTTGATCACACACTTCTAAATGCAGCTAAGGTGTCATAAAAATAAAAACCGTCTTGTTCTACTTCTAGTGATTTCTAGGCAAAGAGGGATGTGAAGTAAATGAACTGATGATAATATGATTATATAAATGTTGCTAATTCACGATGTTTTTTGTCCAACAGTTTACTGAAATAGATCATGTGCACGAGGAAATGCTAAGGAAGAAGGAGGAGCAAGACCGAGGGAAACATCAGCGTCAGCTTTTTCGCTTTCCTCATATGGGAATGTGGACTAAATTATGGCCTGGCATCTTGAATTTTTGGGACAGGGTTAGTAAAATTTGGATTGAAATATTATTATCTTTGGAAGCTATATTTTCTTACTGGGAACATTTGATTTACAATGTGGAATTGAAAACTTCCTTGTATGCCAATAGATGGATCTGTTCTTATTTTCATCTAATTCATTCTGTGATGGTTTATGTTGTAGGCAAGCAAGTTGTATGAACTACATGTTTATATAGTGGGCAACAGAGTTTATGCCACAGAGATGGCCAAAGTACTTGATCCCACAGGAACTTTATTTGTAGGACGTGTTATTTCAAAGGGTGATGAGGCCAACCTATATGGAGATGATAGGCTACCTAAAAGTAAAGATCTAGACGGTGTTTTGGGAATGGAATCTGCAGTAGTAATTATCGATGATTCTGCAAGGGTTTGGCCTCATCATAGACATAATTTAATTGTGGTGGAAAGGTAAGTTCATTTCAATTCTTTTCCAGTGTCCAATCAAGACCTTACAACTGTTATTTTCTGCCTTCAAAAATCGGTAGTTAAATATATATGTGATTGTTCCTAAGAACTTTGAGACTGCCATGTACAGATACATGTATTTTCCGTGTAGTAGGCGCAAATTTGGATTGTTGGGGACGTCACCGTTAGAGGCAGACGTTGATGAGAGGCCAGAAGATGGAACACTGGCATCTTCTTTAGCGGTGAGATGCTAAAATTAATCTATAACAAACATTGGTTTTGTGACTTCTCACAATTTAAAGATATTTCCCAAGTTCATCATCTGGTCGCATTTCTAACACATATACCCTATAATTCAAACACAGGTGATTGAGAAAATTCACCATAATTTTTTCTCAAACAAATAGTTGCATGAAGTGGATGTCCGGGAATTTCTTGCAGCTGAACAACAAAATATTTTAAAGGATTGTAAAGTGGTTTTCAGTAGGGTTTTTGCAGTTGGAGAAGCGCAGCCGCATCTTCACCCTTTGTGGCTAATGGCTGAACAATTTGGTGCAGTATGCACAACACAAATTGATGACGAAGTGACTCATGTTGTAGCCCTTGCCCCTGGGACTGACAAGGTATGCATTTTACCTTTTGTCAAGTCCGATGTTGGAAACTCACAGAATCTTTGGCTAATTCACGATGTTGTTTGTCCAACAGTTTACTTAAATAGATCATGTGCACGAGGAAATGCTAAGGAAGAAGGAGGAACAAGATCAAGAGAAACCTCAGCGTCAGATTTTTTGCTTTCCTCGTATGGGAATGTGCATTGTGGATTGCATTGTGGACTAAATTGTGGCCTGGCATCTGGAATTTTTTGGACAAGTTTAGTAAAATTTGGATTGAAATATTATTATCTTTGCAAACTGTAGTTTCTTACAGGGAACATTTGATTTACAATGTGGAATTGACAACTTCCTTATATGCCAATAGATGGATCTGTTCTTATTTTCATCTAATTCATTCTGTGATGGTTTATGTTTCAGGCAAGCAAGTTGTACAAACTACATGTTTATACAATGGACAACAGAGTTTATGCCACAGATATGGCCAAAGTACTTGATCCCACAGGAACTTTAATTGCAGGACGTGTTATTTCAAAGGGTGATGAGGCCGACCTAGATGGAGATGATAGGCTACCTAAAAGTAAAGATCTAGACGGTGTTTTGGGAATGGAATTTGCAGTAGTAATTATCGATGATTCTGCAAGGGTTTGGCCTCATCATAGACATAATTTAATTGTGGTGGAAAGGTAAGTTCATTTTAATTCTTTTCCAGTGTCCAATCAAGACCTTACAACTATTAATTTCTGTCTTTAAAAATTGGTAGTTAAAGATATATGTGACTTTTCCTAAGAACATGGAGACTGCCATGTACAGAACATGTATTTTCCCTGTAGTAGGCGCCAATTTGGATTGACGGGAACGTCACTGTTAGAAGCATACGTTGATGAGAGGCCAGAAGATGGAACACTGACATCTTCTTTAGCGATGAGATGCTAAAATTAATCTATAACAAACATTGCTTTTGTGACTTCTCACAATTTAGAGATATTTCCTGAGTTCATCGTATGGTCACATTTCTAACACATATACCCTGCAATTCAAACACAGGTGATTGAGAAAATTCACCATAATTTTTTGTCAAACAAACAGTTGCATGAAGTGGATGTCCAGGAATTTCTTGCAGCTGAACAACAAAAGATTTTAAAAGATTGTAAAGTGGTTTTCAGTAGGGTTTTTGCAGTTGGAGAAGCACAACCGCATCTTCACCCTTTGTGGCAGATGGCTAAACAATTTGGTGCAGTATGCACAACACAAATTGATGACGAAGTGACTCATGTTGTAGCCCTTGCCCCTAGGACTGACAAGGTATGCATTTTACCTTTTGTCAAGTCCAACGTTGGAAACTCACAGAATCTTTGGCAGTAGTTCCAACATTCCAAGTCAATAATGTCAAAAACTATTCCCAACCCTTGGTCAAATCATGCAATTAGTTTCCCAAACCATGCCATTATAACTTAGTCAAGGCAAATTGTTCCCAGTTCATATACATTGAACCCATCAACCAATCTAGATAGAGAAGATGTGCTTCAACAAAAACACATGAATGTAGAAGGTGGAATACACATGGTAAATGCAACCCAGAAATAAAATCAACTTACAGCTCAAGAATAGGCAGAACCTAGAAAGCTTAAGTCTTCCATTTGCAATATTGACGCTAATTCACTTCTAGACAAGTCCCTCAATCCTGTCAGACAAATCTCTATTATTTTGGACTCTTTAATCAACAATGGTAGTTGTCTCTTAAGAGTCTTTGCCAGAGTCAATAAACATAAAGATAATGTGGATCTGAGTCATTTTGTTTCATTCTTCCGACAACAAATAATAATTGCAGAGAATGTTTCCACTGTTGTAACACTCGGCAAGGGAATTGTCATACAGAGATTAAGGAACTAAAATTGAAAAATGTCTATTAAGGATACTTTGATAAATTTTCAACAAAGATAAATGGTCATAGGGCATTGCTTCAAGTTTCAACAGACCTTGGATATTCCTCACATGGAACTTTAGGACTATATTATGAAGGAGGAGTAGATCTTTGGAGGCCATGTCTTGCTTGGTCAATTGAGACCCTAACAGACTCTTGAAAGAAAATGAATTTTTACTTTTGAAGACCAACCACACCATTACTCAGTTCATGTAATCACCCAATTCTTCTTATAAAGATACAAGGAAATTCCATCTTTCCTAGCATATGCTAAATTTATTGAATGATTTGGATGATTGATAGTGTGAGAAAAGGTCCTAAATGCAGAGGAGGAATATCAGCAAGAGGGTAGGAAACAACTTTCTACCACTCTTGCAATCACCCTAGAAGACTTAGCACGTGATGACATGGGTATCATGCTATGCCTTTTTTCTACACTAGAAAATGGAAATTCAACCAACATATGACAAAATCCTGAGCGCAGATGGAGATAATGCACTAGACTGTAGTTCTAGTTTTCTTGAGAATGAGAGTAATAAGACACTCATAAATGAAGGGAAATCCTGAAGATCCCTTAAGTCTCAAGATACCAACACTCCTATCTGTGATTTTGAATATGGTAGAAACTTTGGCACACTTAATTATGTCCATCTCCAATCAACATTGCCTATTAAATTTGAACATAGCAATGCAAGATTTGATATTTTTCCTTTGATAGTCATCCTACATATGAGTCTATGGCATGGACTCTGATGAGGAATAAAAGAAGGTTGATCATATCAACAAGCTGTTTTGTGAACCATATGAGACAAAGGCAGAAAGGTCCATTCCATTTGTTGAAGGAATCCTTATTGAAGATGAATAGTATTGTCATATTGAAAGAACAAACCAATATCTAGGAAAACAAGAGGACTCATGCAAACCCATAATTGGTTAACTACACAGTGAGAAAAATCATTTCCAGGTTTGTCTCTTATTTTTCATAGGTATGATAATTGATCTCCAAAGGAGTTCCTTCTCCTAACTATAAATTATATTCGGGTAGCTTTAATTTCTCATATAAAACAGCTCCCTGTCTGCAACATTGATGTTCATGGCCAGCATAAAATTGTTCCTATGTTTGACCCAGAAACGTTGTAACTTACGAACTTGAGGATAACGATGGATATCTGGCTTGAAGAAGTCAAGTATTAGCTCCCCTCATATTTCCTTGAATAGTGTCTGCCAGAACATGATGCTGTAGTTATCAATACCCTAGCTGTCCAGGAGTATTCCCATCTTGAATATGGGATCCTAAAGCTTGCTAAAAAGATCCCAGCAAAATGCCCTGATCTAAGCCTAATTTATCTGAATGTTTCATTCATGAATATGGGGTCACAACAAAGTTACTAAGAGAAAGACCTGCAACAAATTTATGGAAGATTTATCAGCATGCACAGGGTTGAGAAATGGAAGGTCATTATTCATAAAAAAGCACCCAAATCCATACTAGAGTGATGAAGTTGATAATTTAGTGAAGACAAGAACGTCTCAGAGCTTAAGCATACCACATGTTGTAACTCCTAGAGACAGCCTAGAGTTGTTATAGACCAGTGCCTAGGACATCTTATTACTGTATAGAGAGCAGAGGATTAAATACAACTTTCAACACTTTCACATGACAGAGCTCTCACACAATTCCTTTGGAAATAGAAAATAACACTAGAGTGGGACCAAAACTCTCGATAATTTGATGCATTAAGAGTAATACTGAACTGACGTAGTGCTACACTCAAAAACTGATGCATCAGACAATTTTAAGACAGCTCATTATAAACCGGGCCAGATTCATGATATATGGTATAAAAGGTATATATATGAAGACGACTGCAGGGATGTATAGCAAGAAGAAGATATCAACTGTCAAAAAGATGTTACTAAGAAGAACTTCGTAGCATATGACGGGCTTAAATAGTTAAGAATCCATACATGCCGAGAACTCTAGCCAATAACATTTCATAACAGCTAATATAGCAGAGATACGGGTGAGTTGAAAATGAAACAATGCATTACTCCTGAGCCATTTTAAAGTATCAGACAGCTAATGATATAAGTATCAGTGCGATAAATTTATATCAAAGACAAGGGATACTCGCATTCCAGGGCGTAATACTAGAAAAATGAATATAGATGAATGGAACACAACATTGCAACGAGCAAGAGAGAAACACACACTACCATAACACCAAGTCCAGAATCCTTATTAAAATGAAGCTCCTTATCATTGAGACCCAACAGGCTCTTCACATTTGTATCTGAGTCTTCACAAAACATACACACAGGAAATCCTTACACAATCAATTTTTCTGGAGAATTGGAACCCTTGTTTCTTCTTTTCTCTGTCTTATATAGGATTCCCTTTTACCTTCCAGTGAGAAGATATTTCAGGGAAATATCTTCTTCGCATGACAAAAATTTTTACCGGTCATTATCAAAACAACAAAATTCCATGATGGGGCAACAGTCCTTCCATCATGCGTAAACAGGCCCCGGGCCGATTTCAAAACAGAACATAGACCAATGTTTGATGTAAAAGTAAAAATGCGAGAGTGGGGGAAAAACAACCCACTCGGAAATTTTAAAAAACATAACTAAATGAAAGTAAGAAGGCCGTTTAGGCCATGTTGTGAGTAAATTGAAATGTCATGAGTGCTGCTGAGTTGAGGCCGTTGCGGATACTGGAGGAGGCACGCTGGCAGAGGAACTAGCGTGCTGACTCAGGAACTGAGTCAGTCTCTGTTGGCTATCAGCGTTCGGTTCTGGCATAGCTGTGAGCTTCTCCACTCTGATGAATGCTTCCCCGAGAGTGTGAATGTCTGCATGAGTTGGGAGCCGATATCTAATCATGTGGAGGAGACTAAACTCTTTCTGGAGGATTGTGACAATAGTAGTGGCCTTGAGCTGAGTTGCTTTCCCCGTTTGGATATCAGACCGATCCCTTTCCGTTTCTAGAAGTGCTGTGTATCGATCGGGGAGCATGAGCACGGCTGGGGCGTTTGGTTCCCAACAAGAAGGGAGGCCGGCTGCGATGATCTCGTCCCACACTCTCTCGAACTGTTCCACAATGTCAGCTACCTGTTGGAGAACCCTTGAAGCTGCTACTCGGGCTTCTTCCTTATCAATAATTTTCTGACACTCGTTGATTTCCATAAATCGACTGGGAATGCCATGTTTTCCCACGTCATTTTCCTTTAGTGTATAAAGAAAGGATATGTAGTTGCCGGCCTGTCGAGCTCTATTAGACAGATTACCCCCGGTCTCCTGCAACCGCCTATTGAGATAAGGAAGGGTAGACTTGATTTCTCCTATCATCGTTAGAAACTCCCACTGCTCGGTTACTGCCGTGATTATATCCGACCAAATCAAGCTTCTGGCCTCGAGCAGGGTGAGATTTCCCTTCGCTCGACTCTTCAGCTCGACAATGGTTTGTTGTTGCTCAGTCGTGATCCTTTTTCCTTCCTCAACTTCTCTTTGTAGTCCTTCAATTGTTCTGGCCTTTTCAGCCAGGGTACCTTCCAACTCCGCCACCTTTTGCCTGGCAGTCGATGCTTGCTTCTCCAACACTTCTATCTCAGCCATAGCTGTGGATAGTTGTGCTGTTGCTGAACCAGTTCCGCTTGATGTTTCGGCTACATGGAAACTGTGTGTATCCCACCGGGTCTGTAGCTCAGTGGCTCTGCTCTCAAGCTCTTCAATCCTTTTGGCCATCTTTTCTTTCTCTTCTCTTTCTCTGAAAAGTCTAGGAGACAGCTCATTTTTCTCTTCCTCCACATGCACCAGTTCATCGGTCTGAACCGGATGTGAAACAGGTATGCCAGCCCGTTTCTTAGCCGCTGTAATGTCCTTCTGCAACTTGGCTATCAATGCAGCTTGCGTTCCCTTACCTCCTTCGTCCGAGTTTCTGATCTGCTCCCGAAGAACGCGCACTTGATGTGCGTTGGCACGACAAGCACTCTGTTCTGCTGCAAGGGAATCCCTCAGGTTGTCGTGTTTTTGTTCTGTCTTCCTTAGGGCAAGAGTGATCTGTGAAAGCTTATCTTTCATCATGTCACAGATTGTTTGGAACAGGTCAGTCAGGTCCTGTACCGGAACCTTCTTCATATCGATAGCCAATTCCAGCACCTTATAGCTCGGAACGTCTGAATTCGGGTCCAGGATAGCCTCGGTCATAGACAGTACCAGGCTTTCGGTGTCTGCATTAACAGAAGCTGAGAGCCTAGTATGGTATTTCTCAACGAAACCTCCCAATTCGGCCCTGTATTTGTCTCGGACAGTTTTATTTATCAGCTCCCTTTCGTGCGTCCTGGAAGGAGGAGGCTCAATGATGGCTTGCGTAACTTCAGTGTAGTCAGAGGAGGCGACACTTTCTCTTAGTACCACTATTCCTGCTTTGCCCTTATCAAATTGACCAAATTTCGTAAAGGGCTCCAATATTATCCCTTCCCCGATGACTTCAGCTTCACTGGTGGCCACCTTCTGCCTCTTGGGTGGTGGTGCTGCTCCTGAAGTACCGACCTCTTGCTCATCGGTGCCTTTGTTCACTTCTTCTTCCCCTCCTGTAGCAGACGAGTCCGTCTCCATCTGCGAAAACATAGGCCAGACTTCAAGGTTAGCCCTCCATTCCAGAAACGGCCTGGACTCATGAATGTAGGGCGCAGACCTGTTTCTCTTTCTTTTATTTGAAATGATGTCCCGTGGGTCATAAGCCCAGCTCTCACCCAACTTCAGGTCCATGTTCTGCAACATTTTTTCGGCAATTGGGAGGGCATATCTAGAGTTTACCACAAAGGGGCCGATTTGGTCAGGAAGCTTTAAGATGTAGCCCTTCTTAGCAGGAACAAAATGGAGCTGGTCAGCTTTGAGGGCTTGCCAGATGTATTCTAGGGCGTAAACTCGTCGGATGGGAAAAGCTGGCAGCCGGTATGGGGCAACTTCGGCTCCATAGACTCGAATTTCAGTATAATCTTCAGACAGGAACCAATCACCGGTGCACTGGTATTTCCCGGCCTGTAGCCAGCGTTTCATCTCTGGGAAAACCCTAGGGGAAGGCGCATCGTGAATGATGGTGTAAGCAATAGAC
Source organism: Pinus albicaulis (assembly GCA_034641835.2). Classification (NCBI taxonomy): domain Eukaryota; kingdom Viridiplantae; phylum Streptophyta; class Pinopsida; order Pinales; family Pinaceae; genus Pinus; species Pinus albicaulis. The sequence continues at coordinate 61,062,664 of CM076573.1, read as the reverse complement.
ATGAAGGTGTTCACAAAATTGACATAACCCTCTCCCCTGGGCAACTGACGGACAGAGTAATTCCAGTCGAAGACTGGTCTGGGCTGGGAATTCTCAGAATACATCCTATCTAACCTGGAATATCCAACGAAGAGGAAGAGGTAGAACACCAACGAGCAGAAACGAAACTTTCGGACTTTGGCGAGCTCACGAAATTGGGTCAGGACGGTCAAGGAAAGGAAACCTGGAATATCCAGTGTAACCCCGTTCTGTGTCATAAGCCACAAAAAGCGAATACATACTGAAGAGATGTCTTCCGGGCTCCCTACCCCCAGGAGGCCGGCGATGAGGGACAGAACAGGTCGAACTTCTTCGGTGAACAGACTCAATGAGAAGGGTTCCAATGGAGGCAAGGCAGTTGCCTGGTCGATGGTTATGGAGGCTATGAAGGCACGGCGGGCTTCTCTTGACAGCTTATTGAACTGAGCGAGCAAGGTTTCATCTTTGAAACTGAAGTATGTGTCATTGGAAGGGAAACGGAGGGCATGTCTGATAACCTCAGGGGAAAGGGAAAAGACTATGTTTCCCTGGGGAGAAACGAAGGCGTCCCGATGTACATCATAGGAGTCCCTGAGCCAGATGATGAAATCGACACAGGAATGGACCTGGGGAGTGATATAGTGATAGAAGCCAGATGCGACAACTCGAAAATGGTCGGCATTTTTGCAGTGGCGACCAAACAGCAGGGGCTTGATACTGCGTATGTCAAAAGGATACTTGGGGTCGCAGATACCCGCCTGTAAGTCACAGAGGGGTTCAAAACCAGGGGGGTTTCTGGACTCATGGAGCTGGGGGGTTTCAGGTTCATTTTTCTTGGGCGTTCCTCTTCCCATGGCAGACAATCAACAATTTCGAAAAGAGAGAAAGGAAAAGAGGGAAAACGGAAAATGGAATACCTGAACAGAGGGTGACAATGCTCGGGAAAGCGACGAGGGGAACCGTGACAGTGACTTGGATATACCCGGCGTTCTTCCCCACTCGGTATTCGCCGTAGAAAACAACCTGTGACGATTTACCGGAGAGAAATACGGGAGCTTGTTACCATTGGGGTGAACTGCTTGGGTGAAAAGGTGAATAAGTAAGATGACAGAAGGCAAGTGTCGTAAGGACACTGACACTGAGACACGTGGCGCGTGGGGATTGGGTATATCAAGGTGTAGGTGAGCGCCTCGTGTCGGGTTAAAAACTGGTACGGGTCTTAGTACCAGCTGACCTACTGGACTTACCTTACCTTTTATCCACGTACGCAGTCCAATATTTACAGCACATAATTTCCCTTTGCCGGACTAACACTTGCCTTTCTTCCCTGCGCGGGCCCATCTTTATTTTGCCACGAGATCACATCCCGCGGCCCACCCTTGCTAATCTTTCCCTACCGTGAGATCTTACCATGCCACGTGTTGCAAGTCCGCGAGGGTAAGGGTCTCGTCCTTTCCCCGCAGCTCGACCCCCTCGGACTTACTCCATATGCTGTCGTACATAACCCGAGGCCCTTTTCAATAATATGGGTTGACATACAATGCCGCGTCCCCTTTACTTTTGTGTTAGATGTTCATTATTGTTCCGCCTTTCACCGCTTAGTGCTGTTTATCCATTTGTCTCAATATATGTGTGCTTCACCACCTTTTCTCTTTTCGGCCCGATTTAATTTAATACTTGCCACTGGATATAAAACTTTAATGTGAGGCCTGTTCATCCTATTGGTACTCCCGTGGATAATGCTAAGTGTTAAACAACACCAAAAATTCCAGCACTCCAGGGACAAACGAATGAAGCCATCAAACTATTTCTTGCCACGTTTCAAACTTCAAGGTAATATCCTTTAGCTCCAAGACACAGAGTGCATAGACTAAAATGGTTACCAAAAATTAGTATCCCTGGGAAAAGAAGATGGTAGGAACTCCAAAGGGTTATAAATTAGCTCAATTAAAAAGAAGCTTCACAAATAGGAAGCTATTCGTGTTTCAAGTTACCTTACATGTTCCAAAAGGGGTCTTACAGTTATAATGGGGATAAGGCAACATATTCACCCAATTTTAATGAGTTTTCCTGTCATACTATTATGTCAATCAACCCCTTTGATTGTTATTTCCAGATAAATAAGCTCAAAGACTCCCCTCACACATTAGGATGTTATAATTATTAATTCCAAGAAAAATGAAGAAAGCTCTAATTCATTTCCTAAAAAAATGAATGACAAGGTAGAAGAACATACCAAGCCTTAAAAATTGACCCTGGCCAAAGCGATGAGTTGCCCTAGAAACACCATATTTTTGACCTGACTAGGTCTGGGTCAGTCAAGTCCAATGTTGGAAACTCATAGAATCTTTGGCAGTAGTTCCAACATTCCAAGTCAATAGAGCCAAACATTATTCCCAACCCTTGGTCAACTCATGCAATTAGTTTCCCAAACCATGCCATTATAACTTAGTCAAGTCAAATTTTTCCTAGTTCGTATAAATTGAACCCATCTTTTCACATGAATCCAAAAGTTGTACAATATTTTGGCATGCCATCTTAAGATATGTTTTTTGGAGTAAAGAATGTGTTAATCCTGTGATTAGACAAATGAATCTTATGAAGTCAAGAAGTTACAACCTTCTCTTGTATTAGTTCTTGGACATATCAATAACAGGGTCAAAATTGATTCAAGGAATCTTATTAATAACTCTGTTGCATGGGTCAGATCTCATTAAGGCCAATTTCAACATATTTGCAGATATAAAGTTGGCCCTGGTTACTGAAATTTCAAAATAAATCACAAAATTCTGGTACTCTGTAAAATAAAAATACTTACTGCTTCCTCACAACTCAGGAGGAGGCACACAATAGCTTTCCATTGACCAAAAGCTTTAAGTGATTGACCCATTTGCATTTTAAAAAGTTCAAATAAAAATTCATCTGTATACGTTTTTCTACAGTTGAGATAATTGTTTTAAATTAAAAACACATCAGATAATGATCATTCAAGTGGATGTGCATACCAAGAAAGCTATGAACGAAAATTGAAGCTCTCCAAGTAGCAAATCTTCCAATCCTCCATATTTCTGATCGAAAATATTTTCCAGCAGTTGTGTCTGAAAACAAAAGAAGAAATTATAAAGAGGGATATCCAACTGAAAAGAAAACACGTAATGTTCCAATTAGAAATGCTAAAATAATCACTACCAAGAAATAATCATCGCAGTCATCACTGATTGTATTAGACCAAAAATATAAACAAAAGAAGACATGGAGGTAATTTAAGATAAGGTTGCATCCATAAACACTATTACAGTCTCCATAGTCATGCATAAATAGCATAGATATATCAGGATCCTAAGTGTAGAATGACATTGGGATGGATACGGTGTGTCTCAATGGGATCTCATTATCACAATAGTAGTAAACCATCATCGATAAATAGACTTTATTCTTGTTTTCTAGTCACCAATGAGACTGAAAGACACACCACAACGTGTACAGGGATGCAACAAGATGGAAAAAGTCTCAACGCAAACTTCCACATGTTAAATTTCCATAAAACCCAGCAAACTGAGTTTCCTAACTTAATATGCACAGCGTAAATAAATCAGAGGACAAACACATCAAAGTTCAAACCATAGAAAAGAAGATATACCCAGGAAACCCAATGGTGAAATTTGTAGCTATGGTCGGTTTTGATAATCAATGTTTTAGCCCTTCAAATATATGTAACAATAAATATAAGACATGTTCTTCATGTCGACTTCAAAAGACAAAAATTTAAATTTCTAAAAATTGAATTTTTGGCTCCAAATGTTAAGTCGGTCCTCCAAAAGATGAAGTTGGCCTGGCCCTTCAGACACACCACTTTAGTTTCATCTATTCACCATATATACTCATTAGACTTCATGAATTCAGAGGCAATTCGGATCACTTCCGTTCAAGTGAAGGATCAAATTAAGAGCAAGTCAAGTTTCCGTCTTCTATATAATTGCTTAATGATGAAATTGAATATGAAAAGGATTAAATCAATAGAATTAATTATCAGTTTAGAAGGCATATGAAGAATCAACATTGTATCAACATGGTATCAGAGCATGGTTGAAGCTTTCACCGTGAAAGAGCAGCTTAGCCAAGTCTTCTTGCTTTCAAGGAGACAGAATCTTCAGTCAACTAATCTGTGTTAAGAAAATAAGTGTTCCCTAGCAGTACTCAAAGCCACCTTACATCCAAGTTTCTATTTTGAATATTCTAGATATGAGGCCTCAAAACAGGGCCAAAATTCTCAGAGGCTAAAAGGCCTCAGTACCAATCTGTATTAGGCCGAAAAGGCCTCAGAAGCTAGCTGCGGGGAGCCGAGAGAATCAGGATGTCCTCAGGACGATTGATCAAGGATGAAACCCTCAAAGTCTGGGAAAATTAAGTTTCAGATAAAGGGGACTCGAATTCTTGATAATTCAAATCCATAATGATTTAGAAATTATGGACAGAAGGTGCAAATGATGATTATTGAGAAGGCCCAGAGACATCAATTGAAGCTGAAAGCAAAGGAATTCATGTTTCATCACTATGTTATACTAATCTTACACAAGGGATTGATTTCAATATTTAAAAGGCGGCATCCATAAGCTTTCACTGAAGAAGAGGCTGAGTTCCTCATCAATCCTTTCAAAGATTGAAATTCTCTTGAAGGTTGTGTAATGATCAGCACTGAAGATTGTCTGCGATTGCTGCCTTTGATTTGAAGATACAGAGCTATCTCTTTGAACAAATACTATGGTCAGAATTTGCTACAGACTCTAAAGGAAAGTCTCAACCTAGAAGAATATTCATTCACTAAGATCTGGTCAACAGAATATAGGCCTAGTTGAAAAGTCCAAAAGGTTTTTCCTCGAAGCATTATAAACTTGAAATATCAAGGACCTTGTAGTCATTAGACTAATACCCTTGTATATGTCTCGGATCAAAGAACAGAAATGAAAACCATGGATCTGTTTACCTTGATCTATAGCCAATAAATCTGCACAGGAAGGCAGAACACTAACAATGGTTATTGAGTTGGGCTTTGTCCCTTGAGCTTGCATTTTGTTGAAGAATGCCAAGGATTCATGGGGTTGGCTATTCTGAGAATAACCAGCAATGATGGCATTCCATGACACAACATTTCGTTCAACCATTCTTTCAAACAACTTGTGGGCAATGTTAACATTCCCACATTTGGCATACATGTCCACAAGTGCGTTGCCCACAACAACATCAGATTCAAATCCACTTCTTATTGCATAGCCATGGATCTGCTTACCTTGTTGTAGAGCAATAAAATTAGCACATGCAGGCAGAATACTGATCATGGTCATTGAGTTTGGTTTTATGCCCTGGATTTGCATTTCATTCAGGAATGCCAAGGCTTCATTGAGATAGCCATTCTGGGAATAACCAGCAATGATTGCATTCCATGACTCAATATCCCGTTTACGCATTCTTGCAAACAATTTGTTGGCAAAGCTAACAACCCCACATTTGGCATACATGTCTACAATTGCATTGGACATGAAAACATCATATTCAAATGCATTTCTTATTGCATACCCATGCATCTGTTTACCTTGTTCCACAGCCAATAAATGCGCACATACAGACATGACAATAACCATGGTGACTGAATCTGGTTTATGCCCAACACTTGCATTTCATTGAAGAATGTTATGGCTTCATGGGGATAACCATTTCCAGAATAACCAGCAATGATTGCATTCCATAACACAACATTTTCTTTAGGCATTCTTTTAAATAAGTTATAGGCAATGTTAACATTCCCACATGTGGTGTACATATCTACAAGCCTAGTTCCCACAACAACATTAGATTCAAATCCACTTCTTATTGCATAACCATGGATCTTCTTACCTTGTTCGAGAGCCAATATATCTGCACATGCAGGCAAAACACTAACCATAGTGATTGAGTTGGGTTTTATGCCTAGAGATTGCATTTCATAGAAGAATGCTAAGGCTTCATGGGGAAGGGCATTTTGAGAACAACCAGCAATGATTGCATTCCACGACACAACATTTCGTGCAGGCATAGGCATTATTTCAAACAATCTGTGGGAAATGTTAACATTTCCACATTTGGCATACATGGCTACTAATGTATTTCCAACAAATACATCGGAATCAAACCCACTTCTTATTGCATAACCATGGATCTGCTTACCTTGTTCCAAGGCCAATAAATGGGCACAGGCAGGCAGAACATTAACCATGGTAATTGGGTCAGGTTTTACTCCCTGGACTTGCATTTCAGAGAAAAATTCCAATGCTTCGTGGGGGTGGTCATTCTGGGCATAACCAGAAATGATCGCATTCCATGACACAATATCCCGGTTAGGCTTTCTTTCAAACAATTTGGTAGCAATATTAATATCCCCACATTTTGCATACATGTCTACGAACCCTGTGCTCACAGCAATAGATTCAATTCCACTTCTTATCACATAACCATGGATCTGCTTACCTTGTGGCAGAGCCAATAGATGAGCACATGAAGACAGAGCACTAATAATGGTAATGGAATTGGGCTTCATTCCCCGCACTTGCATTTCGTTGAAGTATGACAATGATTCATGGGGTTGTCCATTCTGAGAAAAACCAGCAATGATCGCATTCCATGAGACAACATCTCGTTCAGGCATCCTGTCAAACACTTGTCGTGCATTATCTAAACTCTGGCACTTGACATACATTGACACAAGCACGGTACCCACGAAGACATCCGACGCAAATCCCTTTGTGATGACATCTTCGTGAATCTTTTTTCCTGCTTGCAGATCTGATAGGCGGCCACATGCATTGATTACAGAAAATACCATCTTGTCCGGTTTTATGCCTGTGCGCTGCATTTGAAAATACATTTTCAGCGCTTTGCCGCAGAACCCATTCTTTACATAATCTGCAATTATGTCGTTCCATGTGAGAACATTGTGTAGTTTGAGTTTGTCTATATCCAATTGTGAACATTAGTTTAGGTTGCCCTGCACGTTGGCACTTGCTGAAACTTCTCTACTCTTCGCTTTATTCATCCACCATTGTTTAATTGCTGCTGCAACCAGAGCAGAGGTGGGAGTAGGAGGATAACCACAAAAATGAAGATGATAAGAATTAATGTGCAAAACTAAGGGCATATGCAGACGGGTTGTTTGTTGTATTTATAGATGGAAGTTTCATTCCTATATGGGCATGAAGAAGAAGGCGTAAATGGAGACAGATCCATTTCACACAAGGCAATGCAGGAGTTGGTGTGCTACCGTAGCATCACCATTGTCACACTAATTCGTTAACCTGTAAGATCAAAGGATTCGAACGAGGGAATAGATCAAATAAGTTCAATCATTTTGTTTATGCTACTTTGGAGTAAATGGCGACAGATCCATTTCACACAAGGCAATGCAGGAGTTGGTGTGCTACCGTAGCATCACCATTGTCACACTAATTCGTTAACCTGTAAGATCAAAGGATTCGAACGAGGGAATAGATCAAACAAGTTCAATCATTTTGTTTATGTTTCTACAGTTGAGATAGTTGTTTTAAATTAAAAATACATCAGATAATGATCATTCAAGTGGATGTGCATACCAAGAAAGCTATGGACGAAAATTGAAGCTCTCCAAGTAGCAAATCTTCCAATCCTCCATATTTCTGATCAAAAATATTTTCCAGCAGTTGTGTCTGAAAACAAAAGAAGAAATTATAAAGAGGGATATCCAAGCGAAAAGAAAACACAGAATGCTACAATTATAAATGCTAAAATAATCACTACAAAGAAGTAATCATCGCAGTCATCACTTATTGTATCAGACCAAAAATAGAAACAAAAACAGACATGGAGGTAATTTAAGATAAGGTTGCATCCATAAACACTATTACAGTCACAAGATCTTTTATCTCTCGCCAAACATCACTGTCACAAGATCTGTTATCTCTTGCCAAATATCACTGTCACAAGGACCAGAGATAAGGGCACATAAACCCTTGACATAGGACTGCTCAAGAAGGTCGCATCGATCTCCTAACAGGCCACATAAGAATAGGACTTGAAGTTCACATGATCAATGCCCTAACTGTAGAGGGTTAGGGCTATTTGGGTCACTCCAAGAGGCTACATCACTTCGCTAGAACAGTATCCACCTTCTCAGAGATAGGCCGCATACAATTAAGACAAAATCACAGAGAGAAGATCGCCTATAATACAAGGAGAAGGTCACAAATAATACAGAAAAAATACAAGGAGAAGGTCGCATATACTCTCAAAGAAAAAGCACGCATATTCATAGAGAAAATGCCATATATATTCATAGAGAAAGGCTTCATATAAGCATAGAGATAGGTTGCAGATATCCATAGAAAGGTTGCATATATTACAGAGAGAAGGCCGCATATATCCATAAAGATAGGCCATAGACTTGGGATATTTTAAAACAAACAGAGCATATACAAAGCGAGGAAATAAAAAAATATAAAATCCAACTAACCTGTGACTCTGCAAACTTCAATTGTGAATTTGTTGTTGCCACCTCTTTATATAGAAAAAATTCCCAGCCCTAAAAAATTAATCATATTATTATATTTTCTCAAATATATCAAAACCCTCAAAACCCTCCCGCCAACTGCAAAAATCCTATCGCCAACAGCAAATATTTGGTGCCAACTAACCAGCACATCCAGTTTTTATCTAAATTTTAGAACCAGCTATAACAATTCGGCGCCAAAAACCCAGAACCTCATCTTCCTGAACCAGTCTGGGTAAGAACAATCAGTTTTTCTCTATTCTTGGGCTTTCATACCGGTGACAAGTTTGAGTTTCATATATATTTTTAATGAAATCAACCATGCTCTCTCCTTGACTTCCACTTTTGACAGACTTCGAATGTGGCATGCCCTCAAAACCTCGTCTTTTTCCGACTTCAACTTTTTGATAGACTTCGAATGTGACATGCACTCAAAACCTCGTCTCCCTGAACCAGTGCTGGTAAGAACAGCAAGATTTTCCTCTATTCTTAGGCTTTCATACCGGAGACAAGTTCGACTTTCATATATATTTTTAATGAAATCAACCCATGCCCATGTTACACTTAGACTTTTGATATCTGCGGGGCGCCCATGTTACCCTTTGACTTTTGATATCTGCAGAACTTCGACTTTTCCAATGTGGCATGCAATCAAACGTTTTACAAATATTTAAACAATTATTTTTTAAATAATTAAAATATTAATATTAATATTTATTATTTTAATTATTAATTAAATATAAAATCACAATATATTTAAAATTTAATTTTATATAATATAATTAAAATAAATAAAATATAAAGATTGATAATTAATATTTTAATAAATTCAATAAAATATAAATATTGATATTTATTATTTTAACAAATTAATTAGGGTTCATATCAAATGTTAAATTGGCGTTGCACAATATATGTATATTAAACATATTATAAATAAATTTTATATGTGTGTGAGTATTTATAGCTTGAGTAGGTTTAATGGTTAAGAGCATGTGTTTCCTCCTAAGAGGTCATAGGTTCAAAACCAAAGGGAGTAGAGTATGTATGTCTTCGTAGACTTAGTAGTCAAATCGCTACGCAGAGGTGAAACCTTATTCCATAAACAAGGGGGTCTCATATACCAATTTGGTGTTTGGCTTGGTCGACGTGACCTTAAAATTAGATTATTATTATTATTATTATAACAAAGGTTCATACACTCTCCAATGGGAGTGAGGTTTGAGCAACACGTGGAAGGCATTTCGCATGAGTAAATACAAGTGGAGTGAGGATGAGGGAGTGTCACACCCTTGAGTTAGTGTCGCGACGACGGAGTGGTGGGGGGCGCGATGGGCACCCAACTCGAGTATGTGCGATAGTGATGTGCAATGGGAGCGCCATATTGGTGAATGCCCACCTTGGGCGTGTCATGTAGCGATGGGCAGAGTCGTGCTTTTTGGCAGAGGCGACGAGCGGCAACATTAAACGGGTGTGTGCCCCATAGCGGGCAGAGGATTTAAAGGCCTCAGGCGAAGTCGTGTTGGTGAGCATGTTCGGTGTTATGCGAGTGTTGTGTAGTGATTGGGCGAGCTGGGCGGGACACGGCGCGAGCGGCCGATCAGTCGTCGGGGCGGATCAGGGACCCATGGTGGCAAAGGGAATCATGGGTATGATCACTCTGAGGTAAATGAGGGGTAGGGTATCCAGCATTAATGTTTCTTGGAGAACTGTCATCCAGTACTTATCAAAAACCTAATGGAAAGAGTATTGGACACAACTGAGAGAATTTTAACATTGCAGATGGATTCAGAGAATCTTGTAGTGAAATGTAACACTTCGAAACCAAAATTGCAATTTTTCATTTATGGCATGACACAATTAAAAATTATTGACATAAATGACTAATTCATATACGTGTTGTACTGGTCATATTTTTATTCTTTGACTATAATAGCCATTTACATTAATCATTATTAATTTTGTCACTTATTATCTAGTCATATATTTTATTCCAAGGCTAAATTAGTCATTTAAGTTAGTCGCTTTTAGTTTAGTCACTTATTATCTGGTCATATATTTTATCCTTGGACTAAATTAGTCATTTAAGTTAGTCGTTTTTAGTTTAGTCACTTATTATCTAGTCGTATATTTTATTCCTAGACTAAATTAGTCATTTAAGTTAGTCATTTTTAGTTCGGTTACTTAAAATTGCTCAAATTTTGTAGTAATTCACTTGAAATAATAGCAGTGACTAACTTTTTTAGTCACCTGGTCATTAATTTCATCTTTTTTACTAGTGGAAGTACATAGAAAGTATGACCTTAGAAGCAAGAAAAACTAAGATACTGCCTAGAGAAAGAACTCTGAAATTTCTGCTAGGAAGATCCCTGAAAATATACCTAAAATACTACAAAAATTCAAACATAGTGGTTGAAAATTATGATAGAAATAAAAACAAAAACAACCAACCTAGTGGCAAACAAAGTGGTGACCAAAGAAGCACTAGAAATGCAGCTAGTGCCCCTAACAAAATTGTTTTAACTTAGATTCCAAATAAAAACTAGTTGGCTGAAATTGTTGTGAAAACAGTGTCTGATAAAACTGATTTGAACCCTTCAAAAATACAGACACCCTTCAGTATAGAGAATGAACCTCTTACTGAATTAGTCACTCAAGATGTATATAAATCCCAACTTTTGAAAGCTTTAAACATAGGAGAAAATTTTGATTCTATGAATTTAAATTATGATAAGCCTAAACTTCTGTTTGGACCAGAAGTAGAAGGAAAATTTCAAGAGGAAGGTGTTCCTCCATTTTATGTCAGTTTAAACATCCATGATAAAATTCTCCACAATGCCATGTTAGACTCAAGAGATTCACACAACCTTATGCCAAAGGTAGTAATGTAAATATTAGGCCTGGAGATAACTAGACCATACAAAGATTTATACTCTTTTGATTCCAGTAGAGTTAAATTTCTAGGCCTAATCAAAGATCTCTATGTCAAACTAACACAAATATTAGCCAAGAGCCTAATAATGTATATTGTAGTGGCTGATATCCCTCCTAATATGGCATGCTCCTTTCACGCTCATGGGGAGTTAAACTCCAAGGTACGATCCAAATGGACATGACCTATGCTACAATACCTGTCTTTATTCAACCAAGAAGACTCTATAGAGAAACTCACATGAAATACATGGTAAGAAGTCAGGAAAATCCAGATAACTCCCCTCTTTATTCCATTCACACTGATCTTGATTCATTTATCCTTTACAATGATGAAAATATTAATGAACAAATAGAAGAAAATGATAAACAATTGTAGAGGAAGAAAAAGAGGAGGAATAGTCAGAATAGTTAGCCCAAATAGAATATAATAGCAAACATAGTGGAGACCATGAAGAACAACATAATGACAAACATAGTGGCAGCCACAATGACCATAATGATAAATTTGAAATTGAGCCTCTTTGGAGTATGAGCTTTAAAGGGTCTTGTGGAAAAACGGGTTCAGGAGCAGGTGTATGGGTACATAACACAGAAAATAATCATGCAGAGGGTCACTCATATAAACTGAATTTTCAAGGTACAAATAACATAGTATAATATGAAGCACTCCTCCTAGGGCTACAATTACTGAAAAAACTAGGAGCCAAAAGGATAGTTGTTCATGGAGATTTTGAGTTAGTCATTAGGAATTTTTAAGGGAGAAGACATGACTAAGCATCCTAGACTAAGAGCATATAGGTATGATGCCATTGATCTCCTGAAAACATTCCATGAGTATGATCTCACCTTTGTCCCTAGAAACCAAAACATCCTTGCCAATGGTCTAGCCTTTACAGCCAGTACCTGTCAAAAACCTTATCAAAACAAGAAATACACAATACAAATCAAATATAGACCAGCAGTCCTAGATAACATAAAATATTGGCAAGTTTTTGAATGAGATAAACAGATAGAATATTTCCTGCAGTCCAGTTTTAAAGGTCTTAAAAAGTCAGTTTCCATTTCCAAATAAGGTCTTTAAGTTTCATTCCATGGTTAAAAAGCCCCATCATTCATTTATAAGTCATTCCATTAATTTTCGGGTTAAATTTTTGCAATCATATAGGAATCCACACTTTTTTAGTGCAGCTAGTTCAAAAAAGGTGATTTGCGCTACGAAAGTGTTGTCTTTTCGTAGCGCACTATGAAGCAAAAACCCTGTTTTTTTTTGTTTTAGTAGTCGACTTCCAATGGGGTTCCTGAGCACCTGAAAAACTATTTGTGAAACTGGAAAGAGGTTTTTCTTCATAGCATACCTAACTACAAAAACCTCTCTCAGTTTCTTCCAATTAATTATGAGGTGGGAGAAATTGATGACTCAACTTGTGCTACGAAACTGTTGAAAGTCATTGAGAGAAAATCTTTGTTTTCTGGTTTTATCAGTCAAATTCAAGATCAGTTTCTGGCCACATGCAAAAATATTTTGGAATTCTTGAGGTTTATTTTCATAAAATCTCTAGCTACAATAATTTCTCTCACTTTCCTCACAAGTGCTACCAGTTGGGAGATACAAGGCTTTCTTTGAAGCCATGTTTTCAGAAATCAGAATTTTCCAGTTTTACACATGTTGTTCAAAGATAGTTTCTGGGCAGTAGGAGAGGTATTTCAAAAAACCAAGAGAGGTTTTTGTTCAAAACAGAATGGTATCCAAAAGCCTCCTTAATTTTTATAAAATACATTATGGATGAGAAGATACAAGCTCTGTCTCAACACTTATTTTTCAAATAAAAACAGTAAGGTAAAATGATCAATTCATAAATGGAAAATGAGGATTAAATTTTATGAAGGTTATGCTTTTGGTTCATATAGCTGATGTTTTTTATAAGGCCAGTGATTTTCTAGAGTTACAACACCTTTTCATTTCAAATATTTTTTAGAAGACTGTGTTAAAAATCATCTCACACAGCATTTTCGCAGCGTGCTACGAAACTGCTGAAGAATACTTTTTGCATCTTCATATGTGAATTTTGGAGATAAGGATTGTTGGGTTTCAGGTTTCAATGTTGCTGGAGGAAAGATGAATATCATAGGTGAAGACTCAAATTGCAAAAAAGTAGAAAGAATGGTTAAAGGAAATGTTTTACAGTGATGTAAAATATGTGCTACGAAAACAGGCTACTTTCATAGTGCAGTCATATTTCATACATTTTTCACTTTTTCGAATATTTTCTCTGCATGGATGGAGGATTAAATTTTTCAAGGGAATATTAGCACATGTGACACATATGAAACATTCATTAATGTTAACAAGCTGCTTGAAGAGGAACATGGAATTTAAGGGCTAAAAAACAGGAAATCTGTCTCCTGATTTTTAGGGCAGTTTTTGGCATCATCAAAAGGACTACATCAAAGGTGGAGGTATCATCCAAATTCGACCTCATGAGATTTCAACTAGAAAAGGAAGCATTAAAGTTTTATAAGGTTGTTTCAAACATGTTTAGGAGTTTCACTCCTATTTGTATTAGTAACTCTTAAAGACAGTTAGCTATCAGTTTGTAATTAATAATTTTTTTTATGAGTAGAATAGGTGTCAAGTTGGAAATTCAAATTCTCCTAATGATGGATAATGGAATCAAAGATTGTAAATGCTCTATATGAAGCAAGAGGTCGAATTCATAGGGGTTGGAAAAGGTTATGAGAATAGACTACTTTTGTAATTGCTTTGGAGAGACTGATATATACAGAAGCAATACAACTTTTCTGGACCTGAGTTTCTTAGTATACTTCAGTGAGTTTTATCTTTTATCTTTGATATGTTTTACTTCCATAGTCTTAATGCTTATTACTCAGAATCCATGGAGGAACATGCTTTGACTTCCTTTAAATGTTGAACTATGGTGAATTGAGTTCTTGGGTCCTATCTTTGGATTGGTTTTCTTCAATGTTTTAATACTTATTACTCAGAATTCATGGTTATTCATGCTCTGAATTACTTTAAGTGTTAAGCTTTGATGAATCACTTTAAATACTTTCCTTTTGAATACCTTGATGTATCATTACTTAGAATTCATGTGCCACATGCTCTGACTTCCTATGAACCTCAAGTTATTGAGATCTTCCTGAATGTGTCACTCTTTCATTGAAGTATATACAAGCCCCAGTTTTATAAGAAGAGATATTTGTTATCTTTATCCCTGTCACTGAATCCATAGCCCAATGGTAACAAGTATCCATATTTCAACCTGTAAACATACAAAATCACAAACCACAAAGTTAGCCATATATCTATAACTTATATCATTAACCTTTGAGAGCCCTCTCTGGATGAGGAGGCTAAGCCTCAGCCAAAATATTGGTTTGAAATAGTTACACTGAGATTGACTTGATGAGCAGCCTATCAGGTCCTAATTTGGTGATAACATTTTGGTGCATCTGCTGGGAGCCTGAATATTATTCATTCCCGAAATCAAGAAGCTGAAACTTTTGCAGGTAGCAGGAGCTCAGGAGGATTTTCGAGGCGGCATCTACCTTGGTGACTCCACACATCAAATAAAAAATTGGAAGGTGACTCCACTGCTAGAAGATCAGTAGCTTGATGAAGTTTCAAGATGACTTCCATTACAAGAGTAAATACCAGGTATGCTCCTATGAATCGGTCTCATATCCCTGGTTTTCCAAATCCTATGCCAAAGGTTGAAAGGTTAGATGATCTTCCAATATTCAAAGATGAAAAGAAAGACAATGATGCTCTTCATTTGGTTAGGTTCCATATGCATGTACACAGTCTTAAGGTTCAGTTCCCTGAATATTGTCTCATGAAGATGTTTATGACCACTTTAGAAGGAAAAGCATGGTCTTGGTGTAAAGGCTTGGCAAATGATTCATTATATTCTCTTGCTAATTTCCATGATGTATTCTATCAGATGTATAAAGAGTGTCATCCTTCCTTATTGCTGGTCAAAGATTGTTGTAAACATTCTATGAGTTTTATTCAATATTTGGAGGATTTTTATGATGATGATGAATTCATGGATGAGGAAATTTTAGAGGCTCTTCATAACAATACATTTCAACACCAAGAAGAAAGGATAACATCCTATAAAATGCAACATGGAAATCAGCAGGAGTCTACTTATTAAAACCATGTTACATCCTCTAAGTTTGATATAAAGTTGCAGCAGACTTATCAGTTTTCTTACCATCAAGAATATGAAAATCATTGAAAAAAACAAGAATAAATATTGGAAGATAGCTTTTATAACCCACAGGCTGAGGAAAAGGTTGATTTTTTATGTCATAATTTGCAGCAGTTTACATCAAAGAATGATCATATTAATGAGGAAAATTACATTGTTTGTGGGAATAATTTTGAAAAGAAGTTGGATAGAATATCAAAGAATCTTGTGTGGCAAAGAATCAGTTGTCTGAAGATACAGAATGTTATGATGGTCATCAAACTGATCATGTTTTTTGGGACCCTATAGCTGAATACATGGAAGAACTTTAGTTTCTAGTGTTTTAGTTTCATTTTTACTATGAAGATCAAATATATTTTCAGTGGCATTGGTCATCTCACTATCATGGTTATTTTGAGGTCGAATGCAATCAAGAGCCTCAAATATCAGAAAAGACAAATGATTAGCTTTATTGGAAATATCATGTTGCTTGAGCTAAAGTGGAAATTACAGCTGCTAGGGTAGGTAGGAGTTGTTAGCGCTCAAATCTACCTTAGGCTGAAATAAGGTAAAACTCAAGGCTACATCAAACCACGCTCAGCCTCGTAGCTAGCCCTACGAGGATAGGAGAGGGCTCTCTCCGGATCTATCTCCGCGAAAGGTCTTCAAAGGGGCTGAGATAACTTATAATGAATACTAATTTTAGGCTAGTAAAGAGATAGGAAAGTTTGATTTTGATTTTTTGGGTTTTTTGTTGAAAAATTGGGAAAAACAATTTTTGGGCTCGGGGATGAGACCAGATCTTTGCAGAATTCGAGTTGGGGCGAGGTAGGCAGTAGTCTTGATGCTTTTGATCAGTTGTATGGATGGATCAGAACGACAAGGAGCTGAAGAGGGCAAGGGAGAACATGAATCCTCTCCAAACAGGCGAAAACATGTAAAACTAAACAAATTTAAAGGCAGAGCACTGAAACAATGGATTCAACCTCATTTACTCATTTTTTTAGTTTCAGAAGCATAAGAAGGGAATGGAATACATTAAACATGAAAGAACTTACAATAAACTGAGAGAATACACCATCAAGAACTGAAAGCCACAAGAATCCCAACAGGTGCTGCAAAACCTCTGATCTTTCCTTAGCCAAAATATGAAAAATATGTACAATAGTGTGCCAAAGTTTTCCCAAGAGTCCAACCAGTTCCAACCTCTGAAAATGATTGAGAAATTACATCATATAGAACATCCTAACCCCTTCCCACACCTCTAGGGGTCGAATTCCTCCTTCTAGGAGCAGTTTCAACTAATTCTAAACAAGGAGCTAGAATCTAGGCAGCCAAACAACTTGCCTCTAAAAGGAAGGAAACTGATTCTTACATTTGATTTTTACTTTTTTAGGAGTGAATATTCTAGAATAGGTAAAAGTGAGCCCAAGTTACATGCCAACCACAAAATTACATCAAGATAACTTGAAAATTACATCCACAATCAAAACTGGTCCAACTGGCCGAAATTCTGAGCTGGAAGATGAAAAACAGCCAAAAATCTCTATGCGTAGCGCGCCTGAGCTCTATGTGTTGCGCGCCTTTCAGCCTGCTTTTGGGGCACTTCCTAGAGTCCAAATTGAGCTCATGATAGCTCGTTGGAAAGCCTTGGATGTTGGCTATCCAACTCAAGTGGAATTTTTAAATTTGGAGCTCATTGTCCTCTCCAAAACTTCATTCTCCCAGAAGTACTTCCTGCTGTTGCAAAAGGTGGCAGAACGGTGATTTTCATGGTGTTTTGGCCCCTTTGATCATCCGGAACTTGGTGAAATGCTTTGGTCCTACTGGAGCATGAATAACTTACCATGAAAAACCCAAAAATATAAAGTTTTCCTCCAGCAAGTGTCCCAATCATACGCGTAGCGCGTCGACGCGCTACGCGTTGGGCTGAAAAATCTGTTTTGAGACCAAAATTTTCCAAAATGACAAAAACTTCTTCAAATTTGCTCAAATTCAGAGTGAAGACCCTCCATCATGTATCATGCCCAGCCAATGAAGCCTCGGCCAAAATCCGAAGTGGATCAGGCCTCTTTCGCCGTTTTAGTGCTTTGCTCAACCTTGCCTTCAGGATCTTCATTTTAGCTCGGCAGACGTGATTACGAGCCCAATAATGATTTTTCATATGACGGAACATGTCTTTGTCTCTGTCCTGAACCTTTGAATTTACCTACGCTGATGTAGAAGACGAGACCCCTTCCACGCCATGTGGAGATAGTACTTGCGCTGCTGATGAAGTCAACGAGACCCCTTCCACCCCGGGTGGAGATAGTACTCGTCGTGATGCTACAAACAAAGCTATGTGGCCTCTCTGATATGTTACCACTACTGGTGCACTGCTATGCTTCATCTCAGTACATCAATCTCAACGGTTGAGTCGCTGTCCTGCTCATATCCTTGCTCATATGATGAATTTGACTCTGACATGCTGCTGAAAACAATATGTCTGAAAAATATATGCTGATGTAGGTGTAGTGAAGACAAAATTTCAGTGTATGCTCAAAACCCAAATATGTCACATGTGTATCAAAGTATCATAGGAAATCCACAATGAGAATAGTTTTGTCAAATGAGTTTGCATGAAAAAATAGTCACTGCTTTGACTACAAGGGGATTTTGACAAGTGAGAAGAAGAGAGTATAATGTGGGGAAAACAACTATTAGGAACAAAATGACAATATCCCTTGCAGTTTTTTACAATGTCAATGGAGGATGTGGACAAGTGAAAATGGGACTATGTCATAACATGAATGATAACAGTGTGACAATGGTATGGTAATGGCAATGACAACAATGATCTGAATAGGAGAGAGAGGGCTTGAAGCTATGGTAAACCATAAGCAATGACACTAATAATAATAGAGATCATGAGCTTATATTTCAATAACACAAGTCTGGAAACCCCCACAATATCACTAACATGTCTTTCGAAACCCTAAGGAGTGAATTTGGCAATGGATATAGGGTTTACATTTCACCATATCAAACACTTGTTTTCTTCACATTTGAAACTCCATAGAATATCCATGAATCACTGAGCAGGCATAAATAACTTACTTGCAGACAAATGAAGTGGTTTGATAAGAATTTGGGTGATGAACTGTTGTTTTCCAGCCTTGGGGCTCTATGCGCCGCGCGCTACATAGTGCATTTTTCAGGAGGCTTTTGGAGGCCTTCCTGGTGTCCAAATTTGGCGTGTGATAGCTTCTTGGAAATATGTTGGAGTCTAATTTCCAACCCAAGTGAAATTTTTCAATTTGGAGTTCATTTACACTATCAAAAATCAAATCTTCCAACACTACTTCCTGCAGGTGCATCAATTCTCCTGAGGCAACGGTATTCTTGACATTTCTCCAAAAAAATTACACCTGTGTAAAAATTGAAGGAGTTTTTTCTTCCTTGGCATGTTATGTACAAAAACCTCTCTCAGTTTTCCAAAATTCATCTTTTATATCTCTGAAACATCATTTTAGTGAAACCTATCCCGATGTGTGAAACAAGGGATTTTGTCAAAATGAAGCGAAATGAAGGGGAAAAGGGGCTTCTAAATTCTTGGAGAAATTTTGGGAAGTAGGGAGGGATGTTAGGAAGCAGGGGAAAGTGGAATCTCAGAGATTGAGTGAGGGGAAGGGGTCCAAAAGGGCAAAACACAGACCTACCCTAGAAAATTGCCAAGTTGTGGCAAGAAACTAGGGTTTGTACAAAAATGAGGAATTTGGGGGATCTCAGTGATGGGAAGTGTTTAATAAGGTACATTAATGATAGGGGAAGGTGTATGAACATCAGGATACAATTTTTTCTAATGATTTGACCATCCAAGAGAAATTAACTCCAAAACCCTAGGAGAGGGAAATGGACCTTACCAAGGCACAACTGAAGCATGAACAAGCTATAAAATGACCCAATGGAACTTGACATGATGATGACAACCCTCTGAATAATGGTACACTCAGCTGAATGGTGACATGGACCGACATTTGGACAACTTTGAAAAGAGTGAAAACAAACCCTAGACCTAATGCCTTGTGACCAAATTTTGCTTGAAGATTCATTGAAATGACAAAATTTGACCTTGACACCTTGAAATCACTTGGTAAGAGCATTTTTGATCAATGGAGGAAGGCTGCAAAGACTGACACTAACAGGAGTATGAAAATAAGCTCAAATTAACTGAGAAAAAAAAATTTTAGTAGGTGCAGTTTGAGTCCTTCTTGCAGAAATCATTAAAGCTTGAGGAGAAGCTTGGCAAAATTTCAGAGTTTTATTCTAAGGAATGGATAGCAGCACTGGAACTACTAGTTCTTAGTGTACCACAGGAGGCATACTATCCCTAGTGGAGCCACTGTTATCACACCCTAAAATTTCAAAACATCATTGTGTCAACTCTGCTTTTGTTCATGGTTTCAAGTAGGTCTAAAGGTGATTTCAGTCTTCATAAAGGGTAGTTCATAGTTTTAAAGGTCTTAAAAATTCAGTTTCCATTTCCAAATAAGGTCTTTAAGTCTCATTCCATGGTTAAAAAGCCCCATCATTCATTTAGAAGTTATTCCATTAAGTTTCAGGTTAAATTTTTGCAATCATATAGGAATCCACACTTTCGTAGCGCAACTAGTTCAAAAAATGTGATTTGCGCTACGAAAGCGTTGTCTTTTCGTAGCGCAATATGAAGCAAAAACTTTGTTTTTCTGGTTTTAGTATTCAACTTCCAAGGGGGTTCCTGAGAAACTGAAAACATATTTTTGAAAATTGAAAGAGGTTTTTATTATTAACATAACTAAATACAATAACCACTCTCAGTTTCTTCAAATTAATTATGAGGTGGGAGAAATTGATGACTCAAAGTGCGCTACAAAACTGCTGAAAGTCATTGAGAGAAAAACTTTGTTTTCTGGTTTTATCAGTCAACTTCATGATCAGTTTTTGGCCACATGAAAAAGTATTTTAGAATTATGAAAGACATTTATTTTAATAAAATCTCCAGCTACAATAACCTCTCTCACTTTCCTCACAAGTGCTACCAGTTTGGAGATACAAGGCTTTCTTTGAATCCATGTTTTCAGAATTCAGAATTTTCCAGTTTTACACATGTTGTTCAAACACGATTTCTGGGTAGTAGGAGAGGTATTTCAAAAAAATAAGAGAGGTTTTTGTTCAACACAGAATGATCTCCAAAATTTTCCTTTGGTTTTGCAAAATACATTATGGATGAGAAGATACAAGCTCTGTCTCAACACTTATTTTTCAGATAAAAACAGTAAGGTAAAATGATCAATTCATAAATGGAAAATGAGGATTAAATTTTATGAAGGTTATGTTTTTGGTTCATATAGCTGATGTTTTTTATAAGGCCAGTGATTTTCTAGAGTTATGACACCTTTTCATTTCAAATATTGATTAGAATACTGTGTCAAAAATCAGCTCACACAACAATTTCGTAGCGCGCTACGAAACTACTAAAGATTACTTTTTGCATCTTCATATGTGAATCTTGGCGATAAGGATTGTTGGGTTTCAATTTTTAATGTTGCTAGTGGAAATATGAAGATCACAGGTGAAGACTCAAATTGCAAAATAGCAGAAAGAATGGTTAAAGGAAATGTTTTACAATGATGTAAAATCTGTGCTACGAAAACAGGCTACTTTCGTAGCGCAATCATATTTCATACCTTTTTCACTTTTTCGAAGATTTTCTCTGCAAAAGTGGAGGATTAAAGTTTTCAAGGGAATATTAGCACATGTGATAGATATGAAACAGTCATTAATGTTAACAAGTTGCTTGAAGAGGAACATGGAAGTTAAGGGCTAAAAAACAGGAAATCTGTCTCCTGATTTTTAAGGCAGTTTTTGGCATCATCAAAAGGATTACATCAAAGGTGGAGGTATCATCCAAATTCGACCTCATGAGATTGAAGCTGGAAAAGGAAGCATTAAATTTTATATAAGATTTTTTCAAACATGTTTAGGATTTTCACTCCTATTTGTATTGGGACTCTTAAAGACAGTTAGCTATCAGTTTGTAATTAATAATTTGTTTTATGAGTAGAATAGGTGTCAAGTTGGAAATTCGAATTCTCCTAATGATGGATCATGGAATCCAAGATTGTAAATGCTCTATATGAAGCAAGAGGTCTAATTCATAGGGGTTGGAAAAGGTTATGAGAACATACTACTTTTGTAATTGCTTTGGAGAGACTGATATATACAGAAGCAATACAACTTTTCTGGACCTGAGTTTCTTAGTATACTTCAGTGAGTTTTATCTTTTATCTTTGGTATGTTTTACTTCCATAGTCTTAATTCTTATTACTCAGAATTCATAGAGGAACATGCTTTGACTTCCTTTAAGTGTTTAACTATGGTGAATTGAGTTCTTGGGTCCTATCTTTGGATGGTTTTCTTCAATGTTTTAATACTTACTACTCATAATTCACGGTTATTCATGCTCTGACTTCCCTTAAGTGTTAAGCTTTGATGAATCACTTTAAATACTTTCCTTTTGAATACCTCGATGTATCATTACTCAGAATTCATGTACCACATGCTCTGACTTCCTATGAACCTCAAGTTATTGAGATCTTCCTGAATGTATCACTCTTTCATTGAAGTATATACAAGCCTCAGTTTTATAAGAAGAGCTATTTGTTATCTTTATCCCTGTCACTGACTCCATAGCCCAATGGTAGTAAGTCTCCATCTTTCAACCTGTAAACAAACAAACTAACAAACCTCAGAGTTAGCCATCTATCTATAACTTATATCATTAACCTTTGAGAGAGCCCTCTCAAGATGAGGAGGCTAAGCCTCAGCCTAAATATTGGTTTTAAATAGTTACACTAAGATTGACTTGATGAGAAGCCTATCAAGTCCTATTTTGGTGATAAAAATAGGCTCCAAAATAATTTCTCTGTTAGATGGATTTTCAGGTTACAATCAGGTGTTGGTACACCCAGATGATCAACACAAGACAGATTCACCACACCCTGGGTACCTTCATGTATGTTAAAATGCCTTTTGGGTTAATGAATGTTGGTGCCACTTTTCAGAGAGCCATGGATATTTATTTCTCAGAAGAAATAGGTTACTTCATTGTGATATAACTTGATGACATAACAGTCTACTCAAAAACTGATAAAGAACACTTCAATCACGTAAGAAAAGTCTTTGAAAAGTGTAGAACATGTGATTTGTCTCTAAATCCAAAGAAAACTTTGTTTGGACTTCAAGAAGGAAAATTTTTAGGCCACATCATATCTGAAGAAGGGATCAAGATTGACCCAAAAAGAATTGAAGGTATATTTCAAATCGGCCGTTAAAAAAACATCAAAGAGTTGCAATCTTTCATTGGGAAAATAAATTTCTTAATAAGTTTCATATCAAACCTTGCAGAAATCCTAAGAAACATCACTAAGATGCTGAAAAGAGAAATAGGAGTTAAATGGACCATATAAGCAAAGCAATCTTTTGAACTGGTAAAACAAGCTCTTACCCAAACACCAGTTCTGATTAGCCTTGACTTTACCAAAGACTTCTTCATATTTTATTTTGCATTAGAACATACAGTTGTTGTTGTCCTACTACAGAAAAATATAAAAGGACAAGAGCAACCCATAGCATTTTTCAGCAAGGCATTAATATATGTGCCTTTGAAGTATAATATAATGGAAAAATAGGCTTTTTCCTTGATCAAGGCATTAAAATACTTCAGAATATACATTCTACATTCACACATCATTGCATTTGTGCCTAACACAGTGGTAAGAGAAATCTTGACACAAGATCCTGATGGCAAAAGAGGTAAGTTGATTGCTGTCATTTTATAATATGATCTGGAAATCAAGCCCACCAAGCTAATCAAAGGGAAAGGACTGGCTAAATTCATGGCTGGAACAAATTTTCAAGCACTAGGCATAAATATGATTAATGCATTAGATGAACAAGAGGAGCTGGCAACTCCACGTATTGAAGAATCATTTCTGAACTCATCTTGGTATGCTGATATATTGTATGTGCTTTTTAATCTGAATGTTCCTCCTGGTTTGTCCAAAACAAAGGCTAGATTCTTAAAGTTAAAGGCTGTAAATTTCTGTATTTTATACAAATTTTTATATTGAAAAAATGCTATTGGTTTATTTCTTAAATGTTTTCCTGAAGATGATGTAGCTAAGATCAAGCATGAGTTTCATGAAGAAGAATGTGGAGGCCGTCTCTATTGGAAAACAACTGTCAATAAAATCCTTAGAGATGGTTACTATTGGCCCACCCTCTTTCAAGACATCCATAAAATGGTAATTTCCTGTCATAAATGCCAAATCTTTGAAGGCAAAAGAAAACTTATGTCATTACCTTTGCATCCACTTTCTATTGAATCTCCTTTTCAACAATGGGGCCTAGATTTTATTGGATAAATCCAACCTACCTCCTCTTCCCAGCACAAATGGATCCTTACTGCAACTAAATATTTTACAAAGTGGATAGAGGCCATTCCTTCTAGAACTACCACAAACTCAGAAATCATCAAATTCCTTAAAAACCACATTTTATCTAGGTTTGTTGTCCTAGAAAGATCATTACTCACAATGTTGTTGCCTTTAGATCCAATAAAATGGTGGATTTTTTCCACAAATATTAGATTACATTGGGAAATTCAATAGCTTATTACCCTCAAGGTAATGGGTTGGTTGAATCCTCAAAAAAAAAATTGGTGAACATCATTAAAAAGTTTCTAGAAGAGAATAAAAATTCATGGCACACCAAACTAGTATATGCATTATGGGCAGACAAATTAACAAATAAAAAATCAATTGGGATGTCTCCCTATCAGCTAGTATATATATGGAGCAGATGAAATTTTCCCAACAAGTTTGGGAGTGCCAGTGATGAAGCTCATCCACGAAGTACAGTCTGAAGAAAATGATATGTAGAGAAGAATAAACCAGACTATCCAGCTGCAGCAAACTAGAGAAGAGGTATACAACAAAACAAGTGCAGGAAAACATAAAAAAGCTTTTTGATAAGAGGACCAAGGAAAATGATTTCAACATTGGAGACAAAGTGCTGAATTTGGATTCAAGAAGGGATGACAAAGCCAAGCATGGGAAATTTGACAATCTATGGAAAAGTCCATACATCATCCATTCTACAAGAGCTAACAATGCATTTTTTCTACAAAAGATGGATGGAACAGAATTATGTTAAGTCCCTATATTAATAGTGTAGTCCCTTATTATGTTAATGTAGTCCCCCTTATTGTTATTTTTGTACCCCTGTAACCGCCATATTTTTATTATTGTGCCCTTACATTATTATTGTTAGGTCGGCTAGGATTACATTGTCTCCCCACTAGGATTATATTGTGGCTCCATTGACTCCTATATATAGAAGGAGGTTTTGGTCATTTGTATCATCCAAGAATTTTTCATTCATGTAATGTATTGGAGGTTCCCCCCTCAAAGTGGTTGATTTCTAAGGCGTTGATATCTCTTTTCTTCTCTTTTTGGAGTTGGTTTCACAACATTTGGTATCAAAGCTTTTTATCTTTCCTAGCTTCCCTGTGATACCCTGTAATTCGATTTCCTTTCCTTCCGAAAAAAAATTGCAGAAAAGTTCTTGAAAATTAAAAGCTATCATCCCCAAAGATTGTAACCATCGTATTCCTAGTACGACATCAACACCTCCCATTGGGATGGAAAGTATTGGACTATTCAATAAATATTCCCCCATGGATTGCTTGATACTATGGAATTTTCCAAAGCAATTTATATTTCCTCCATTTGCAACCATCACTTGACATTCTGGTGCTGGGTATAGGAAAAAATTCAATTCCTTGGCTATCTTACAATGAATAAAATTATGGGTACTGCCCAAATCAATCAACACTATTACCTTTTTCTTCTTGATATGTCTCTCTATCTTGAGAGTTTGAGGAGTGGTAATTCCTGCCAATGCATTACATGATATGGTCAGACTCACTTCTTCTTCTTCTAGGGTTGCTTCCTAGTGTATATCCTCTTCTTTTGAAGTTTCTTGTTCATTTTATTCTTCCTTTTCACAATCTATGTAAAATAATTTCTTCTCAGCACACTTATGACCTTTAGTGTATTTTCTATCACAATAGTAGCAAAGTTGTTTTGCTCTTTTTTCTTCCAATTGTTGTGGTGTCAACCTTGTAGGTTGTGGAAGTCTAGGAGTAGCAACATTTCCATATTTATAGATGTGAGTGGTAGGCTTCCTTGTCTCCATAATTTTACATTCAATTTTCCTTGCCAACCTGAATGCCTTCTCTAATGAATCCGGTTCCCAAATGTGAAACTCATGTTGGATGTTATCCTTTAAAGTCCCTATGAAGACATCAAATCACAGTAACCTTTAAGATATAGTTACCATATAATTAGTTGAGAGTCCTCTATCAATTCACCTTTTCAAACCTTTTGTTTGAGATTTATCAGTTGGCTAAATAAGGTGTTTCTTTTTGTATCCTCATAATGTGCTATCATTTCCTCCGTAAAAATTGACCAAGTGACAATTTTTTTATGGGAGCAAATCCATCGATACCATACAAATGTATTTTGTTCTAAATGTAAAGTTGCAATGCGTACCTTTTGTGTGTTTTGCAAATTATGGAGATCAAAATATTGCTCCATCTGTAGTATCCATGTTACAGGATCCTTTCCATCAAACTTCCTCATATCCATTTTTGGAATATGGTGGTTCTTCCCGCCAACATTAAAGTTTATGAAATCATGATTAACATTTATTTTGATCTCATCATGAGTTTCCTCTACTATCTTTTCGCCATTAGGAAACATTTCTTGTATCAAATTTGCCAAGCCTTCGATGTCTACTTTTAGATCATTCTTCATGTTTTCCATTTTTTCATCGATCTTAGCTTCCATGCCATCCATCTTAGCTTCCAAACCATTCATCTTAGCTTCCACACCTTTCTTCAAAACTTCCATTTCATTTTTTGTTGCTCTTTGCGATAGATAGTCTTTGTTCCAAAAAGTGTTTAAGACTATCATGATCAGTTTTTACCTTGAAGTGTCTTCCCATTAGGTAAGGTCTCCATTTCTTTAGTGCATGTAGTATTGCCAATATTTCATTCTCATAAATATCCTTTTCTAAATACTTTCCTTTGATTGAACGACTTTCAAAAGTAATGGGTCTTCCTTCTTGCATTAAAACAACACCAATTCCATTTCCTGAGGCATCACATTCCACAATAAAGGTTTTTGTGAAGTTTGGCGTAACTAATACTGATGCTAGGCACATTGCCTCTTTAAGATGTTCAAACGCCTTAGTTTCTTCAGGAGTCCATGAAAATGCATCTTTCTTCAATAATGTTGTTATAGGTGCTGCTATTCTCCCATAGTTCTTAACAAACTTGCAATAATACCCTGTTAACTCGAGAAATCCACACAACTGCTTTATGGTTGTGGGGAATTTCCATTCCTTATTGGCTTTAATTTTTTTAGGGTCTACCTTAACACCGTCGTGAGATACAATATGACCCAGATATTCCACCTCTTGTACTACAAAGAAACATTTGGATGTTTTTGCATATAATTGTTTCTCCTCCAATATTTTGAGCACCCTGTCAACATGTTGAACATGATCCTTACAAGACCTGTTGTAGAGTAGTGTATCATCAAAAAATACTAGCACAAATTTTCTAAGGAAGGGTTTGAAAATTGGAATTCATCACCCTTGAAATGTAGAAGATGCATTGGTAAGGCCAAAAGGCGTGACCAAAAATTTATAATGACCCTCATGAGTTGGAAATGTTGTTTTTGATATATCTTCAGTCTTTATTCTAATTTGATGATATCCTGAACAAAGATCCAACTTGGTAAAATAAATTTCTCCATGTAATTCATCCAATAATTCATCAATCACAGGAATGGGAAATTTATCTTTAATAGTGAGCTTATTGAGCTCCCTATAATCTGGACACATGCGCCATGATCCATCCTTCTTTGTGCACCAATACTCTTGAGGTAGAGAAAGAACTTTGACTAGGTTGAATTATACGGCCTCTATAATTTCTACAATCATACGTTCAATTTCACTCTTTTGGACATAAGGATATCTGTAAGGTCGGATGTTTGGAGGAACACTTCCTGGAATCAAATGAATAGCATGATCATGATCACGAATAGGTGGGATTCCTTTGGGAGTATCAAACACCTTGGAATGATTGTCCAAGACTCTTTGGAGATCTAGAGAAATAGATTATTTTGATGTTGAAACTTCTAGTGAACATAATTTTTCAATTACGCCTCGTTGTTCTTTCTTTAGAAGCTTTGTCATAACATTAGAGCTTATTAAGTCCCTATATTAATAGTGTAGTCCCTTATTATGTAATTTTAGCCCCCCTTATTGATATTGTTGTACCCCTGTAACCCCCATATTTTTATTATTATGCCCTTACATTATTATTGTTAGGTCGGTTAGGATTACATTGTGGCCCCATGGACTCCTATATATAGAAGGAAGGTTTGGTCATTTGTATCGTCCAAGAATTGTTCATTCATGTAATGTATTGGAGGTTTCCCCCTCAAAGTGGTTGATTTCTAAGGTGTTGATATCTCTTTTCTTCTCTTTTTGGAGATGGTTTCACAACATTTGGTTTCATAGCTTTGGATTCTAGGGTTTCATTGCTCCAAATAGGTCATTGTGGTATTTTCGCTATAAATTTGTTTCTATGAAGGTTCAAAAGCTACAATTTTTAGAGGGCGAAGCTGAAATCCTGAGGAACATCGACGCACAATTTTAGATCTTGGTTCACAATATTTTTGGAGATATGATTTGTGGAAGTTAGGGCTTTTTGCAGGCTCCTGAATTTAACCTAAACAGGTCATCGCAACATATTCGATATAAATATTTTTATACGAGGTTTCAGAGGCTGATATTTTCATAGAGAGAAGCTGAAATCCTAAAGAACCTCTTGTAAAAAATTTAGATCTTGGTTCGCAGTATTTTTGGATATATTATCTATGGAAGTTACGATTTTGTCAGGCTCCCGAATTTCATCTCAAAGAGGTGACCGTGGGAAAAATTTCATAACTCTCTCTTTGAGCATCGAATTAAGATTATGTAATATGTGGCTGCAAGTACACGGAACATAGTTTCTTCTGAATCAATTTCAGAGTTGAAGGAGGAATAGTTTCTTCTGTATCAATTTCAGAGTTGAAGGAGGAAACAGGGACAAGTGGCAAGTCATACAAGTTTGCTCTATTGAACTAGTCCATAATTAGGGAATCATAGGATATTGGGCATAACTTTGTCTTCAAGAATCCAAATTAGGTCATACCTATGGTATTCGAAAGAAGATTCAGAGGGCCACCTCAGGTCCAAATTTCAGTTATTGAGGATCCAAAATCACATAGATAATTCAGTTTCAATATCGAGCTTCTCAAAAGTAAGAAAAGTGTGTATTTGGATTTTAAAATTGCTTAACATTTGTTTGAAAAAACAGTTTGAAGTGATTCCAAGGGCATATTTTAGATTTTTTATCAGTATTGGGTTCTATAATGCCTCCAAATAATAATTCCATACCCATTAATCCCTCAAAAATCTATACTATGATGCACGAAGAGGAAGAATTGTAGTATGAGATATCAAAATTACAGTACCAAGTGCAACAAATTTCAATCTTACAAAGGGCAACTGAAGATGACATAGATGGTTTAAAAGAACAAATGGAGGCTAATTTGGATGGTTTGAAGGATCAAATAATAGCTAATATGGATGATAAATTAGTGGAATATCACATCGAGCATCAACAACAAGTTCTCAAACTCTCAAAGGATAACCTAACCTTGGTGCAGAATCTAATGAAAAAATAGGAAGATCAACATCACATAGAAAGAAGTTCTGAAGTAGTCACAGAAAAAATAACTTGACAAGTACGATCAATTTCAGATTATCTCAGCAAGTGGAAGAACTTTCCTGTAGAAGATTCCACATGGGAGGATGAGAATTTTATACAGAAGCATCAAGAAATAATCAAGCGTTGAGGACAACACTTGTTTGAAGGAGAGGAGCATGTTAAGTCCCTATATTAATAGTGCAATCCCTTATTATGTTTGTTTAGCCCCCTTTATTGTTATTGTTGTACCCCTGTAACCCCCATATTTTTATTATTGTGCCCTTAAATTATTATTGTTAGGTCATCTAGGATTACATTGTGGCCCCACAAGGATTATATTGTGGCCCCATGGACTCCTATATATAGAAGGAGGTTTTGGTCATTTGTATCATCCAAGAATTGTTCATTCATGTAATGTATTGGAGGTTGCCCCTCAAAGTGGCTGATTTCTAAGGCGTTGATATCTCTTTTCTTCTCTTTTTGGAGTTGGTTTCACAACAAATTATTTGGAGGTATTGTCGATGGCAGGGTGCTCAAGCATTATTTTTGTTAAAAACCTTAGTTTAAAGCTTTGTTCATTGTATATAACACTTCTTGAATAAAATATTAGAAAAATAAACACAAAAGGAAATAAAAGAAGAAAAGAGGGTAGATAAAGAAAAGGTAAAGCCCCATACCAAAAAAGGAATGTTTTTGAAAGTGTGCAAGTCCAAATGCCACTATTTTTGAAAAAGGAGTCTTGTTCAAATCATACAGCCTAATCATGTTTTGAAAAAATTTTGAATTTCTGCTGATAAGTTAGTAAATGAAGATTTTCCAAACTGTTTAAACTTGGCTTATCAGTAGATTAGATAGGAAAAGATATTGGTTCCAAAGTTCAAATCTGAACCAAAGAGAAAAGAGAGGGATGAATGAAAAATTCCAAATTATAGCCCTCAGTTTTAAGTTTTACTTTTTGTAAAAATAAAATCTGTGTGCGGCTTGTCTAAAATTCCACAGGCCATGACAAATCAAACTGCTTAATCTTGATTTGATCATGTTTTAAATTTAAGGTTGATAGATTAGAGAATGAAAATATTTCAAACTGCTTAATCTTGATAGATAAGTAGAGTAGGTAGAGAATAAAAGAGCTCATCAGTCTAAACTGAGCCTTTAGATGATATAAGTGTAGAAATAGATAGTTTTTCTTTCAAAAAGAAAAATGATGTCAAGGGTTTTCCAGTCTAAATGAACCCAAATGAAGAAAAAATGCTAGGAAAGTATGATGGGTAGGTAGAATTGAGTTATAGAAAGCATGCTTTTCAGATTTCAAAAGTCCAAGCTTCAAAGGATTAGCAGCAGATCAACAACAGTAAAATGAAAAATATGCCAAATACAAACAAGGCACTGGTCTACAAAATTCCAAAGATCTAAACTCTGAGTTTCTTGACACCTCCTAAACGAGTTGCCCTCCCCACCTGGAGCCACTGTTAGTCTCCTGTATTCAGAGTTTCACTAGGTGACTATGTATTTTCTACAATCTACTGAAGATAGCATTTCTTGACTAATAGCTATCTTCAGAAAATCTCACTACCTTCATTATCTTCATGAAACCTTTTTCACTATCTCTCAGTATGCCTTCTCAAAAACACCTTCCTGCTCTAAAAAATCATATTTGGGCTTAATCCTCTCATCCTCACCATTTTTCCCTACTAAAATCCTCATTTCCACAATTTCCCCACTAAAAACCCCATAAACCCCCTCACCTCCAGCACTTTCCCTCATTTTATTAAAACAATGTAAAAACTCCTTTTTACATTGTTTTAAATAAAAATATATATCATTCGGGACCCTTGTTTTATATTAAAAACCTTATTTTATTTTAGTAAAGCCTGACGCTTTATAAGTTTTAAATCCCTTGCTTTGAAGTTTTTATCCCCCCGTCTTTGTTAGAAAAACCTCATATAACCCTTCCCCCCCTCTCCTTATAAATAAACGCCTTCGCTTATTTTATTAACCCCTCGGCCCCACATACACCAAACCCCACCCACATATTAAAGCCTTGCAACCTATCTATCCGGGCCCCATCATCTTACTTACCCACCACTCCAAAGCTCTCAACCACCGTTGATCTCTGTCCCCCAAGATCCAA
This sequence comes from Pinus albicaulis, assembly GCA_034641835.2. Lineage (NCBI taxonomy): Eukaryota > Viridiplantae > Streptophyta > Pinopsida > Pinales > Pinaceae > Pinus > Pinus albicaulis. The sequence goes on along the minus strand of CM076573.1, from coordinate 61,030,910 downwards.
CGGCCCATAACCGATATCGCACCATTCTTCGCGCGAGGGTTAAACAACCCCAACCTTGCGAAATAGGTGGTATCTCCACCCTTACTTCCTTCCATGCAGTGTCTCCCCTATGGAATCACACACCCTCCTTAAAAACCGTTTACCACCCTCATTCCGCGTGATAAACCACCTTACCTCCTCCTGCCAAAACCCAATACCACTGCTCGATTCAAACGTTCCAAAGTCCTGTGGCTTTTCGATGAAGCCCTCCTCCATCATTACCACCTCTGCAAATTCTCCAAAAGCCCGAAATGCCCAAACAAATGCATAAAAGCCCCTCAAACGAAGGATTTTAAGCTAAAAATTTCTTGTATTGTGCAGGTATCATGGTGGAAATGTGTAATTAGCATTCCAAGGGTCTGAAAGAATTTAAATAAACTCCCAAGGTGACGATTTAGTTATTTTGTTCATCAAAAGGACTAGGAGTGCCGATTCCAACATAAACACCAATGGATCATGACCATTGGTGGTCATTCAAATGGACCAACTCGGCCAAAAATGCCCCACTACGCAGCAACAAAACAAAGATACAGGGAAAGGAAGAACATAGTCAACAGACCGTGATAGTGAAGGATAATCCAAGGATCAGAAGGGTTAATTAGAGTTAAAGGCACAAACATAGGAAGATCAAGGTCAAATCAAAAGACAGAGATGAATATAAAGAATAAAAGCAATTTATCAAAGATTAAAAGACAGAGAGACAGAGATGAAGCAGATTAGGAGAGTTAAAAGGATAAATCCAAGTTTAAATATCTAAACGGAGTTTAAGGATAAAAAAGGCAAATACTAAACACAGAGGCAAATCCGAATGACTCAACAAAACAACATTTACTTCTTCAGGGACACATATTGACACCTACAACCTGTTTCATTTCAAAAAATACATCAGCAGTTATTGAAACAGTCAAATATATTTCTCAACTACTCAACAGTTATTGTAAAAGTTATTAAGAAGCCTTAAAAGTCAAACATTTCCAAAATTTAGCTCAAAAGTTAAGTTAGGAGTTATTATTACAATGAGTCATTCTCAGAGATTTTGCCTTGGGCCTTACATGGTCTCAAAGTTCAAAAATGCATTAACTATGTAATAAATACACATATAAAACCCTAGCTTCAGATCACCTCCTCATTTTGCAGATAAATACTGCATGGATTATTCATTTTTAGTGTTGGTTGGTTGTTTTACTAGCTGGTTAGCTGTTGATCAGAGGATTGATTGCTAGGCTGGATTTGAGAAAACTCTGAGTTGCAGAGGTCATTCTACTGGAGTAATGTAACTGTTTTGAACATCAGTACAAGCACGTTAGCAGGATTCTTGAGCTATGTTAATGGTGAAGTTATCCTTCTTTGTTAATTTTTTCCTTCTATTTTCCATTCTTTCCATTATTTCTTTGATAAAGAAACATAAATTATAGATTAGGATATGTTGTCTTGGCACCTTGATTCTGTCTACTTTCTTTATCTTAGTGTTTTCTTCTACAAGGTCTGATTAGAGAATTATTAATTGCTCTCTGGTTCCACCTAGCTTGTTGTCTTGAAAATGATTCAGTATAGTCAAGCCAAAGAAATCTATGGTATGCCATGTCCTTTGGCGTAGCTTGAAATATTGTTTTAAAGGCCTTTATTTGAAGTATACTTAGTAGATTCCAGCCAAAGAAGTCTATGGTATGCCCTGCCCTTTGGTTTGTCTCAAACTGTTACTTTGAAGATCCTTTTAGAGTGTTTGTTTAAATAAGATAGGTGTATCTTGCTCTTTAGTTGCACTCTTTGTTATCTTAAATGTTTTCTTTGTCTGAAAGTAATTCTAGGATTGTTGGATTCTTGTCTTAAAAGGTTTGCTTATTAGAGTTTGGCCCAAGAACTCTATGGTATGCTCTGTCCTTTGGTTTGTCTTAAACAGTTACCTAAAAGGATTTTCTTGTTTAAGTAGAGTTAAAATATTCTTAACTGACTTTTGGTTTTGTTGTTTTCACAACTTATTGTCATTTCATATTACATCTAATCTAAGAGATCCACTTGATATATTAGCTTTCCCTATGAAGTCCCTTACAGATTCGATAAACAATTAAATCCTTTTATGACTCCATAGCCCAATGTATTAATGCTTCTCACAGTCTATTTTTTCAACTAAAACACTCCCTCACTTAATCACACCATTGGTCTACCTATCAACCAATAAACAAGATAAATAGTCCTAAGAACTTCATAACTAGCCTAAAATCGGAAAACAAAAGCATAAAGATATATCATTTACAAACACATACATAGAGAGAGCCCTCTCTGAGTCCAGGAAGGCTAGGTCCTTGGACTCCAAAGTGGTTTGATGTGGTTCCCTGCAGAGTTGTTCTTGCCAATATTGCAAATCACGGGGAGCCAACATGTGCATATATTGTTTCATCTAATAATTATTCTTCCAATTTGGAATGGATAATGGATTCAGTTGCTTCTAAACATATGACTAACAAGGCTTCTTTATTTACATCTTATGACACTAATAAGCACTCATCTCATTAAGTTTCTATTGGTGATGGTAAAAAACTTTCCATAATTGGTTATGGTTATATTAATGTTGTTAATGGTCAATTGGAAGATGTTTTTCATGTTCAAAACATGCCCATCAACTTACTTTCTATTTATCGTGCATGTCGGAAAGGTTTTAAATTTGAAACTTGGCCTGATAATATGTTCTTAAACATATCAACCAAAATTACAAAGTAGTTTCTTCTGGCCTTGTTGATCATATAACTGGTTTATATAAATTTGCAGGTTTTAATTCAACTAAGAGACAACCCTTTTATTCCTATGTTGCTCATGCTGATGAACTAAGTAAATTATGGCATGAAATATTGGGTCACTTGAATTATGGTAAAATGCAAATACTAACAAAAATGGTTCATGGTTTGCCTAATATTTCTTCTACTACTGGTGTTTGTGAAGGATGTGTTCTTGGTAAACATCATAGAGAAATGTTTGACAAAGGTAAATCCTAGAGTAATAAAGAACCTTTGCAATTAATTCATAGTTATATCTGTGGTACTCTTGAAGTTCCTTCAATATCTCATGCGGTGTATTTTCTTGCCTTTATTAATGACTTTAGTAGAAAATCTTGGGTTTATTTTTTGAAAAATAAAAGTGAAACATTTGTAAAATTTCAAGAATTTAAATCCATGGTTGAAATGCATCTGGTAAGAGTATTAAAACTTTGCGATCTGATATTGGGGGGGGAATTTGTTAAGAAAGAATTTGATGCATATTTACCTAAGCATGGTATTCAACATAAAAATATTGTTCCTTACACAGCTCAACAAAATGGTATTATTGAAAGGAAAAACATAACCTTAGTTGAAATGGCTAGGTGTATGATTTATTCTAAAGGACTGCATAAGAAATTTTGGGCTGAAGCAATTTGTTGAGCTAATTTTATTTTAAATAGAGTTCCTACTAAATTTTTTAAGAATGTTACCCCTGACAAAAAATGGAATGGACGTAAATCAGATATTAGTAAGTTTAAGGCATCTGGTTGTGAATGTTGGGCTCATATTCCTAATGAAAAACGGAAAAAATTAGAACCCAAATCTCACAAGTGTATCTTCATTAGTTATGATGAGAATTCCAAGGCTTATAGGTTGTTTTATCCTTCTAATCAAAGTGTCATAATCAGAGGGGATGTTCAATTTCATGAATTCTCTTCCCCGCCCAAATCTATCGAAACTCATGTTACCCTGAATTTACCAATACCACCTATTACTCCTTCTAGTTTTGTGCCTCTTATTGATCTTGATTCTTCCTCTCCCTCAAGTATTCCACCTGAAACTCATGAAGCTCCTAAATTGACTCATGTTCCTTCTATTATTCCTATTTGGGCTCGGAAAACCCTTGAATCTACAAGTAGTGAGGTCAGAAATCCTTCCGACACTCGTCGCACTAGATCTAACTTTGGTCTTATGACCAAAGTTTTGGCCACAGATGATCCTGCTACTTATGCTCAAGCTAAGGGTAATCCTCATTGGGAACAAGCTACGTCTACTGAATATGAATCTCTTTTGAGAACAAGACTTGGTCTCTTGTTCCTCTTCCTTTAGGAAAGAATTTAGTTTGTTGTAAATGGGTTTATAAAACTAAGCTCACTGCAGAAGGACAGATCGAAGAGTATAAGGCTATATTAGTTGCCAAAGGCTTTAATCAACTTGAAGGTATTTACTATAATGAAACCTTTTCTCATGTTGCTAAATGAACACAATAAGAACCATTTTATCACTTGTTGCATATTTTAAGTGGGAAATTCATCAAATGGATGTTAAAAGTGCACTTTTAAATGGTGATCTTACTAAAGAAATTTATATGCAACAGCCTCGTAGTTTTATTTATGTTGAATCCGCAAGTTTAGTATGCAAATTACGCAAATCCTTATATGGTATCAAACAAGCCTCTAGGGCTTGGTATGATAAAATTGATGCATATATCTTGAATAATGGTTTTAAGCGTTGTATATCTGATCCAAATCTGTATGTTAAGAAATTTGGTGATAATTTCCTCATTATTTTTTTATATGTGGATGATCTAATTATCACTAGAAGCCAGCTTGTATTAATTCAAGATATGAAAATTGATCTTGAGAAGCAGTTTGAGATGACAGATCTTGATACATTGCACTATTTCTTGGGTCTTCAAATCTGGCATATGGCTGATGGTATTTTTCTCTCTCAGCCTAAGTATTCGATAGATCTATTTCCTCGTTTCCATATGAATAATTATAAACCTGATCCTACACCATTTCAATCTAGTGTAAAGTTAACTATTGAGTGTACCACTCTACTGGTTGATGCTACTCTTTATCGTCGGCTCGTTGGAAGTTTAATATATTTAACTCACAATAGACCATAACTCTCTTTTGCCATCATTATTATTTCTTGGTTCATGCAATAACCTCGTGAGATTCATTGGCAGGCAACCAAGAGAATTCTGCGATATTTACAGGGGACATTGCATTATGGTGTATTTTATTCGAGCAATGCTACAATTTTACTCTCTGGTTATATAGATTCTAATTGGGCAGGTGACAGTTTTGATCAACGGTCAACTGTTGGTTACATATTTCAACTTGGTTCAGGTCCAATATCTTGGTCCAACAAGAAGTTGAATACTCTTTCTTTATCTTCATGTGAAGCAGAGTATAGAGCAACCAAAGAAGCAGCTAAAGAATTATTTTGGTTACGGCATGATTTTACCGAGCTTGGTCTGGTTCCAAAATCTTCCACCATGTTCAAATGTGACAATCAAGGTGCAATTCGGCTTGCGTACAATCCAATATATCACTCCAAAATGAAGCATTTTGACCTTGATGCTAACTATATTCAAGGTCTTATCGTCAATGGTATTATTTCTTTGGAGTATTGTCCTACCGAGCAACAGGCAACCGATATCTTCATTAAATCCTTGACAGAAGAGAAGTATGTGTATCTTTGTTTTTTTCTTGGGATGAGGGAAGTTGTCATCAAGGAGGCGTAGTAATGACTCCTTCCTTCCCTAGTGTTAGGTAGTGTTAGGATGTGCCCTTATCCCAACCATTATTAAGGGGGAGTGTTGGAATATATTATATTCCTTGGAAGGTAATAATTTCTCTGTATTATGTCGGAAGTTGAATACAATCTTATGTAAAAGAGTAACACATTATATCCCATATTCATTATGGCATAGTATACTCTTGTACCCATTTATTATATAAAGAGGTGTTATTTTGGAGAATTATTTTATTGCACATTCAATATGTGAGGGTAATTATTCCACATATCTGGGTATATAATAGGGTCAAGGGAGCCTTTTTTATTACAATCACATCTCATCTTGTGCTAATACTGTTATTTGTAGTTTCTCTCTTTGTAAGATTGCAGGAGATTTTTGGAGATAATAGAATACAACCTTCCTATGGGCGTAGCCCAATTGGGTGAACCACGTATATATTTTGTATTATTTTTCCTTGTTCTATTTTTGTTCTTATTTATATGTTGATATGTTGTTGGTTTCTTAGATAGATAGCTAGTTTCATATATCTAATATTCTCATAATGCAAAACGAAACCAGATCAAGGACTTCCATGTACCACCCGACCATAGATTGGGTTGAACTAAATATTTCTTTCAACCAATCACACTTGTGCCATATTCCAAGCATGAATGTGGGACTCACAAAAAAACCAACAATGGCTTCCTCAGGGTTTACCGCAATCCACCATTGGATTCCTAGGCCCAAACAACAAACATACAATGAAGGCTTTATTGCAATCCTTCCATATACCGGTTAAGGGATCACTAGGCCCTAAAAAAGCATGGATGCCTCTGAATCTCTCCACATAAACTATGAGGAATTTGTTTGTCTCCGCTCTCTAGGCTTTATCATGTATCCTGCCATTACCAATCAAGGTATTCCTAGGCCTAATGAGAGAATACACCTCCAGGATTTATCATGTATCCCTCCATTATTGGTCATGGGATTCCTAGGCCCAATGATGATATTCACCTCTAGGAATTACCGTGTATCCCACCATTCACTGGTTGAGGTTTCCTAGGCCCAATGAGGTATACACAATTAGGATTTACCATGTATCCTTCCATTGTCGGTTAAGGGATTCCGAGACCTTGTGTTCTTCTCTTGAGAACACCCCACTTACTTTTGAAACCATCTAATAATCCAACTTAACCAAGTAAGAGAACCCCATCACACCATGGCTATAGGCAAGGTTTAAATCTGTTTTCTCACCTGGAAATACCCATGCCAATGACATCAATAGAAATAAGTACACACATGCATGTACCATGCATGCCAAATATAGCAAGAAAATCACACATTCAAATCGATACCTACAATTAATCTCGTTGTAGCTACTTGATCCATCTCATCCTTGCTTGATATTTTCTTCTCTTTGCCTTTTTTTTTCGTTCCTTTTCTTTTCTTGATCCAATGCTAGAGTGTTCCAAGAAAAATATTAGTGTGAAAGAGTATGAGATAGATAGTAGAGAGAGAGATCAAAGCTAAAACTGACAAAAAACTATGAACTGATCCTCAGAATCCCTTTTATCATTGAGGCCTCTAATTTTTTAAATTTTCCATTATTTTCCTTCATTTTCCCCCTCACATGAAACATGTGACCTTTCACCTTCCTTTTCTCCTAATTTCCATTATTTTCATGAATAAAATTCTAATTAATGCCTCTTTCCTTTTCAAAGCCTTTTTGGTTTCCTTTTTCAACATCCCTTAGCCACATTAAACCAAATGAACACCCACACTAGGATGTTTTTCCCAACATTCAACTCGGAATATGTGTCCCATGATCATGGCCTTATTTTTCCTTTATTAACTTTATTACATGGATTTTTGACCAGGGATGTTACAATCTGAAAATTGAAATACTTGAAGGAGAATATCTATTGACTGGTTTCTAGTGTGATTTATGCTCTGGTACCATGTAGAAATTAATATAAATTTGCTAATATTGATGAAATCAAACTGAAATCAAGTGGAAAATTGTAAAGACGGAGACCCTGGGTTTAGATGCAGGGGCAAACAAAGGATCCATTGCAGTCTAGTGTAACACCGACATTTTCACCTTACTCAAGATAAGTAAGGTATCTCACCCAAGGCATGTCGTGGCCTTACTAGGATAGGAACTAGAACCGGACATCAAGGAGAGTTGCACAAAGAGTATCATTTGCATCTAATATAGAAAATCATAGCATATGACATATAACCAGCGCAAATATTGGCATGAAACACATCCAAAGAAACATATTACATCCACATTCATGTACAAGAAAATTTTAAAGAGGCCCATGCAAACCAACACATTCTGAAACATAGAGAAATCTTGCAAATATTTTCATTAAAATTAAGGCATCATTACATTCTAGCACTATGGCCCTTCATATAGGAACAAAAGAGTCATCATATAATGTAGCTAAGAAATATATAAACAAATAACATGTACAAGTCCAATAAACCTTAGTGAAAAAATATCGACATATGAGATTCACCTCCTCCCCTTGTTGTCTTCTCCTTTGGATTTTATAAACTTCGCTCACCTGAATTGCTAGTCTTTTCCTTGAATACCATGCACTTTCCTCCTTGGCAGATTTTGTGACTCAGTTGCGACTGCTTCATCTCTCCTTAATGGCCTTGGTGACTCAGCTACACTTGCATGTCCCCATATTTTTCTCTTTCCAACTTCAGTCTCTGACATATCTTGGCAGATTTTCTCTCTTCCTTCATTTGTTTCCTCCACAACTACCCTTCGGTCAGACTTGGTAAAAATGTGTCAAAAAATATGTCCCCAAAAATGACGGATCCAATAGGCCCCGATCACAATCAATTGACTCATCCCTAAGCCAATCCTTGGCTGACATTTTTGTTTCTTCTTGCTACTCTAGGGATCCTTCTTGTGTTGATTCTTATTGAAATACTCCTTTGTGTGCTACAAGTTATCCTTCAAATGAAGGACCCAACTCCAAGACAGATTGGATGACTGTGGTTTTGAATTGGGTATATTCAGCAAGGGCTCATAGCCAGGAATCCAACAGAGTGGTGACTTTCTCAATAAATTGTGTGGTAAGTATAGATGTCGTTTAGGTGGGTCGGGTATTCAGGAGGGAATTCCACTAAGTATATAATTCTACGCTAAGTTTCCACAACTTATGATAATGGACATGTGCCTATGGGTTAAGGTCATGGACCAGAGCCTTGGTGGCTCGAGAGGAATCCTCAATATGTTGGATCTGATTCTCGAGCAAACCAATCTGTGCAAAAAGATCCTTTTGTTGGTTGAGGTAAGGTGTAGTCAAGGCTTAGTTAAACAATTGGTGAGTCTGTTGACACAAATCATAGACTGGCTGGTTTTTCTTCGAAAGGAATCCAAACCAGTCATGAGCTTGAGTGAAGATTTCATGTGCCTCTCCATTAGCCTAATGAAGGGAGGCCTTTAGAGAAGCCACGTTGGTAATCTTCTGCTCCATTCAAGTGGAATATTGTGTGGCTCGATCAGGGAGCACTCTTTGGTCGATTGTGATAGTATTTTGAAGCTCTCAGTTCAATGAAACAAGTTCAACACATGCAGTACATATGTGATCACAAAAGCTAGAAAGGGTGCAAGCTGAGAATTCCTCGGGTGCATTTGGTACTACTTCAACGATAGTAGGCTAAAGTGCCTATAGGTTAACGTTGATATCATTGACCTGATACTACAACACTTGATTTTCTTGCAAGAGTTGATGGCGCTCAACTGTCATGGAGAGAATTTTTTGTTGTTGTTTCTCATGTTCTGTTGCTAATGTATTATCGAGTGTGTCCACTTGGCGAGCATCCAATTGAATTAAAGTAAATATTTGAGAGGACGATTAGTTCTAAAGGTCATCGGGTGTCATGGTAAGATGGAGAGGGAATCGAGTTCGCAAAGTTTTTCCACTCGAAATTTATTTCTCACATTGGCCTTGGGGTGAGGTTTCTCATTGTAGGTTTTCTCAAGTGTGGGTGTTGGTGTGGTCTGGAAAAGAAGGTGGTGGCGAATTAGGGATGGGGTTGGGGTTCTAAGCTAGGATGCATAACTACTTGGCCTTGTGTATAAGGGTGGGTTTGTTGGCCATTTGTTGGTTGAGGCTTTGATTCTAGTAGTAATGATAAAAGAGACATGGTGACTGAATCCATGGTTATGGTGTGAAAAATGAGGGTGTTGTGGCTAGTGTCAGTGATTGATTGAATAACAGAATCAACGATCTCGATCTCGACACTGAGGACGTTTCCAGTCTGAGGAAGTTTTGAAATGGTTGCAGAGGGGGAGGTCATGTAGGGTAATGGGTTGTGAGATTTTGGGGAAGTAGTGGATCTGGATTGTGGGATTTCTTCAACGATCTGGGTGCTAGCAACAGATTTTGGTTCTTCATCGCTAAGATCGACGACCTGGTAAAGTGGTAACTAGGACAAGATTTCAGGAAACTAAGGGAATTAGAGTAGTAATCAGGCAGTTTTCTTAGACTTTTGGTTTAGTAATAGAATGAGGGACCACCAGGGAAATGGAGGAAACCACGAAGATGGATGACAAAGTACTGACCAGATTAACATTAAGAAGTTCAAAAAACAAGGGTATAGAACTTATTGACGACTCAAGAGCTTCCATAGTGTTTCATACTAACATCAAAATTATCTCGAATGTCTTCAAAAAAATATTGAGCATCTCTTCTACTACTCGCTTCCGATAGGTGAAGGGGATATCATCAGGTAGTGGTCGTGGCAACATTCCTTCAAAATAGTATGTCTGCTTGTTGTCTCGGACTTCACCAATGATTCCTAACTAAGACAAAACTTCCTTTTGGAATGCCTACTTCGAGAGAATGAAACGAAGAGCCCGCATATGGAATGTGTTTGGGTTAACAACCTTAGGGCGCATCCACGTCATTCTGTGGCGAACACTGAACCATACGGCGTGAGAATATTTATCAAAACACGATTTTGGGATTCTGGGGATGGTTTTTGTGAAAATGAGCATATTGGCATACCAGCCAGGGAAGGAGGCCTTATTAATTTCTTTGTTGTTTGGATCCCTTGATGTCTATTGATCTGAAAATGGAACTATTTTTAATGCTATGCAAAGTATCCATTTCCATATAATTTAGTGTGAAAAGTGTTCTCCATGACTTGCAGGTTAAACAAAGTAGTTTTGGTAATGTTTCTGAGTTTTATGTGTGAGGATTTGTTATTTAAATTTATTGTTTAACATATCACAGCAGAAATACACAGCAAGTAAAATTCACCATAACATAACAGAACAAAATGTTGAGGTAATTCACCCCTCCTGGGCTACATCTACCGGTCCAAGGCTCCCCAATGGCATGTCCTTGCTCTATTAATTTGCTCAAAATGGTTACACAGTGAAAAATATGCCTAAACAAGAAAAAAAATTGTAAATTCGACTTCAGAAGATATAAAATAGCTAGAAATGGCTTTTGTTTCACCTTAAATAGTGAAATACAACACAATACAGTGCCTTCTCAATGATGGCCCTAATGGCTCCTTCATCTTCCCTGAAGCAAAAGCTATTGTAGATCACCTTTGTTCGCTCTGAAACTTGTCCCAAAATCTTTAGAATGCTAAAGAAACCCAAAATTGACTAAAATTTCATCTTGTTTGTTCGAAAATTGAGAGAGTTATGACTTCTGCAACAAAAATGCCCAATGTCCCCCAAAAACCCCACTAAAAGTGGGAGAACTCCAGTTAGCTTGACTAAAAAGGTGGATTTCCCATAATTGGTGGAACCGTGCACTAAATCTAGGGAAGACATTAAATTCTAACTGTTTGTGGTTGGCGTGTTCACATGCGCATATTGCGGTAACTGTTATTTTGGTGATATATAAGGTTTAGCCCACGCTCTTGGTCACAGTGTAAGGGTTATATGGATGTCGGACTAGCACTCGAGGCTAGCCCCTTTCCAAACTCTGCCCATTCAATTGTGTTATCGCCAGGGTTTTAGCATGAGGTCACATTGCGACGGGACTTAAACCCGAAAGGCCAATCCCCAACTTCTCTGCCTACCACGACGACCTAAATATGCGTGCACACTCTGCCTGCCCGAATGTTTAAAACGTTTGCCCACAGCGTGTCAGTTGGGTCCCTCTACCCGAATAGTCGGGTCGAGGGTTCAAGACCCATTAACCTCCAAATTTTTTTATGTGCCCTTTCAACTAATGGCCTGGGGCCATGTGGCAACCTCCGAGCATGCCACGTGGCACCCACTAATAGGCCCAAAAATATGAATAAAAATCAACTTTTCCCATATAATTTTTTATAAAAATTGACATAATCAATAAAATCAAAAATTCATGTTTTGGAGTTCACTAGATGATTTCAAACCTCAGTAACTTACACATATGACCTCGGTCTTGAGAACCATTTGCGGTGCTATAATCGCAACGACGAGACCTTTCCGATCGTTCAGGTTGCGACCATTTCCAAGCACTTCCATTTTTTAGCATTTTCTTAACTTGGACATGATCTCTTGATCATCTTCCATGTGGATTACTTGAGTACTAGGGACTGATATTCGGAGACTAGTGATAGATCTTTTCTTTCGGGATGGCACCACTTCATCATTCCTAGAGATACGACTAGATACCCATAGATAAATTATGTCGCATAATTATATAATCCTCATAGGCTTAAAATAGTTCATTTAGCAAGTGCTACACCAGTTTAATTGTTCCCCCTTTACACAAGCTTCTACCACCGAGATGGTATCTAGAGTGCATTCTCCCTTAGTGTAATGGCACATGATCTTCCTAAAAATTATGTCACAGAAAACTTAATTGAGGGCACATTTATCAGAATTATGGTGGCTCATTTCCCATCGTGATGAGTAGCATACATAGTATAGTATTTGTTGTCTCCTATCATATTCCCGCACTTAGAGGTGTTCTGGAATGCAAATGACATTATGGTTCCCGTAGAAGATAGCCCCTTCAATTGTTGGATATCACTGGCATGTATTGGGTACTCCCTTTCGAGCCATAAGGAACCTCCATCGAACCGACTGATAAGGAACTTCGTGCATTGCATGGTCACGCCTGAAGTGTTGAAGGCTGGTAAATTTATCAAATTCATCAGTGTGGACCGCTATAATCCTCAGAATTCCTATTTATCCTAGAAGAGTGGATGCCATATTTTTTTATTGTATTTTATGTGAAGACTTTGAGTTTGAGCATGGGGAAATGGAAGTGGTTTGATAAATCATTGTCGACGTTCATAGCCTTCTCATATTTACCAAAAATAATTTCAATTTTTGTCACTATGGGGTCGAAGGGAGGGGTAGGAACAACAAATTTGGATACTCAAGTCATGATTGTAACTCATCGAATGTACACAATAGACACAAGGGGCCGAAATTTGGACTGAGAACCAGGGGAATTCGACGCTGAAGCTATAGTGAGAAACTCCACCACCTGACCTTTTACAATACAAAGTTCAACATTTCCATGTAGACTATATAGAAATACTTGACATGATGCTTGTGATTAGACTGTTTAACTAATAAATACGACAAATTGCTATACTTGCTTCAATCGTGACATTAACGATGATTGTGACTTGGAATAGATCTGGATGATGCAAAAAATCAAAAGGTAGATGATCATGATGGCCAATTATTATGAAATGATGGAAAAAACATAAAGATGATAACTAGAATGTGTCAGGTATATTACAGGAGATATTTAAACCAAATTAGAAAAAATGTTGGAAATTATTGCTAAATATGATAGAAAAGATGACTACCACATGTTTTTTCGCAACCACAGTCAGTTGCACAAGGATGCACTCAAATAACTAAAAAACTTGATGCAAGTAACTTTATTCGTAACTGACATAAACAAATCAACTACAACGCTAACTAGTCGAATCTATCCTAAACCTAACTATGATCTTCTTTCAGAGATAAAACCAATTGATTAAGAAGTGGTTGGGACATGGAAGGGATTTAGGCATGTGCTATTCACCCAACTAGGAAATATAATCTCATCCAATTGTGCAATTTTAACAACTCTAGACTCTCGCACTTTAGCAACAATGAATGGTCCCAACCATTGCATTTGAAGCTTCCCAAGATGCTTCAAAAACTTACTACCATATAGGAGAACCTTTTCCCCAACTATGAAATACTTCCTCTTTATGTGTCAGTCGTGTCATGTTCTTTGTCTCTCCTTCTCAATGGTTTGATGGAAATCATCTAGAAACTTGGCTTCATCCAACTCCCATAGTTTGTTCACCTATTTTTCAATTGTCTCATCCTCAGTCATGTGAGTGGCCTGCACAATAAAGAGGTTGGGAATGATAAACTCAGTAGGTACTACATTTTCTCGACCATAAACAAGTTGAAACGACGTATATTTATGCAATCATTTGATGGTGGTTTAGTAGTTCCACATGGTATTTGGTACCCATTCATCCAAGTCATCTTAATTTGCATAAAAAATCTTTGTGAGGCTCTTCTCTAGGATCTTGTTGAAAGCTTTGATGGTGTCATTCACCTGTGGATTGCAGGGGTTGCTTTTATGTTTTTGGATCATGAAGCTCCACAAAAATGCAACGAATATGTCATTAATGAAGTGGGTCTCATGGTCACTTGTGAGGATCCAGGGGAAGCCAAATTGAGTGATGATATTCTCAAAGATGAATTGGGAAACAGTGTCAGAAATTCAATCCTTAACTGGTGTGGCTTCGACTCATTGGATGAGATAGTCTGTAGTAGTAATAATGTACCGAGCATGTGAGTGATGTGATGGAAGATTAATAGGCCCCACAAATTCCATATACCACTTTTATAAATCTTGGAGTGCATGTATCGGTTGCAGAGGAAGTTCATCCATGTGTGATGGTCGTCCCACATGTTGGAAAAAATCACATTTCTTGACGTACTCTGCATCCCAGAAAAGTGTGGGCCACCAGAGTCCTGCTTGTAGTAATTTCCTCATAATGACTTCTCCCCCTACATTTCCTCCCACAACTCCAGAGTGGCATTCCCATATTATGTATTGCTTTTCATGGTTGAGGACACATCATCACAATATTTGGTCAAGACCCATCTTGTACAAGTGGCTTGCGATCAACTTTTAATCCGCAGATCGAAGCACCATACGCCTTCTTTGTATTGTTGTGTACTCTTCCAGACATTTTCTAGTGGTTAAAAGCACTGTGATTTCTTCCAAATAGTCAGGGATGGCCTCAACCTGAAAGAGATCAACATCTAATAGTTGGTCATCTATTGATGCCCCTGCTTCGCCCGACTCCAGCCGAGAGATATGGTCAGGCCCCACATTAATCCTTCCTGGTTTCACAATGAATTCGAATGTAAACTCCTACAGCGTAAAGAGTCATCTACAAATCCCCCCTTTAAGCACAAGCTTATTTACCATATACTTTGGCATAGAGTGGTTGGTAAAGAACATGAAGGGGAAACCTAGAAAATAGTGCTTGAATTTGTGTAGTGAGTACACCATCATAAGATTTTCTCATCCAGTAGTCGTGTAGTTCCTTTCTGAAGTGGAAATTTTTCTGCTGGCGAAATAAATTGGGTGGTCTAGGTTATTTTCCCCTGGCTAGGCCAAAATATCTCCCATTGTGATCTCGGACGCATCAATATAGACATGAAACTATTTATTCCAATGCAGATAAACCAATATTGGTGCACTTTCCAGCTTCTCTTTTAGTGTATCAAAGGTAGCGTCACATTCATCAGTCCAGGCGAACCGCTCATATTTCTTCAGCAACTTCTCCAATGGTGTAGTATTTAGGGCATAATTACAAATAAACCTACAATATTATCCTGTGTAGAATAGAGTCGATCTTATTTATTTGACACTAGTTGGTGGAGGCATATTCAGAATTACCACAACCTTGGAAGGTTCAGTGCACACTCCTTATTTGCAAACTATATGCCCCAGATATGTTCCAAAAGGAATAGAAAAAATGCATTTCTTCAAGTACAAAGAAATATATAGTTTCATGCAGCGATAAAAAATTACTCTAAGCAATCTGGAGTGTATTTTTAGCAAGTTTTACACTGTCCAATCATCCATATATACCTCCAGGAATCTGTGAATATAGTCGTTGAAGGCAGAAATAATGATCCTTGAAAAAATTGCTAGTGCATTCTTCAATCTGAACGCCATGAGATGGTAGGCATAAGAGCCTCATTCAATCATGAAGGGTGTTTTCATCTTATCTTCCTCTACAATGCGAACTTGGTGATAGCCATAGAAGCCATCCGTGAAGGAATAGGCCTCGTTACCTGCAACATTATCAAGGAATTTGTCACTGAATGGAGTAGGGAAGGGATCATGGACACAGGCATTGTTCAAGCTCCTATAATATACATAGACCTAGATCTATTCAGAATCCTTCTTGTCCTAAATGACAATTGTACTAACCCACTCATATTCATCAACTGGGAAGATGATTCCTACTACCAGCATCTTATTAATCTCTCTCTTCACCTTCTCTTTGACCCTTAGGTTTAGTCAATATGGGAAATGTTACATTAGTCTCACATATGGCTTCAGCATGATCTTCATTTCTCCCAGCTCCTCTTTAATTCCTTTGATATTTGCATTGGAAAATGGGAAAATATCCTTGTACTTCTTCAGGATATCAAAGATCTCCTTGGTGGTATGTTCATCCCAATTGTCCCTGATGGAAGACAATTTTGGTTTCTCTTCAGTCCTGATGTTGTGCTCTGGCAACTTCATAGGTTGTATTTGTAGGCTAGTTGTTATAGGGCCATATTCTACACCTCGTTCCCCCTCGTATTCTTTGAAGGTCAAATTCTTTAACCCTTCTAAATCATATTCATCAGGTTGAATACTTATCTTAATGCTAGACATAACCTTGTGAAATCCATATTCATATTTATGTTTAAAGGAATCCTAGTCACAATAGTCCTCAATATGCTCTCCTACTGGGAGTAGGACCCTCTTGACTACTTTCAAGGAAACTATTATCCTTTCATCGTCATCGACAAAGGAGAAATCACAAATTATCCGAGTTTTAATGTGATCCCACTCACTGGTCTGCCTCTTGATTTATTCTTAAAGGTACCAAGCTTGGGGGAATGTTCCCCACCCATAGAATCTTGGGAATTCCTTCCCTTTTCCACCTATATTTACAATTCTGGATATGATAGTGAGGATCGGTGTACCCTTCGTACTTAAGGAGATTAGGTGAATTATATTCTAAATACATCAATCTATATATCAATGCGAACTTTTCCGTCTCCCATACCGTGAGGTAGTTGCAATGGGAACTCCACCACATTTCCAACATCACTTGAATGGCCACATATAGTAAGGGTACCTTGTGTACCTCCAAAATGTTCAAATCAACTTCATTGTTAAAATCAATAATGGAGCCCATACCATTGAAAACATGTAAATTTTGTACCTTTGTACCAACCAATTGGATACGACAAATAGTTTCACATTGCCTCGAGTGGATCTCATGGCCTCCTTGCTACCAATCATCCCATGCAGCTTCTAATCCAACTTCGTAGCTCTGAACACTTCTCTAGCTAATCAACCCATTCATTGTAGAATTTATGTAGTCTTCCATCTTTCCTGCTATGAGCCGGTATAATTGATCTAATAATTAAGGTTATTCCCTATCTTCTACTGCCTTAGTTAACCTAGGGCCTTGATAAGGATCCAAGGGTTGAATCACCCTGAATCCATCCACCTCAAAAGTCATGGTTTCCCTATTTAGGTCAATCGCTACATAATTTTCAAAGGTCTAATATATCCCCAAAAATGCAAGATAGGGGTGTTTGTCTCCCATGCTGTCTATGAACTCAAACTCTGCATATGTCTTTACCCATGCTATGTCTACTTCCACATATTCAAGGCATCCAACTGGGAGGATATAGTATTGATTTGCAATGCGCAACTAAATCAGGGAAAATGCCAACTTAGGTCTTCCCAAGGCTTCCTAGGGCTTCCCAGGTCTTCCTTGGTAGAATTTTCAAGCCTAAACCCAATTCTAGCATAGCTTCCTTGATCTTGAACCTCACGATCTGGGCATCGCTATGAAATTCACTCTGTGTCCTTTTCTTGTTCTTCTACACTCATCTAGAATTCCCTTTGGGAAAATTGGAAGAGATGAGCCCTTCCAAGAACTCTCCATATTTGAAAACAACTTTAAGCCTCTTCTGCAACTGCCCTGACATCTTCCCATCATTAAATATTTGAAATACCAACTTGAACCATTCTACTATAGGTTGGGAATTTTTCTGTTGTATTTTTGGGCTTCTGGCCTTCAAAATTTATGGTTTCTCTCCTTGAGTGCCATCAGCCAGAATTATTTCATTGAATATCTCCGTGGAATATTTATAGTCCTACTTTAATGGGTTGGAATCATAAGAACACTTCAGCGAGATAGGTTTTATGATCCTTGGTTGCTCGATGGCCCCAAAGTCATCTCTAGTCTTCTCCCCCCCTGGGTGACTATGTTAATGTTTGACATCAAAGCTGGTTTGAGTTCATGTGGTTCTGCAATAATCAAATTTTCTCCCCTATGTTGGTTTCACTCCTACCATCTAGTGATTAGTTCCATTAAATCCTATGTTGTGTGTATGTTGAATCTGTATTGGGAGCACCAGGGTCTTCTGGGAGCACCATGGTATTTTGGGTAGTAGGTAGTCTCTAGCAACATGCCCTTCTTGGTCACAATTCTAGCAATGAATCTAACCTCTGCCTCATGTTATACCCCCCTTGTTCCTCCACGTCCTCGCCCTCGAGGAGATTCATTAATTATAAAATCAAAATGATCCAGTCAGTCAGCTAGAGCGTCTAAGGCTCTACACTGATCGATGTGATATTGAGTCGGCGAGCCGCAAAACACAGAAAAAATTGTTCAAAACATTAAAATATTTTTGTAAGATTAGTTAAAGGCCCGTGCAAATAAACACATTCTGAAACACAAAACAATACCACAAATATTTTCACCAAACTTAAGTCATCATTACATTCTAGCACTATGACCCTTTATATAGGAATAGAATAATCATCATACAATGTAGCTCATAAATAGAGAAACAAAGAATAGGGTCTAGTCCAATAAACCTAGCGACAACATCTTGACATATGAGTTTTTCCTCCTCCCCTTGTTTTCTTGTCCTTTGGATTTTATAAACTTTTCTCGCCTGAACTACAAGTTTTTTCCTCATATACCACATGCTTTCCTCCTTGTGAGCTTTTGTGACTTGGTTGTGACTGCTTGATCTCTCCTTAACAGACTTTGTGACTCAGATGCACTTGTGTGTCCCCATATTTTATTCTTTCCAACTTAATTTTCTGACAGTTATTGGTAGATTTTCTCTCTTTCCTTCTGTTGCTTCCTCTGCAACTACCCTTCGGTCATACTTGGTCAAAATGTGTCAAAATTGTGTTCCTCAAAATAGAGGAGCCAACACAAGAGATTACAAATTTTCTCTAATATTATGTAGAATGGAAATCACAATTTAGAAACACATGCAACCATCAAAACCAAAAGGAAAAAATTGTTACAAGGGAACTGAAATGGGAAAAACCCCTTCACTACTTCGCATTAATTCAGACAAGAAAGAGAAACAATTACAAAAATTTTCCTCAACTTTGAAGCACACTATAAAACCTTTCTCCTGCTTCTTGACATGATTTGGCCAACACTTAGCAAATTCAAGCATCAACCAACCTCTTAGTTCCTTGTGAAATCATGGAGGAATTAAGCTCCTAAAAAATACGGAAATTGCCCATTTCCTTGCACAAATTCAAGGGGAATTGACCACCCACTAAATACAAAAGCACTGTAAACTCAATAGTATACAATTATAAATATAAATGTGTCATTTCCATCCATTTAACTAGTCAATTCGAATTACATGCATCACTATGTCTATTTTTAGTTTATTGACTAGTTGACTACGAGATCAGTGAATTAACAACAATCTTAACTACTCAGTCAACCTTCAACTAACTCAACTAATGACTAGAGCTTATTTTACTAGTTCAACTAATGATAACTCGACTATATTTCTATATCTTAGAAATCCACTCTTGCACAGCTCCATTTCTAGCCTACAAACTCGAATTTACGCATCTAACTAGGAGACAATACCATGTCACTCTAGCTAACTCAAATCCAAGTCATTCCGGTGATGTGGAAAATCGAATTACTCAATTTGACTGAGGCACTAGTGAAATGAATCCTTTTCTTGCCACAATTAGCATAGATAAAGTAGGTGACTTTGCTTCTAATTAGTTTAATGATTTTTTTTAAAATCATGGGATTAGAAGACATTTTTTAGTTGCAAGGGCTCCACAAAAAATGGTATTGTTGAAAGAAAAAATATAATCATGCAAGAAATGGAAAGAATGATGCTCAATGAAGCAAATCCATCAAACATTTGTTGGTGGGAAGTGGTTAATACAACAATGTGCATTCTAAATAATCACAAATCAAGTGAACAACAATAAGTATCCTTATGAATTATGGAAAGGAATACCATCTATAGTCAAATATTTCAAACTATTTGGAAGCAAGGGCTACATAAAGATAAATGAAGACAATTAGGGAAGTTCGATTCCATAACAAATGAAGGAATATTCCTCAGTTGTTCATCCAGAAGAAAGGGATACAAATGTTATAATAAAAGATTGCACAATATAGTATAAAGCATTGATGTAAAAATAAATGAAGCATTACCTCAGAAAGAATCCATAAGCAAATGAAGATTTATAGGATATAATTAGTAGACAACATTAAAAGGAAGAAAAAGAGGAAGAGGAAGAACAAAAAGATTAAGAGGAAGAGAAATAACAAAAAGATTAAGAGGAAGAGGAGAAGTAGATAGAGAATCAACATCCAAATAATCCATCCAGATATGTTCAAATGAATCATCCATTAAATCAATTTTTTGGTAATAAAAATTCTAGATTTCAGACCAAAAGGAGATTGACAAATATAATAAAGCGTGCAAACTTTTCTTTGCTATCCAAAATAGAACCCACGAACTTTGCACATGCTAGTGAAGTTAAGAATCGGTTTAATGCTATGGAAGAAGATTTGAATCATATTGAAAATAATAAGACATGAGAACTTGTGCTTAGAACAAAAGATAAAAATGTGATTGGCACCAAATGGGTCTTCAGGAACAAGTTGAATGAGGATGAACAAGTAGTGAGAAATAAAGCTAGATTGGTTTTTCAAGGACATGAAAAGTTGAGGGAATTTCCTTTGAAGAAACGTTTTCTCCATTTTTCGGACTAGAAGCAATTAGAATGTTCTTGGCATTTGCAAGTTTTATAATTTTAATTTTTTTTTAAATGGATGACAAGTCATATTTTCTAAATGGAAACTTAGGAGAAGAGGTACATGTTGAACAACCAAAACAATTTTCGCTATTGGAAAATTAAGATTATGCATGCAAATGAACTAAAGAAATCTCTTAGGGCTTGGTACTCAAGACTTGACAAATATTTACAACAACAAGGATTCAAGCCTAGAAGCAATAGATAACTTTTACATCAAAATAGATAAGAAAATATCTTAATCATTTTTATTTATGTGGATAGTATCATTTTTGGAAGTGATGTTGACACAATGAGCCAAAGGTTTGTAGCATAAGTGCATAAAGTGTTTGAAATTTCCATGCTAGGAGAATTGTCATTGTTCCTAGAATTGTAGGTTTTTGAATCCAATAAAGGCTTATTCATCTCCCAGACTAAATATGTTAAGGAGATGTTGAAGAAAATTGGAATGGAAAACTATGCACCTATTAGAAATCCCATGGTCACAGGATGAAAATTAAGCAAAGAAGATGAATCCCATATTCAAATAAAATTATGTATAGGTAAATGATTGAAAAATTATTATATTTGCAACATCAACACGAAATATCTTGTAAGCACTAGGATTGGTTGCAAGATTTCAATCTACACCAAAGGAGACACATGTGCAAGTAGTGAAGAGAATTTTAAAATATTTGAAGGGGGTTTTGGACTTTGGTTTATGGTATTGAAGAAGGAAAGACTCCACCTTAACAACATATATCAATATATATTAGACAGGAAGTGTTGATGACAAGAAAAATCACTAATGGAGGAGAATTCTATCTAGTAAATTGCATAGTATCATGGTTGAGCAAGAAACATACCTCAAACTTTATATCCACATCTAAAGTTGAATATATTGCATCAAAAACAGGTTGCACTCAGGTTTTGTGGATGAAGTAGCCTCTCAAGGATATCAAGGTAAAGTATGATCAACCAACATCAATGATATTTAATAATATAAATGCAATAAATATATCAAAATATTCTATTATGAATTAAAGACAAAACATATTCCAATTAAATACCACTTCCTAAGAGAATATATAGTTGATTAGATTATCAGGCTAGAATACGTTGCTACTAAAGAATAAATTTCATATATCTTCACAAAACCCCTTCCCAAAGAGACATTTGAATATCTAATATGGAAGCTAGGAGTGAAAGCTCTCTCCTATCATCTAGAAAAGAAAGGGTAAGCTTAGAGGGAACAGACTCTTGCTTTTGATATATATAAAAGGGGGGAAGAGTTGTAGATGAGGAAAAGCATAAATTCAGAGGGAGAAATCCTTTTCCATTTATGTCACAGTGGGAGAAGTTGCATACATGGGAAAATGAGTTGTAGACAAAGGAGAAGCTGCAGACAAGGGGGTTTTCCATAATAGTACTATGAATATGTTTTAAGCTAGCCATCAATGAAAAAGGGGGATACTATTGAATAATGTGGTGTCATTGATTTCAAAGTCTAGAGGTTACTTACATGGAAGTATTCCCAACTCATGAGGATACCCCAATGTGAATAATGTTGTTATGGGGGCACCCTTGTTACATGTTGGTCCAACCAAGGCACATTTCAATTTGGACCCTTAGTGAGGGCCATGTTCTTATAGGTGATATGATTGTAGAGTGATTTAAAATAGAATAAGGAAGAAGAAGCAATGTGATATGAGGTGAGAAGCAAGTGTAAGGAGTAGAGATGAGGGAATAAAGGTGTGAGGAATATCTGAGGAAAACAACAAGTGAGAGGAATAAGCCTATGGTGTGAAAAAGAGGTTGGAGGTGCAAAAGAATTCTAAGGTGAAAAGTGAGACATTATTTGAAAATATTGGAAAAAAATCAAAATTCTTTATAACGTGGAAATCCTCACACTTAAAAAAATTAGATTATCAGTTAATTAAAAAGAGTATATGATAGAGGTTTTTCCATATATTGACGATCCATTTATGAGACTCTCAACACACTGAAATTTTCATAAAGCGAATATATTGTAGTTTCTTCGATGTCCTTATATTTATTATCCCTTGGTCATAGCCTCTGGTCTAGAAGGAACTTGTTTATAGCACCTAGAGCTTAAGCCCTCAAAATATCGCCATATCATCATTTTTCATAGTTTCATTGATATCTTGATATCTCAATAAGTTCCTAATCACATACCTTGGTCATTAGGTGTGCATGTATGGCACTTGTGAGCTTGAAGCCCTTGGCATATCACCATATTAGTATTTTTGTTAATGCATGACTTCACAACTCTATGGTATATGGATACCAAGTAAGCGTCCAGTTACAACCATTGGTTGCAAAAGTGGTTATAACACCTGGGCTTAAAGGTCTAAAGTCTTTGTCATATCAGATATCAGGAGTTTTGATAAGTTACAATCAATTAAATTCTTTGATATTCCTATACTCTAGTTCTCTGTGGCCATGAAAATAAAGGAAATTCTCCAACATTTGATGGAAAACTTTCCTGTTGTTCGAACCCGATAAGTCAAGTTTTTGTAGCATTTCCTAGTGTTAATATTTTTGAGGCATTGTTTCCAATATGCCGATATAAAGTGAAAATTGGATTTTCTGGCCTCTAAGGCACCAAGTCAAAGGTAAACTTTTCCAAGACCCAATAAATGCCCGAACACATTACAAGATCATGTTATATGGTGCTAAGGTTCATAAGCACCAAGTCTTAGAAAGTTGGGATTGAATGAAGCACCTATGCATTGGAAGTATTATGAAGGTGTTACACTAATATGCACAGAGTATGGTGCTTAATCAAATTTTTTGAATGTTTAGTTAAATGAAGTGTTTGGTTCTAAATCACACAGTAAGGGACGACTCTATAGAGTTAGAGAAGCAGAGTGGACCATTATAAAATAGAATAAAGAGTAGATTACAAAGGGGACTGGTGTCTCTAGTAGGTTGATTCCTACAAAAAATTATAGCAGAAGGGATTGGTGTCCCTGATAGGTTGGTGCTTAAAAATTCTTGAAGCAGATGGGATTGATGTCTCTAGTAGGTTGGTTCCTACACAATCATCAAGCTAAGGGGATTAGTTCCTCTATTGGTTTGGTGCCTACAAATTATTGTAACAGTAGGTACAAATTGTCTTATATTGATTTGTCCCCACCTGCCCCACTTAGCATAAGTGTGAATTCAACAATTTACCTTGAACCTTGCATTTTGTTTTGAAAACTCTCGTCCTTTTAGGTTCCTTCGTAGCCTTCTTTTAAAGTTTGAGTAACACCCTTCTAAACATAAGGTTTTCACCTTCTTCATGTTGAAGTACTAAACAATTGTCTCCCATAATTGATACCTCACCTACATGTTTGATCACGAGTTCTAGATTCATTGCTTCTTCTCAAATTAAGCTTCTCTATAAATTTAGATGCTTTATAGATTTCTACTCGGACACGTCCGTAGAAAGTAATGGCATACTTACATTGCCTCTTCCAAACCCTCTACCTCTACCAATGTGGTTATCTTCTTTGGAAATTTTCCTACTAGATGCTTCAACTTCTCTCCCATCGCTAGACTATCCTCTTGCAACCTTCATTATTCCTTTGTCTCTAAGGTTATTTCCTCTACAATTATGTTGCCAATTCCTATTCAATTTTTCCTCTACCTTTAAATCAATCTAATATGCTTAATCCACGACTTGGAAATAATAGGTATTCATCGCATCTTGAACTTAGAATTTCAATCCATTCACGTACTTTTCTACCCTTTGATACTCCAACTTTTCAAATCCTAATCTTAGTGCTAGTTTGAATAATTCTTCTATATACACCTGAACATTTGTCTCTTTATGTTTCAAATTGTGTGCTTATTTGCACAGACATTACTAGTAATTAATAATAAAAAATTCTTCTTGATCTTACTCACCATTTTCTTCTAGGGCATTACCTTCTCCTTGTGCTTTCCCACTCTTTTTGTTTGTGGGACATCCCACCAAAGTAAAACACACCCTTTCAATTGTGTTATTACAAAATGGACTCTATTGGGTTCTTGGACATTCTAATACTCAAAGTATCTCTCAAGTTCACCTATCAATATATGAGAGTCTTTACTTTTAGGTTTCCATCATCATAAGAAACTTCCACCCTTGAATTGATTCTATCCTTCAAAATTGAGATCAATCTCTCAGTTGGGTCTCTTTCATCAACATTTTGTTCTTCCTCCATCTCATCCTCTTATTCTAATTCTACTACAGTGTCAACATTTCCATTTTTTTTATTCTCTAATCCTTTAATTCTCCTTCTCGGTTCCTACAATTCTTGGTTCCTAACACCCCCTTGACTTGCTTCTCTTTGACTTAACATCTTTAGGATTTTTCTTATTGTCTTCAACTAGACTACCATTCATGAGCCTTTGTTTTAGCACTACCTCACACAACTCCTCTCTCAATAAACAAACGTTGAAATGACCATCTCTTGGGTCACCTTACTGCCACACTTGCACAATAACTAATTTCATGGAACCCCACTCTCAAGAGAAAAATAGTTTTGATACTTCTACAAATTCTCAATTAGAACTAAACCTTGCTTTGATACCACTCAACGCATCAAACAAGTTTTATAATTTCCTAGTGATCCGGATTTATGCAGGAACGCAACAGAATATAGAAATAACCATGAACATAGAGATGCAGTGGAAATAATGCTTCATTTCATTAATATCTAATAACAGAAATATGCTTACACGCATAATGGAAATAAAATAGCTAGGGTGCTGGTAGCGAATCTCTGAGAAGAGATGTGATGGCTACAGACCTCTGAACTGTGTTACAATGAGGCTCGAGGGCCTATTTATTGTTGAGAAACAATGTAGAATCCAAAACGTCCAAAAACCTAACCGTAGGAGATGAGGCGCCAAAACTGTGGGCACCCGTTTGGGTAAATTGGTGGTTCAACTTCCCGGGGGCATAACTTTGGCACCCGATCTCCGTTTTCCGCGCTCAATAGCTCGTTAGAAAGATCTATCTAAGGAGTACAATTTTTGAAGACCAATGTTGCTTTTCGTTTTCCCAAAAAACGTCGTTTAGGGCCTCAAAACGGCTCCGGAAGTTCAGGACCCAAAAAACTGCTAAAAATAGTAAGTTTTGTTGCAACTTGAAAATTGAAAGAACTGATGGTGGGGGTTCAAATGGAATAGGTGGGTGGCCACCAATATCCACCTGGATCATTAAGGCCCCGAACCGGCTCCGAGAGTGGAGGACCCGAAAACCTGCTAAAAATAGTAAGTTGTGTTGTATGTGAAAAGCTGCAAGAATTGATGGTGCTAGTCCAAATGGAGTAGGTGGGTGGCCACCGATATCCACCTGGATCACCTAGCATGTTGTAGAATTGGATTAACACTATCAAAAGTGCAACAACTACTGAAGTAGCTTATTTAAACAATCATAATGTGGAAAATGTTATAGAACTAATATGATAAAATTAACAATCTACATAACATGAAACAAAAGGAAATTGATAGAATCTAAATCATTATAGAATAATACGTCAATTCAGCTAGTGGATCCCAATGCAAAGGTATTAGTCTCTCCACAATTCACAATATTCAGAGCAATGTGACCAGAAAGACAAACAATCTCAAACTTCCCTAAACATTGATTGATATTCACTTTGCTCTCCTAACCTTCTCACATTGCAAACTGTCGAAATTCCATCTCCTTTGTTAAATTCTATAGGTTTATAATTTGCTATTCGACTGTTTTTTTCCACAACTCATCGCCTCCTCCTTAATTGTCTCTTCTGCAAATGCCCAAGGTAATTAATGTTAATTGTTCCCATTTAACTTTTAAATTTTAACATTTCTATAATACACATCAATTTTATAGCAACAGTAACGTCTTTATTTCTTTTACTAAATAAGTAAACAATATAAAATGTAAATTAAAAATGAATACTCGATAATACGAACCCAAAGATACTCCGCATCAAATTTCCAATTTATCTCAAACTTATTTTATCTTATATTACATGTCATTTTATTGCACTTTTTAGAATATAGATAAAAAAGAAAATGTTAAACACATTTCCTTGTTTTCTCCAATACGATGACACCTACTCCTCCAATAAATGACATATTATTTCCTGTATTTTTACTCTCTCCGTTATAAACTTTTGCTTATGTGCAGGGGACACACATGAGAATGTTTGGTAGTTGCTTTCTTATGATTAAATTACATATTTAAATTTCTTATTTTTCCTATCTTATTAAAGTTTCAACAATGCGTAACGTTTATGCTATTTATTGTTTGGACTAGGATTGACTTAACGTAAATAGGTTAAAAGATTTAAAGAAAAATTAATTATAATATTTTTAAAGTCACTTTGGTAAGTTTAATATTTTAAATGTATAAAAAATTTAATACTTAACTTGGTGACTTAAATATATTACTTTATGTATTTATATATATATATATATATATAAAACGCACCGTCCTTTTAGATATTCAATATTATCCTATAAATGTATAATTGCTTAGTTGGGATTAGGAAAAGGAACGTTAAGGCGGTGTTGTTGCGTAAAGATTGAGCAATCGTTAGAAGAATAAGTGTCAGGAAAAATATTTCCAAAGTCTAACCTCAAACACCACTTGTCAATAGCAGATTTTAAGATTTGAACAATATTCAATGCAAACGCGGCTTGAGTCAAAGTTCAGTGGATTACATAAAGAGCTTGAGGTCCGTAGGCCTGCCCGCTAATTGGGCCGTTACACATGCCAATTGCTTCGGATATATATAATGATTTGGGTTGTTCATTTACACCCACGTGGTACACTCATTTTCGGAAATTAGCTAAGCTATAGTTTCCCTCTTCACCATGGAAAAAAAAGGATATTCTTGAGGTTACTTAGGATTTTTTTCCCCTCAATATTTCACTCATTAATATATAAAAGAAATATATAAATGTTTTCATTTAACATTTCACTAAATAAGATCTCATTTGTATAAATAAAATTATAAATTTAATTTTTTTGAGGTGTAATTTTTTTTTATAATGTAAAATTTGAAGAAAGATTTGTACTTTGAGAGATTTGATCTCTCTTAGCATTTATAGATTTGGGGTTAAGATGGATCTAGGCTAGTTGCGTGGATAGGCCCTCTACAACCTAGTATAAGGCACATGTGTAGATGTAATGTAAGAAAGTTTGTAAACATTTTTAATGTCTGCCTCTTAACCAAGAGTTATATTTACGAATACTCAAAAAAGAGATATGGTAAATAAATATAAATATAAATAAACCACAGGTATGGTAAATAAATAAAACTTTTTTTTATACTTAATCCAAAGGTAAATAAAAATATACATAAACTAGAGATATGGTAAAGAAATAAAACATATTTTTATATTTACTCCATAAATTGTAGGTCTTCATCCTTCAGCTGATTGCATGCACCACATGTACACTCAACTAGTTTACAACTGCTTGTTACACTACCTTGGAATCTCCACCACAACTGAGGAACTCGAATTCCTTTTACGCACTAGCTCTTTTGAGTTGATTGATCAGTTAATTGGATGATCTTTAGATTTTTGTCCCACTACACAACTAACCTTTCACTAGTTCCATTAATTGTTAGAACTAGTTTAACTAAACACAACTGGAAATAACTAAATTGGATTGCTAAAAATTAGCAATCAACACATGTAAACTGAGCTCCAAGCCCACTAACTCGAATTTATTGAGTTAACTAAGTGACAAGAGCCATGTCACCTCAGTTTACTACCTCCAAGTTGTTTGTTGATATGGAAATTTGAATTTTCTCAATTTGTCCAAGGTGTAGAAAATCTACGTAGATTAACACTGCTAATTGTAATTTGCTAAAACAATAGACTCAAATCTAATCTACCAATTGTGGAAACCAATTAAGATCGTAAAAAATAAATAATTTCAATCACACATTACACAATGATTTCCTGGGGAAAGCCACAACTAAAAACCTCGTTATCTTTATATTGCATAAGTCAGAAAATATGAGAAGATTACAATGCTTAAAAAATAAATAACTTCAATCACACATTACACAATGATTTCCTGGGGAAAGCCACAACTAAAAACCCTGTTATCCTTATATTGCATAAGTCAGTAAATATGAGAAGATTACAATGCTTTTCTCCAACCAGATAAACCTCTGCATTATCTCTATATGTATCACTACTTTCTAGACAAGCCTAGGCCAACACTTAACCAATTTTCTGCTTGCCAGAATCCCTATTTCCTTGAGTTGTTTCCTTGGGTAATTATCCTCTATTAATCAGGGAAATTCCTAATTGGAATTGCGCAATACATCTAATGTATTTATCTGACTGCATGCACCACCTGTACAATTTGGATAATTATACAACTGATTGTACACATCCCTTGAACTCCAATATCAACTAGGTATTTCTATGATTTTACATGCATGGGTTATTTATGGATGATTTATCAGTTATTTGATTGATCACTGCATGTGGTTCAAGTTCAATTTCCACACTTTGACCTCTCACTAGTTCCTCCATAAGTTGGAACTAGTTAAACTAACTTTAACTTAAATAAACTGAGTTAATTAATTAAAACTCAAAATAAACTCAACCATGGCTCCTATTTGTAGGAATCACTCTACAGGACTCAAGTTAGACCCTCAACTCGAATTAACTGAACCAAGTCAAACTAACTTAGTTAACTCATACAAGTTGCCATTAGATGTGGAATTACAATTTTATTCTAATTTAATTCAAGGGAAAATTAAACTAGAATCTTTCTTAGTGTCATTTTCAACACTCCCTCTCAGCGAGAAAGGGATTATTTGATACCACGATCTTGCCTTTATGGAACTCAAACTTGCCTTCGTCAAGATGTGTGCATCATGTTACTATGTAGGAATGTACTCTAGCATCATGTTCTGCCTTTGCACACAGTCTCTGAGATGGTGATATTGTATGTCGATATGATTGGAACTATCATGAAAAACTAGATTAACTGAGATTTTGATGCAAGTCTGGTTGTCATAGTAAATCATTGTAGGATCCATCTATTGACCAAACAACCCAACAAGGATCTATCTCATCTAGATAGCCTCACAAGTTGCTTGACTAGCATCCATGTACTCTGCTTCTACTGAACTGAGTGAAACTGATCTCTACTTCCTGATGTACCAGGAAAATGTTGTTGACACAATACTGAAGATTCCACCTAATGTGCTCTTCCTTCCGGATGGACTCACTGCCCAATCTACATCTGTGAAGCCTTGCAGCTTCACTCCCTCTATCCGTATGTACCAAAGACCAAACTATTTGGTGCCTCTAAGGTATCTCAACACATGTTTGGATTCCTTCCAATAGAGCTTGGTTGGCTTAACCATTGCTTGACTAAGTTGGTTAACTTCATAACACATGTTTGGTTGTGTGTTCACCAAGTACATAACTAAGCCCAAAAGTTGCCTCTAAATGGTAGCTTCTACCACTTCACTTGAGTAGCATCTTCCTTCCTCCAATTCCCTACTAGAGGAGTCTCCATGTGTTTGCTTCTTTCCATGTGAAACTTCTTCAGTATTTTATTGGCATACTTTCCCTGAGAGACAAACAATTCCCCATATTTTTGCCAAATTTCGGAACCAAGGAAATAATGCAAAAATCCTATGTCTTTCATCTTGAATTATATTGCCAAATATTCTTTGTAAGATTTTATCAGTTTCTCATCACCTGTGAGAATCAAATCATCGACATATATACTATAATCAATAATTTACCTTCAACCAAAATATGGTAAAGTAGTGCATCTGCTTCACTTTTGGTGAAGCCCAACCCAGTAAAATAGTTGTCGATCCCGGTGTACCAAGGACAAGGTGCTTGTTTCAATCCATACAGTGCTCTCTTGAGTCTGTACACATGTGAATCTCTGTCTAAGGTCTCAAATCCTTTAGGCTCTCTATGCACACCTCTTCCTCGATCACTCAGTTGAGGAAAGTTGTCCTTACATCCATCTGATGTATTTTCCATCCCATTTGTGCTGAAAGTGAAAGAATAGATCTAATCGAAGAGTACCTTGCTACTGGAACAAAGGTATCCTTGTAATTGACTCCCTCCGCCTGAGAGAACCCCTTGGCCACAAATTTGGCCTTGTGTTTTTCGACACTCCCATTTTTTTCTTGCTTCACCTTGTAGATCCACCTAGATCCTACAACTGACTTATCTTCCGGCCTTGGGAAAACTTACCATACATTATTTCTGATAATGGAGTCATACTCCTCTACCATGGCATCAACCCATACTGGTTTTTTCATTGCTTTCTCGAATGAGGATGGCTTAGTCTTTACACTCTTGCTCATAAGAGCCATGTAGCCAGTGTACTAATCTGGGGACTTTCTCTGCATGCGTTGTGAAGTGGGTGCTCCCACATTCTCTCTAGCATCATGCATCAACCTATCGGCCTTTATGGTGCACTTCTTACCATCTCTAGATGTCTCTGCATGAGTGGTTTCTTCCACTCTTTTCTCCTCTGCTTGTGGTTGCTCCACATCTTGAGGTTCTTATTTTGGAGCTAAAAGCTCCTCATCTGAATACAATTGAAGCTCCCTCTCAAGGGAAATTTACATTGCCTTTCCTTCATCAAATTTCACATCTCTACGAACCAATTTCATCCTTTTAGATGGCACGTACACTCGATAGTTATGAGGTGTGTCAATGTACCCCACAAATATTCCCAATTCAGCTGTTGGTTCTAGTGTTTTCTATGCATCCTTGGAAACATGAGAGTAAACTGATGAAACAAATATTCTAAAGTGCACCACATCTGGTTTCCTACCTAAAAAATCTTCCTCTGGTGTACTCATCCCAAGGATCTGATGAGGACTCCTATTCTGCACATACACAGTTGTGTTGCATGCTTTCGCCCATAAGTCCAATGGTAGGCCCTATTCACATAACTTTGCCTATGCATCTCACACAATGCTTATGTTATTCCTTTCTGCAACCTCATTCTGTTGTGGTTTATGAGGTGCTACCAATTCCCTTCGAATGCGTTTTGATGCACAAAAGTTCTCGAATTCATTCGACACATATTCTCCACCGTTGTCGCTCCCGAGAGCCTTCACTTTCATGCTTGTGTATTTTCAACAAGTGCTTTGAAATCAAAATATTTTGATAACTTTTGGTATTTCTTATACATGAAGAATATCTAACACTTGCATGAAAAATCATCTGCAAAAATCACATAATACATGTGCTTTTCCATGGAGGTTGTCGAGAACGGTCCATAAATATCGAAGTGAACTATTTCAAGGATCATTTGTGCTTGACTATCCTTATCATGAAAGGTGGCTTCGGTGTACTTCCCCAATGTACACCCTTTTCATGTATCACGCTGCTCAAGTGCACCCTTGGGAAGTCCTGTAGAAATCTGTTTCATGATATTCAAAGCTCCATGGCATAGATGGCCCAATCTTCTATGCCATAACTCACCGATGTCTCGGCTTTGCAACTTCTTTTCTTTCGTGCTCAAAGTAGCACAATCTTCTACATCCAATTTTTAGAGGTTCTATTCTTGAACCCAAATCTTCTTCACCTGTCCCGTGGCTATGTGATGAAGGAATGCCTTTCCTTTGCTAAATATCACATCGTAGCCATGGTCTTCCAACATCGAAACTGAAACTAATTTCTTCAAAATAGGAACATACATGGCATATTTCAATGTGAGAGGAGAACCAGACTCCCTCTGAAAGGTAACAATACCGATGTCGGTCACACTATATCTCCCATATCGATGTGCATCTGGAGGTCCTTTTCCTCCAAGTTGCTGAAAAACTCTTTGTTGCATCATATGGAATGAGGCTCCACTATCTAGGTACCACACACTACCCATCAACAATGACACCATGCATGCGATGAGAGTAAAATCCAACTCGAATTGTGAAGCGAGTGCTTCACCTGTTGCTCCTCCTGAGGGCTTCTTTCTGGCCTTCTTGTGTGGACACTTCGTAGCATAGTGTCCCAGCTCATGACAATGAAAACATTTAATCTTAGACAAGTCGTTATTATTTCCTACCTGACCTGAATCTTATTTGAAATGGGATGACTTCCCTTTCCCTTTATTTTCCTTTCCAGCCAAGGTACAATTCTCCTCACCTTCATTCTTTTATGAGGATCCATCTTTGGTTTTCTGTTAAATCTCTTCTTGCACCAAGTTGAAATACAAACGCTCCCACTTTGGTAGCTTCTCTCTCCCATTTACCAAATCTTGGTAGTTGTTCCAGCAATTGGGAAGGCCTATAAGTTCTACCAAATCATCTTCGGCAACTGTAACACCAACACTTCCAAGCTCATCCTGACATTGGGTGAACTTGTTCAAGTACTTTGGTATTGTGTCGCCCTTCTCTATATTGATTTTCCTGAGCTTATCCTTAAGTTCCAACTTCCCGTGGCCACTTTTTTTTTAATCAAATATGTTAAGGCCTTCCAAATTGAAAATGGAGTTTTTGTTCCGTGTTGGTTTGAGACAATACGATTTCGAACACCTTCCAATATAATCCTTCTCGCATTTACAACACACTTCTTCCACTCTGCTAAAGCTTGTGCGTTAGCTGGAGTTGGTTTTTGGATGTCCTTGTAGATGAACTCCTTCAATCTATTGTCCTCCAAGATTGCTTCCATCTGGTATCTCCAGGAAATTTAATTCGAGCTATCCTCAAGGGCATACTTGAGTCTCAGACCATAGAATTCCATCTTGATCTTGATGCTAGCTCTGGAGAAGATATCTCCAAAACTTGTTACTCTTGCAAGTACAAACTCATATTATTCTCTTTTATAGTGATTTCAGCTCTGATACCATGTAGAAAATCCATGTAGATTCAAACTGCTAATTATTATTTACTAAAACAATAGACTTTAATCTACTCTACCAATTGTGGAAACAAATTATGATCGTGAAATAAAAAAGCATAAAAAATAAAGAATTCCAATCACACATTACACAACGATTTCCTGGGGAAATCCACAACTAAAAACCCTGCTATCTGTATATTGCATAAGTCATAAAATATGATAATATTACAATGTTTTTCTCCAACGAGAGAAACCTCTACACTATCTCTATCTGTCTCACTGCTTCTTAGAAAAGCCTAGGCCAATACGTAACCAATTTTATGCCTACCAGGATCCCTATTTCCTTGGGTACTTATCCTCTATTAATTAGGGAAATTCCCAATTGGAATTTCACAATACATATAGGGCCTTTCTCTGACTGCATGCACCACCTGTACAATTTGAATGATTATACAACTGCTAGTACATTTCCCTTAAACTCCAATCTCAACTAGGTATTTCTATGATTTGACATGCATGAGATATTTATGGTTGATTTATCAGTTATCAAATAAATCAAGCAAGAAAAAATGGGTGTCAAGAAACACAAGGCCAAATTTGTGGCTAAGGGGTTCTCTCAGGTGAAGGGAATCGATTATGGGGATACCTTTGTTCCAATATCAAGGTACTCTTCGATTAGATATATACTTTCACTTTCAGTGCAGATGGGATGCAAAATACATCAGATGGATGTAAATACAACTTTCCTCAACTAAGTGATTAAGGAAGAGGTGTGCATAGAGAAGCCTAAAGGATTTGATACCTTCGACAGAGAGTCATATGTGTGCAGATTCAAACAAGCACTGTATGGACTGAAACAAGCACCTCATCCTTTGTACACCAGGATCGACAACTATTTCACCGAGTTGGGATTCAACAAAAGTGAAGCAGATGCAAACCTTTACCATATTTTGGTTGAAGGTAAATTATTGATTATAGTATTATATTTCGATTATTTGATTCTAATAGGTGATGAGAAGCTGATAAAATCTTACAAAGAATATTTGGAAATATAATTCAAGATGAAAGACATGGGGCTCTTGCATTATTTCCTTTGTTTGGAAATTTGGAAAAAAGATGGGGAACTGTTTGTCTCTCAGGGAAAGTATGCCAATGAAATATTGAAGAAGTGCACATGGAGAGAAGCAAACCCATGGAGACTCTTCTAGTAGGGAATTAGAGGAAGGAAGATGCTACTCAAGTGAAGTGGTATAATCTACCATTTAGAGGCATCTTTTGGGCTCACTTATGTACTTGGTGAACACACAACTAGGCATGTGTTATGAAGTTAACCAACTTAGTCAAGCAATGGTTAAGCCAACCAAGCTATATTGGAAGGAAGACAAACATGTGTTGAGATACATTAGAGGCACAAAAAAATTTGGTCTTTGGTACAGACGGACAGAGGGAGTGAAGTTGCAAGGCTTCACACATGTAGATTGGGCAGGGAGTCCATCCGGCAGGAAGAGAACATTAGGTGGAATCTTCGGTATTGGGTCAACAACGGTTTCCTAGTACATCAGGAAGTATATATCAATTTCACTCAGTTCAGCAGAAGCAGAGTACCTGGATGCTATTCAAGCAACTTGTGAGGCTATCTAGATGAGGTAGATCCTTGTTGGGTTGTTTGGTCAACAGATGGATCCTACAACGATTTATTGTGACAACCAGACTTGCATCAAAATCTTAGTTAATCTAGTTTTTCATGATAGTTCCAATCATATCGACATGTGATATCACCATCTCAGATATTGTGTGTAGAGGCAGAACATGATGCTAGAGTACATTCCTACAGAGTAACATGATGCACACATCTTGACGAAGGCACTGCCAAGAGGAAAGTTTGAGTTCCATAAAGGAAATATCGAGGTATCAAATAATCCCTTTATTTCTGAGAGGGAGTGTTGAAAATGGCACTAAGAAAGATTATAATTTAATTTTCCCTTGAATTAAGTTAGAATAAAATTGTAATTCCACATCCCATGACAACTTGTACTAGTTAACTAAGTTAGTTTGACTTAGATGTTTCAGTTAATTCGAGTTGAGGGTCTAACTTGAGTCCTATAGAGTGGCTCTTATAAAATAGGAGCCATGGTTGAGTTTATTTTGAGTTGTGATTAATTAACTCAGTTTATTTGAGTTAAAGTCAGTTTAACTAGTTCCAACTTATGGAGGAACTAGTGAGAGGTCAAAATCTGGAAATTGAACTTGAACCACATGCAATGATCAATTAGATAGCTGATAAATCATCCATAAATAACCCATACATGTCAAATCATAAAAATACCTAGTTGAGATTGGAGTTCAAGGGATGTGTACTATCAATTGTATAATCATCTAAATTGTACAGGTGGTGCATGTAGTCAGAGAAAGGCCCTAGATGTATTGCGTAATTCCAATTGGAATTTCTCTAATTAATAGGGGATCATTACCCAAGGAAACAACGCAAGGAAATAGGGATCCTGGAAAGCAGAAAATCGGTTAAGTGTTAGCCTAGGCTTGTCTAGAAAGCAGTGATACATATAGAGATAGTGCAGAGGTTTACTTGGTTGGAGAAAAGCATTATAATTGTTAATAATGGAAAATCATACAACAGAAGATGGCATTAATTAATGTCAAGCCTAAGGGTTTACAGGGTAGGAACACATTATGGAATCAAGAATTATTTAAAATCTCTAAGATTTTGAGAAAATCAGATTTGAACTAGTATTAAATGCTAAAGTGCACACTTAATCCTTCAAGAAGAGCACCTTCTGCGTGCCTTTTTTCATGATAAGTGCACATTCCTAGAAATGGAAAAATGTCACTTTCCGGGACCACACAAAGCAAAGGACAATTACTCCTTATATGAAGCCACCTAAGGACAACCAATAGCGCCTCCTTAGACACTATGTGAGCACACAAAGGAATATTTGGATCACACAATGGAATCATACCTCTCCCTTGGGTCACCATCCATCATGTACCAAGGGAGGGAAGGAGGATTTGAAATCCCCTATATAAATCCACCAAGAGATGAAGAAAGTGTGATCACATTGTTATGCTGGCCAAAGTTGCCCAAGCAACACCAACACTGTGTGACCCGAAGCTGGAGATAAAGAGGACTCGATCGTTGGCCATCCAACAATCCTAGTCCACCACGATAGAGAGAGAGAGAGACAGCATCAGAGGCAAAGCTTGGAAGGAAAAATCCTTGCATCAGGACCTAGAACCATTGTTTAGGGGCCCTTTGGAAAGTGGTTAAAATTTCTTCTCCACATCAAACATTTAATAAGAAGAGGCCTAGAGCCGTCGTTTGCATTATTATTGTTTGACTCTCTTTATAGCTTCTGTATATTTGTGTTTTAGTTTTAGTTTAACCTAAGCATACTTTTGCATACTTTTTCCACTGAATTGTGTGCTTTTGAGCTCCACCACTTTCTGCCTATTACCAATAGTTTAAAGAGTAGACCACACTCTTTAAACTGGTGCGATTTCTTACACTCGTGCGACAAATCCACCATAACAGGATTGGCGAGTCCACTGGTGTGTTCCAAGTTTATGTGGTTGTGCCATCTTTTGCAAAATACCCTTTGTCTATGCTGGAGTGGAGCTGACACTCCTCTGATCCATGTTACAGTCCCTAGATTCACTGGAGTGACAGACTGAAGAAGGCAGCTCCTAATTTTTTTTACTTGCAAGATTTTTGTGTGTAGTTTTTCCTCACAGACGCGCAGGGCACATGTTTAGCTCTGACCTACACGCAGGAAGGCGCACCTGTCAAGGCTTTTTGCGCGCAAATGGCAGAATTATATTTTTCTCCCTATATTCTGCATTTTTCTACTTGTAGTGTGCTGAGTAGCCCCTAATGTATCTGCCAGCACTTGTGTTGATACCCCACAACTTTTGAGAACTCACTTTTTGCTGCTTTCTATAGGCATAGAGTTAGTTTCTCTTTAAGTTGATTTTTTGCAAAAATATTCACATGGTTTAAGTAAGGGGAAAATTAACCATTGCATTCTGAACAATTTATGTTTTGCCAAAAATTTGGTATTCACACTTACATTAACTAGTCCAAGTAAGTGGTCCAAGTAAGTGGCCCAAGACCACACATGCATAAGCTGGTGATCCTAGGCAAGAATATGAACGCTCTATTTTTCTGATTCGCCATCTCCCTTTAGTTAGTCACATAGATTAACAAGGAAGATTTGAAAGCGGCCCATTATCCGCACACGTTTTCCATTTTGAGCCAGGAACAAGATAATGTAGTTTAACTAGGGGATTTTTGTAAAGGATCACCAATATCCAAATGTTCAAACTATGAGCTTGTTCACCTTATGCTCACACACACTCACACACTAAGCAAAGAAAGCCACCTAAAAATAACTTAAACAAACTCACTAAATTCTCCCTATAGGGGCCACAAGAGAATTTATAGATTAAGTTAGGATCAAGGGGGTAGGCATCCAATAAGCTGCCTTGATCACACTTCATATTGAAACATAGAAGTTGTGTATTTAGGGAGCTTCAAAATTCACCTATCAGCCCACGGAAAAGAAAACCCGAGCGCGACAGAGACCCAATTCAGAGGGGGTTAGGCTTAGGCACAGTGCGTGCGATATCAGTTGGGGCTACCTGACCCGGCTTATACTCGGTACTGTTAGATGACTACCAAGAATCCCAAGACTCAAACGCTCACATGGGATGGTGATTCTTAGTGGAAAAAAACTAGGGCATCCTTTACCCTATAGGTGACAGTGCAGGCAAGCACTAGACCCTGTACCCTTACCTTGGTGGATTATCTTCGGCTGATTAGGGGCATCGCTAGCTCTTACAGGATGTTGTGCCAGCACTCGCAAGAAATATTCTCAAGGCCTAGTTACTTTTGAGTGTGTGAGGATGCATAGGTCTTCTAGGATTTTGAGTATCATGCACAAAACAAACAAAAACCATCTTTTTTCTTGATTGATCACATAGATTAAGTTAAAGGGAAAATCACTTTATTTTCGATTTTTTTTATGTATGTGGCCATAATTTTTCTTTGACCTAGACTCTTTCCCCTCAAATTTTTCCAAAACCTAACTTGGTTGACACCCAAACAGTCCCAACAGAACCTCGTCGATCCAGGCATCTTTTGGACCTCCCCCCATTACAGGGAGGGGTTCCAGGTCTTTCACCATTTAGGTGTCAAAGGCGTAACGCTACCACAGTCATTGGTTCATCCTTCATTGGAGCAACCATAGTTGGGAACCCTAGTCGGTCTCCCAACACCACACTGCACACCACTCCCCCCTCGACCCCTAGGGAGTAGAAGAGCGCGTCCCATTCAGGAAGCCAGCTAGACACACAACAGGGTACGTCACAGAATAACCCTCGTTCTAACTAGAAATTCGTGTCTTCACACGTTTCCATGGCGTCAACCTCCAAATCACCCTTCTTAGCTATGTTGAATCTACTCGATTTAACTAAGCTCACAAATGACCCCATCGCACACGATCCTTCATGGCCTCCCATGCCCACGAAGCTCCCTTTAGATATACCAAAGTTTGAAGGAAAGCAAGAGGAAGACCCAGGTAATCATGTAATGAACTTACACCTATGGTGCTCATCGAATAGTATCATCAACGGCACTATTCGATTGAGGCTATTTCAACGCATTCTTACAGGAGTAGCCGTGAAGTGGTACGTGGAGCAACCTCCTACTTCACATGGAACCTTTATCACCCTCGCTACTGCATACCTCACTTATTTTTCATTTACCCATTCACCATGATTCGGGAATGGACTTACTAACTCATTTTAGACAAACCCTCGCCATCCATATCTCTGACCATCTTCATGAATGGAGGCGGCGTCGCAGTTTATGCAAAGCTAAACTCGACGATCGAGTCTTCTTAGATTTATTCTTGAAAACTCTGACGACGGATATTTCAAAGGATGTGGCGCAAAAATACCCCACATCTGAAGAGGACGTAATCAGTAAAGCCCAGAAGCTTGAACTAATTTATACGCAGTCAGGATACATTTACAATATCCTGCCTAACGCCCTGCACCTACAAACTTATCAAGAATTTCCAGGTGCATCGAATTCTGCAGACGGATTAATTGGGTCAATGACCCAAGGTTACCTAGGCAGGAGTAGTCACAATCCCGGTTATGCACATAATTCTACCCAGAACATGTCTCAACCCATATTTCAAAGTCATCACATGCCTCAACAAGATTTGACTAGTAGGGCGCAAGCGTATCACCAAGGAGGACCCTATCCTCTAACTGAGGGGACCCAATACGCAAAAAGAAACACTGATGGAAGAACTCCCCCCCAACTGCCAGGTACAAACAAGGGAAATCATTATGCTCAGTCCCAAGCACACAACACACCTATGCAAACCAATGCACAGGTGAACTTTATGCAACCGTCCCAAAATAAACCACACCAATACAACTAGGAGAACTACCCTCCTAACGCGGTTAAGAAAAAATAAATAAAAAAAGCCAAAAGGGAACCCTGGACAGGGGGGCAACAACCAACAGCACCCACTGCGATCCCAAGCTAGAGGCAACTCTAGCAAGAATCTAAACTAGGAGCCAAGCAATGCCCAATGGCAAGGCAAAAGGCCACCTCTACGAACAAACCATTCTTGTTCAATATGTGGTGAGTACGGGCACTATACTCACCATTGTCCCGATCTCCCCGAGCTAAAAAAGCTTCAGAGTAATCGAGGACAAGGAGGATCTTCCCAGAAACTTGCTGTTATGCAAGAACCTTTCCCCCACCAAGGGACGGTCAGCACTCAGTAACAAAACCCAGACAATTCCGAGAAAAATAGCCATGAAATTTACATGACTGGGGAAGAAATGTTTTTCCAAGCACAGAATCGCAGTTATGACACCCCACCAGAATCCACTACGTCAGGGGCTAGTACTAGTGCACCCTCTATGCCTTTGACCTTTTCAAAGATGCCTATAGAACCATTGCCAAAGATGGCAAAGGGACCTAATAAGCAAGTAGGTAACTACTCCAAAGCGCTCCATAATTATAGCATCGTGGATGATTTAGCTCAATCACCCACTGCTATGTCCGCGTTGGAAGTACTGCAGTCGTGCCCAAAGTAACGGAAAGCCCTACTTTCCGTGTTAGGCACTATCGACCCTGCCGATACACGCATGATGGCTTTTGACATAGACAAATCCACCCCTAGGCTTCCTTCCATGGTCGCCTTCAAAATATTGGTATCGGTTTAGAATATCACTATTCACCGATGTGTCATTAACGAGGGTGCATCGACATGCATCATGTCAAAAAATGTTTGGCACAAGTTGGGTTCTCTCGAACTAAAACCCTCGGTCATAACGCTTCGAGCCTACAATGGTCGTCCCTCGACCCCCGTCGGCCTCTACCAAAATGTCCCGGTTTTCTTATATGGCAAGACGGTCCACATAGACATTGAAGTCTTGGACGCTCACCTAGATTACAACATACTCCTCGGGTGGAGTTATATGTACGCCATGTCCACCATAGCCTCCTAGCCTCCTCCGTCTTCCGCATTATGATGTTCCCCCACGAGGATCGCATCATTACTGTAGACTAGTTGAGACATAGCGAGAAGCATCCCCTAACCAACATGGATGTAATTCTACCCTATGTAAATACAGCTACAGATGGTCTTTCATGGTACCAAGAATATGGCCCTAGCGAATTCAAACTGTCATCCATCCTAGGGTCATTCCTAGGAGATCCTCCCATTATCCTTAAGGCATCGCCCAATGCCACAGAGGCCTCGGTGTGCATGATGTCCACATCAAGCACCTAGGTCAATCAGGACACGGAGTCAAGCAGTAACGACACTGAGGCATCAGCCATGGCCG
The DNA here is from genome assembly GCA_034641835.2 of Pinus albicaulis. Classification (NCBI taxonomy): domain Eukaryota; kingdom Viridiplantae; phylum Streptophyta; class Pinopsida; order Pinales; family Pinaceae; genus Pinus; species Pinus albicaulis. Next base: position 60,989,298 of record CM076573.1, on the reverse strand, counting down.
CCTCTCTAGCCTACGCCGCCTCCCAAACCCCTTTCCTCTACCCCCCAGTTGGCTTCATTTCCCAGCAGGTTTTGGCAACACTGGTGTTACCCAACATATCGTTGGAATTATCAGTTTGGTACCTCGTCCCCCCTTCTGGAACAGGAGCCACCAACATTACTCCCACAGGATTAAAGCCCCTCAGCCTCGAGGAGCCTCAACCAACCCAAGAAATGGTCAAGACTACCCCTGCAAAGGAAGTTCCCATTACGAAACCGGTTATCACGACCAAGAAAACCACAAATAGAGGAAAGAATATGGTGAGCCCCGCCATTCAAAGGGATTCACCAGTGTGCGACATATACGAAGTTATAGGCCACCCTACCCACATAGGTCCGGAGCTGGACGAGTTAAAACCACTCCTTGGCTCTGAAGCAGACACCTCGATGCCACGTTCCCGTAAAAAGGAACCTACCACCAAAGGTAAAGGGAAACCACTACGTACCAATCACACATGCTCTCTCTGTGGCACCTACAGGCACTATACCCACCATTTCCCAGAGATACCACGATATAGGGATGCCTTACATGCAGTAGAGCGATCCTATCAGGAGGATCCCTCCATCCAATCTGTCAACGATGAGCCTCGTATCATCCTATACCTATAGGAAGAGCGACAATCACCAAAAAGTCTCCCCACCAGACCACCCCCCCCAGTCGAAAGGTGCGTACTCTCCGATGAACTTGATCATTTCATCATTTTTGGAATCTATGCTTATGTGATCCATCATATAAATTGTAAAAAATATTTCGGTAATAATCACATGCAATGGAACATTGTCGACGCGTTTCGAAGCAACCAGTGTGGTTCATCATTAGGACTAGGTGAGAGATTAGATCAGGACATTAATTTTAAATAGATGTAGAGAAGGCTAAACATTTCATCATTGACTGTCCAGCTTTGAAAATGTTCCAACGATGCTACCCAATCCATATAGTATATCGCGGCGAAATGGACGTCCCATACTCATGTTAGATATGTAGTGACAACCACCCAGTACGTCATTGTCACTATATACCGCGATTTCGCACAGCTTTAGCCTGTATGCGATCAACAATAGTCTGCCTCTCCCAAGAAGATGGCACAGACTCGGAATCCATGAATAGTACGACAACTCAAGAGGATGTGACAAATAGATCCATCCCATCGTGGCCATCAAGAGGACGACCAATTAGGGAGATTCATCCCCTGCCAAGCGCCGACGATACGACCCACCATATATGATTCATGTCATCATGTATTGGAACCATGACTCAAGCTGTCTGCTCATCTACCATAAGTGTCAAGTCAGCTGCAGCTACAAGAGTAGTTGTCCCTACGATAGTGCAGATCCAATCTATCTGCACTCTATCTACCGCGTATGGTTCCACCACATCCACGATGGAATCTTTTTCATGTCTCTCAACTACCTCCACCAAGATTACCCCCATTTAGTATAAACCTACATAGGAACAATCCTCCTTCGGGGCTTCGTTTCATTCAGATGAGGATATCCTGGAGGCCATGACGGCGCCAGATTACCCATGGGATGCAATGCATCACCGTTTTCTTTTTCTCCCCAAGCAAACGTTCGGCCCTAACAAGACAACTGAACCAGAGATTTATGCGATCAATTCAAAAGACTTCCTGCCATACGGAAAGGTCGACTAGTTCAAAAATCCCATCCCAACACCCGATGTGTTTGAGGAAGGGAATATGTCAAATATTTCGCCTACCATTAAGGTGAACATATCCCAAAACCCGACAATAGTCGAAGAAATCTCACTGGGGGCAACATGTTCTCCAGAAGAAATAGTCTCTTATACCAAACTATTACAAGAGTATAGAGATATCTTCACATGGGACTACTCAGAAATGCCTGGGCTTAGTCCTACTATAGTAGAGCACCATGTTAACACTTGGCCTGACGTACCTCCAGTACGCCAAAAACAACGTCAACTGTACCCATCTAAGGCAGAAGCAATAAAGTGAGAAATAGACAAGCTTCACAAAGCCGGGTTTATCTACCCCATCGCTTATATGTTGTGGGTTTCCAATCCTATTCCCGTCATGAAAAAATAGGGCACAATACGCATCTGCACCGATTTTCGGGATTTGAACATAGCTTGTCCCAAAGACAATTACCCTGCACCATTCATCGACCAAGTCATCGATGCATGTGCCAGACACGAGGCCCTATCCTTTATGGATGGATTATCCAGACACAATCAAATCCAGATCCGCCACACGGACCGGTACAAAACTGCGTTCACCACCCCCTAGGGCATGTTCACATACAAGGTGATACCATTTTGCTTAAAAAATGTTGGAGCCACCTTTCAAAGGGCCATGAATTATATATTTCATGACCTGGTACACCTTATCCTCACCTACTTAGATGACTTGACAGTCCGCTCTAAGAAGCACTCACACCACCTTGAGGATCTGCGATTGGTATTCCAAAGATGTCCTCAATACAACTTACTCTTGAACCCCCTCAAGTGTGTCTTATGTGTCAATGCAGGAAGACTCTTAGGTTTTATTGTTTCCTAGCAAGGCATTCACGTGGACCCCCTCAAGGTCCAAGCCATCAAAGAGGTACCTCCACCTCGAACCCTCAGATAACTCCAAAGCCTACAAGGAAAGGCCAATTTTCTGAGATGCTTCGTCCCAGACTATGCCACCTCCGCTCAAGGGTTCTTGTTCCTCCTTCACCAAGACATCCCCTTTAAATGGGATGACCATGCCCAAAAAGAATTTGATGCGCTGAAGGAAACATTCTCCTCAGCGCCACTCATTAGTCCCCCAGACTACGACAAGGATTATATCATATATCTATCAGCTTCTGAATCCACATTGGTTAGAGTATTGGTTTAGGAAGGACTAGATAGAAAGGAGCATGTAATATATTACGTCAGTAAAACCTTTTCAGTACCAGCATTGAGATATGAACCCGAAGAAAAGACTTCCCTAGCATTAATCTACCCAGTCCAAAAACTTCGCCACTACATCATCTTAAAAACCACTACGGTTGTCGCAAATATTAACCCCATTAAATACCTACTCACACACCGCTTAATGAACCATAATTACACCCATTGGATAGTCAATATCCAAGAATACAACTTACAGTTTCTCTCCCCCAAGGTCAAAAAGGCATTTGCCTTAGCGAAATTCATTACGGACCTCCCAGGACGTTCCAAGGGATCACCAGTAGATGATTCGCTGCCAAACGAACACCTCTTCTTTGTAGCAACCGACGACCCTTGGTACAGAGACATCCTTCTATTCTTGCGAACCCAAAGGTTCAGACCTCATATCACATGAGATGATCGTCGACGCATATGCCAGCAAGCCCCCAGATATCTCCTTCTGGGAGATGTCTTATATCGGTGAGGCATCGACACCATTTTACGTCGATGTCTTACTCATAAACAAGCGGAACAAGCCCTTAATGACTTCCATGGAGGTGCTTGTGGCGGCCATCTATCAGGAATGGCTACCGTCCAGAAAATCATACGAGCAGGATATTTTTGGCCCTCCCTTTTCTGCGACCTCATCACAACCATTAAAAGATGCGAAGGATTCCAGTGCTTCACTCATAAGGCAAGAGCACCCCCTACTCCTCTGCATCCCGTCATAGTAGCCGGCCCCTTTTGCAAGTGGGGGATCAACTTCATGACTTGCAACCCCACATCATCGGGAAATCATAAATACATCATCATGGCTGTCAACTATTTCACCAAGTGGACCGAGGCCATGCCCACATATGACAACACAGTAGAAACCGCCACCTAATTTCTGTTTAACCACGTCATCACTCGTTTTGGCGTACCCAAAGAGTTAGTCTCTGAACAAGGAAAACACTTCGAGAATGAAGCTTTTTAGGAACTACCTCATCACCTCGGATTCACCCATGAATTCACTTTACCATACTACCCCTAGTCCAACGGACAGGTAGAAGCTATTAACAAAGTACTCAAAGCTATGTTACAACGCATGGTGAATAACCATAAAACCAAGTGGCACCATATGCTATTTTCAGCCCTGTGGGCATACCGCACAACGGTAAAGACGTCCACTGGTTTTACTCCTTTCCATTTAGTATACGGGGTCGAGGCCGTGATTCCCATAGAACGCGAGATCCCCAATTTGCATGCTGCCATCGAACTCCTTGATGACACCAACCTCTAGAAAAATGCCTAGTACAACTAGAGCTAGTTGACTAAAGTCAACGAAAATCGTTGCAACATAAGAGGCCCATAAGAAAAGGGTGAAAGCATCATTCGACCGCCACATCAACCCTCGCTCATTTACTGAGGGAGAATTAGTACTTTTCTACGATGTCGTAAAAGAGACCTTAGGGCTAAGAAATTTCGAAACCTTGTGGAAAGGACCCTACATCATCAAACACTGCCTCCGAGAGGGGGCATACATCTTGACGGAACCGGACGAGACTTGCCTCACTAACCTCGTCAATGGCCTTTACCTCAAGAATTTCTACCCATAAGGGCCCCAACGATCCTTCCCCTAGAATAAGAGTACACAAAACCCAATCACCAAATATTTTTGACCATAAGACTTATGTAAAAAACACGCTCAAAGTGCCACCATGGATCACCAACTTGACCCCTATTTCGGATTTTCTGATGGACCATCGCAATGGTCTCAAAACTTAGCTGCAGCCGCCTGGGTCATCTACCACCCCGATCGATCACCATTGTGTTAAAACGACGTGTGCATCGGATCAAAAACAAACAATTAGGCAGAATATGATGCCGTCATTGGGCTTATGTGCGAGGCCCTCTATCATGGCATCCGCCATATGCATGTCTACCTCAATTCCCAGTTAGTAGTATCGTAGTTGAACCAAACATTTGAGACAAGAGACACACACATGTTTAGAAAATATTTACGTGCCAAAATATTAAGCAGACAATTTGATTACATTAAATTTTCACATGTATCAAGGAATCAAAACCAAACAACTGATCGCATAGCTAACAATATCCTAGACTGGAATGTATCTTGAATAAACCATCATCCATAAAAAACAAAAAAAATGATATCCATCAGGATAACACAAAATATATAAACTGAAATAAATAACACACCATGTAGAGGCACCACAAAAAGATCTCTCATATATATATATATATATATATATATATTAAAAAATATGCGTATCTAAGTACAAAAAATATTATCGCTAACCCACTGGCCAGCCCGAAGATACAAAATTCATCAAAAATAAGCGAAGCATCCTCATAACGGGTGCTTTCCTTGTGTACAAAATACTCTAGGGGGGTGCCCCCTCAAGAGGAGCACCTGGACCCACCATTGCTCCTAGTACGACCACCAAAGCCACTTTCGCCACCGCGATCGCCACTCAACGTAGAGTGGGCCAATAATCCCTCTCATGGGCCATCACTGTCTCTAACCAAACCTCCTCGAGGTCATCCATGAAACCTCGAGTAGGAATACCCTGGGTCAAGCGGTCCACTCGACCCCAGAAGTCCTCAAGAGCGGTCAGCTGAGCCATAAGTACTACAATGCATGCCTCAGCCGCATCTGCACGAGCTCGTTCGACCGCAACCTCTACTGCAACCAAGCTACTACCCTCACCAGAAGGGCCAACACCATCTCTGACAGGTCCACCGGCACCACCACCCGGTCCACCTGCACTACCTCCCCCCCTGACCACCTCGAGGTCGTAGCAGAGGCTCATGACCCACCAACCAGGCCATGGGGTGACCAACCTCGCCAACATCTGCACGAGTAACCAAAATAATGTCACTGTCAAGAACAAAACACATAAGTACATAAATACTCGAACAAACGCAGAAAAGTATAATACATACGTGCAGGTCCCCAAACGGGTATGGAAAGAACATTTTTGGGTTGGCCTCAAACCAGGCCTCTGTCGTGTCATTCCAATAATGACCCACCATGCCACCACCACCTCGCGGCATCACTGGAGCCCACCTCCTCATGCGTGGCTCTCGCGGCCCCCCAATAGGCACTACCACCATCGGCCTCAGCGGCACCACCCTCTCATACATGATGCTGCATAGGATGCTAGCATACGCAAATGACTTAGATCCACATTGGACCTTGTTCAATTGCAACATCATCCCATCAAAACAAAAGCGGGCGAAATCGATAAAGTGTCTACCCCTCAATCAGCACAAAACTCCAACCTGCAGGCCAAATGCCCGATGTGGAGCAACCAACCCCGCCAGTCGCACAATAACTGCCAGAGCACACCACTCTGCCACATCTGTCACTGATGCAATGTTGATGCACCCCTCAGTAAAAAGCACACCACTGCAATGCCGCCTCTGGACTCTATCAAGGTTCACTCTCCCAACAGAGAGTGGGTACCTCAGAGCCTCACCCTGAGGCAGTAACCTGGTCACCGTCTCAGGACAGATCACCAGGTTTGTCCCATGCAGCACGAACATGTTGCACCACCTGTGCCAATGTTGTATAATGTAACGTAACAAATGGTCCTACAACCACAGGAACTCATTCTCAGCAAAATTCAGAAGGCCCCATGCGGCCAACTGATGACATGCCCCAGCATCAGCAACTAGATTGGTTCGGATTTTGGGCCAGTCCCGCTCTCTCCACACCAACCTACCAAGCAACACAGGTACCCATCAAGACAGAGAAAAACATCAAAAATAGACAAAAAATCAAAAAAAATTGTCATCATGGCCTTTGTGCGCCTATCCCTCAGGCAGGCGCACCCTTGTGTGCCTGTATTTTTCACAAGAACACCTTTGCACACAAAAAGGAGGAAACAATGTGCCCTCATGCGCTTGTCCCTCAGAATCGCGTGGAAAGGAGGTGCCCTTTTGCTTAGATTGCCCACGCAATATAGGGCAAAAATTCACACAGAGGCCATACAAACCTAATTTGTACGGCCTGTGGCACCCTCAAACTGAAGAAATTACAATGCAGGACGTCATGAAAGTTACCTCGGCATAATATCGCTAATCCCTGGTACACGGGCTGACTGCAACGGCAAGAAAGGCTCTGCAAAGCACCTCTGATCTCCCAAAACTCATTAAGTACAAATGAATAGGATTAGGGCCATAATCCCATATTTATCACCCTTTTCCAGAACTTCGGAGGTCCATAACAGGAGATCAGAAAGGCCATTCCACAAACCGTAAGTTGCACTATCATCAGTATACCATGACGAACGAAAGCGGTGCCACACATTCGCTTTCCAAGAAAAATAAATTTTCAGCACATCAGGTATGCACCCTCCCATCTTCCTCTTTAAATCTCATGCCTTTCAATATTGTTTTGGTGAAAAGAAGATGCTTTCACTTGAGGTCGTTGTTTTTGCAGCAAAAACCTGTAACTACTTACAACACCATCCACTGAAGGTTCCGGAGTAGGTATCATTCTACCCCAAGCATGATAGAGTCCCATAAAAATTTGCATATCCTGACATCATTTCTCCATCAGAAATAAACCATAGGTTCCTCATACCCGACCGCTTTTATCATCACCTCACCCTGCACATGATAAACGTCTGCGTTGGTCGATAGAGCCTCCCCTCCATGGCGCTTGTCACCCAAAGTAGACCATATATGACAACACAAGTGACGCCATGGCCATACCATTTCAATCTGGGAAGCACCTCATGCCCATCCATTCATCATGCATAAGGTCATGTTTACCATTCAAACTCAAACCCCCTTCCCGGACGACCAAGTTGTACAAGGAGATTGAGAGCGCACCTCCGTGCATCGCATTTGGCCCACCATACTTCCATCAACATTATCCCATCTTCAACACTCCTCCATCCACTTCATCAACCCCTCACATGAGACCAAACAATGGGACCCCCACCCCTAGCCAAACACCATCCTCACACCCTCAGTGAGTGAACCCTTTCATGTTTCGGGGTACACGTCTTTGTGTCTTGTACAAACCAAACCTCATTATTTTATTGTTTTGGTAAGTGTACAAAGACTGCAAACGATGCACTTCGTCATCTCACCCTCATATTTCATCTTTTCCCCCATGGAAACAGTCCATAATTCCCTTTGGTCAGAGTATTTCACCCCCACACATACACCATCATGACATTCATAGCCGGTTCACACCCGCCCTGGAAGTCCTACCAACTCCAGGGATTTTCCCTTCAGAAATAGCTATGACTTCTGCCAAGCTGCTAAAGTATACTCTGACCTCGGGCCACTGAATCCCCATCATTCATTCACCTCTCACCAACATGCCTATGTTAAACCCATTACATCTAGGTCCTCGACCCCTCAGGTCGGCGATCCATGGTTCAGTTAAGGCTTCCTTTTTGTCAACCTCGACACCTCCTTTCCAAAAAGGAAGCGGTACCTTGGATCAACCCTCCCCGTGCAAAGGGGTATCCTCGAGTGGCACTGTGGGAGACATCATTGTCCATAGTTGTCATCGATCCTCCTAACATTCAACTACGACAAATGCTCTCATGTCAAGATGGTATCGTACCTTACAACCATTGCACTTTGATTAAGATCCGTCGAAGACCCATGCCTTCATAAGTGTATCTGTCAACAATGCTTACACAGGAAGCTCCCAGCCAGTACATATGCGTACATTACGCAGCTAGATGCCATACCAAGTTTATGCATATGGGTACCACATTTCACCTATCGTCAAAGAAAAATCCCCCCTGAGGGCGACAACAGTCGTCGTCAACAACCGCCAACATCACTACCACGGTAGTGACGTAGACAACACATGTATCTGTCAATTTTGTTAAACTAGCAATAGCATCATGAGCATGGGACATGCTAGCCTCGTTGAAATTTTGTATATATGTTGTATATTTTGTTTGCTTGCAGGGGTCCCTTAGGCCATGGTCATCTAGGAAATGGTGCAAGGTGTTGTCAATTCAAAGATTCACAGATGCCTCTCTCTCTCAAAGCGCATGATACAGAAAAGAAACTATAATGTATTTCGGCTATACAGTCCTTCCTAGACCTCACACATTAAGGGGCAATTGTTAACACTAGAAAATCGTACAGCAGAATATGGCATTAATTAATGTCAAGCCTATGGATTTACAGGGCAGGAACACATTATGGAATCAAGAAGTATTTAAAATCTCTAAGGTTTTGAGAAAATCAAATTTGAACTAGTCTTAAATGCTAAATTGCGCGCTTAGTCCTTCGAGAAGAGCGTCTTCTGTGCACATTTTTTTCCGATAAGCGTTCATTCCTGGAAATGGAAAAATTTCACTTTCCGGGACCACACAAAGCAAAGGAAAATTACTCCTTATATGAAGCCACCTAAGGACAGCCACCAACGCCTCCTTAGACACTATGTGAGCACACAAAGGAATATTTGGAGCACAGAATGGAATCATACCTATATCTTGGGTCACCATCAATCATGTACCAAGGGAGGGAAGGAGGATTTTAAATCCCCTATATAAATCCACCATGAGATAAAGAAAGGGTGATCACATTGCTATGTTGGCCAAATTTTCCCAAGCAACACCAGCAGTGTGTGACCCGGAGCTGGAGCTGAAAAGGACTCAATCGTTGGCCACCCAACAATCCTAGTCCACCACGGCAGAGAGAGAGGGAGACTGCATCAGAGGAAGAGCTTGGAAGGAAACATCCTTGCATCGGGACCTAGAACCATTGTCTAGGGGCCCTTTGGAAAGTGGTTAAAATTTCTTCTCCACATCAAACGTTTAATAAGAAGAGGCCTAGAGCCGTCGTTTGCATTATTATCATTTGAATCTCTTTATAGCTTCTATATATTTGTGTTTTAGTTTTAGTTTAACCTGAGCATACTTTTGCATACTTTTTCCACTGAATTGTGTGCTATTGAGCTCCACCACTTTCTGCCTCTTACCAATATTTTAAAGAGTAGACCACACTCTTTAAACTGGTGCGATTTCGTACACCCGTGCGACAAATCCACCACAACAATAATCTTCTCATATTTTCTGACTTATGAAATATAAAGATAACAGGGTTTTTAGTTGTGGCTTTCCCTAGGAAATCATTGTGTAATGTGTGGTTGAAATTATTTATTTTGTATGCTTTGTGATTTCGCAATCTTAATTGGTTTCCAAAATTGGTAGATTTGATTCAATTCTATTGTTTTTGCAAATTACAATTAGCAGTGTTAATCTACGTGGATTTTCTACACCTTGTTCAAATTGAGAAAATTCAAATTTCCATATCATAAAAAAACTTGGAGGTAGTTAACTGAGGTGACATGGATCTTGTCACTCATTTAACTCAGTAAATTCGAGTTAGTGGGCTTGGAGTTCAGTTTACATGTGTTGATTTCTAATTTGTAGCAATCCAATTTAGTTATTTCCAGTTGTGTTCAGTTAAACTAGTTTTAACAGTTAATGGAACTAGTGGAAGGTTAGTTGTGCAGTGGTACAACAATCTAACTCAGAGATCATCCAATTAATTGATCAATCAGCTCAAAATAGCTAGTGCATTAAAGGAATTTGAGTTCCTCAACTATGGTGGAGATTCCAAGGTAGTGTAACAAGCAGTTGTAAACTAGTTGAGTGTACATATGTTAAGGCCTTCCAAATTGAAAATGGAGTTTCCATTCCATGTAGGTTCGAGACAATATGATCTCGAACACCTTCCAGTAGAATCCTTCTCACCTTTGCAACACACTTCTTCCACTCTGCTAGAGCTTGTGCATCAACTGGAGTTGGTTTTGGGATGTCCTTGTAGATGAACTCCTTCAATCTGTTGTCCTCCAAGATTGCTTCCATCTGGTATCTCCAGGAAATTTAATTTGAGCTATCCTAAAGGGCATACTCGAGCCTCAGACCATATAACACCATCTTGATCCCAATGCTAGCTCTAGAGAAGATATCTCCAAAACTTGTTCCTCCTGTAAGTACAAACTCGTATTATTCTCTTTTATAGTGATTTCAGTTCTAATACCATGTTGAAAATCCACGTATATGCTAATTGTGATTTTCTAAAACAATATACTTCAATCTACTCTACCAATTGTGGAAACCAATTATGATCGCGAAATCACAAAGAATAAAAAAGAAAGAATGACAATCACACATTACACAATGATTTCCTGGGGAAAGCAGCAACTAAAAACCCTGATATCTGTATATTGCATAAGTCAAAAAATATGAGAATATTACAATGTTTTTCTCCAACTAGAGAAACCTTTGCACTATCTCTATCTGTCTCACTTCTTCTTAGACAAGCCTAGGCCAATACGTAACCAATTTTCTGCCTGCCAGAATCCCTATTTCCTTGCGTTATTTCCTTGGGTAATTATCCCCTATTAATTAGGGAATTTCCCAATTGGAATTGCACAATACATCTAGGGCATTTCTCTAACTGCATGCACCAACTATACAATTTGGATGATTATACAACTGATAGTACATTTCCCTTGAACCTCATTCTCAACTAGGTATTTCTATGATTTGACATGCATGAGATATTTATGGCTGATTTATCAGCTATCTGATTGATCATTGGATGTGGTTCAATTTGAAGTTCCACGCTTTGACCTCTCAGTAGTTCCTCCATCAGTTGGAACTAGTTAAACTAACTTTGACTAGATAAAATGATTTAATTAATTACAAATCAAAATAAAATCAATCAGGGCTCCTATTTTGTAGGATATACTCTACATGACACAAGTTAGACCCTCAACTCGAATTAACTGAACCAACTAAGTCAAGTTAGCTTAGTTAACTCGTACAAGTTGTCATGAGATGTGGAATAACAATTTTATTTTGATTTAATTCAAGGGAAAATTAAATTAGAATCTTTCTTAGTGCCATTTTCAACACAAGGAAAAGCCAAATTGAGACTTTATTTCTACACTTCTAAACTAGATCTTCTTCCTCAAACACTGCACATTTCATAGTTACAATTCATAAGCTTATTATCATTTCCTCCTGGACTTGCACAATATGTAATCCATTACTTACATCTCTCTTTCCACTGTGCATCGCATAATCACAGTGTCGAGACCCTCACTCCCTTCCTCCTAAATCTGCACACTACGCTCAAGAAAGCATCTTCCCTCAACCCTTGCACCCTTTCCCATCATAGTCAACATTTGCACAAGATAGAATATTTAATTTTGGGACTAATGTTTTCTTGTCATGAGTGAATGTCATTTGCAAGAGCTACCATCCTATCATGGAAATATGATGATTAAGGAGGTCAGCCAGAAGAGATTACAAGAAGGACATTTGTGGATATGAGAAACAAATATGATATCATACAAGAGTAAATGAATCTTGGACAAAGATAAAGAGATGGTAGCTCATGTTGAGTTAGAAGGTTCCCACACTTATCTAGACCCTTTAGAGGGTGAAGATGAAGCACAAGCTAGATCTATCATGAAGGATTGAAGACATAGCAGTAAAGCGGAGAATCCAGAATTGATACATTACAATGAAGTCTCATTTCACAGTCGCCAAATTATGGATTCTCAAATTTTCATCACAAAAGCCTTATGTTGTCCATGTATTTTTCCACAAATTGTGGAATTTATTGTTGTATTTCCAAAAATGAGAAAAATGTAAAATGTATGGAAGCCCAAGGGTCACACATAGAATGTGGAAAATCACCAATAATTCCTAGAGTCATGTAGGAGCTCAAAGGTTACATAGAATATCAAAATTCATATGGGAGCTCAAGAGTCATGGGGGAGGTCAAGAGTCACATGGGAGGTGAAATGTCACCTCATTTGTTATAAATAAACCCCCATGCCACAAGAAAAATGACTTTTCACCTTGGCTTCTCTAGCTTAGCATAGGAGAGAAGATCATTATTTGAAGTAGAAAGTAGTGAATTATTGTCCCATTATTGGGGCTAGTGTTACATCATTGTAATCGGGTATATTGGAACTTTCACTTAATATTTTAATCTCTTAGATCCGACACACTTTCTTGCATGTACTGTGGATTCCGTAAGACTATTTTTTTAATGTTTGTGGTATATGTTTGTGTTCATACGTACTAAATAAAATGAACTATTTCATTGGTGTTGGTATACATCTTGTTGAGTGTGCATTGTTACTTGTTGTTATGATCGTTGTTACCTTGTGAACAATTTTGCAGGTTAATTAACGATTATTTCTATGCTTGTGTGTGTCTTTATTAGATATTACTATTAATTTTCTTCTAAATGCTCACTTTCTCTCTTCCCATCCATGAAAGTACCTTATATACATTGCCATTATATGCTTCACAATGTCAACTTACTTGCTTATTTCAAAGGTTATGTGCATACTCTCTTATGTATTTTTATGTAGCCAAGGAAACCTTTAAGTTATGGTGGTCGGGCCTATTATCTGAATGGGGCTCCTAATCCAAACAATGCGAGTTCTAGTTTTGGCGTCATACCTGGGAGATGCCCTATGTTGGTGGAATTCCAACACTGTCAACAGGGTCCCATCCCCTTTAAAAATTATATAGTTGAACGAAGGCTTTTGTGAGTAGAGTTATTCATAGATGTTTCTTCCATACACATCACATAAATCATTTAAATTTCCAACGTGTTTCAAACCAACTAATGTGGTTCATCCTCAAGATGATTAGATGAAGATAATTTGATCCAATACGGGGGATAAAAAGGGGACGTAATCCTACAAGCTCAAAGGTCAAAGAAAATATGCATTAGGAAATAAATAAAAATTACCTAAGTCAAATTTTAAGATTAATAATATTAAGGGGGAATAAAAAGGGAGAAAAATCATACAAGCTAATCTTTTAGCTTGTAGGAATTCTCTCCCGTTGTATTCCCCCTTAATATTATTAACCTTAAAATTTGTCTTAGTATATTTTTATTTTATTTTATATATTTCCTAACGATTGTTTTCTCTGACCTTTGACCTAATCATTTATTTATTTATTTCCTAACGACTATTTTTTCCGGACTTTGACCTAATATTTGAGCTTTTAGGAACTATCTCCCCTTTTTATTCCCCCCATTGGATCATATTCTCTCCATCTAGTCGTCATGAGGATGAACCACATTAATTGGTTCGAAATGCATCAACAATTTAAATTATTTATGTGATGGATCTAGAAGAAATATCTCTGAGTTATATAGTTGACTTAAGACTTATGCATTTAGACCCTTCCACCATACATGATATCATTAATGTGATGCAATGCCTTGTGAGTATATCATTTGCGCTAGTGAGCCCAAGTTAAACAACCTTTTAAAAATATATATATTTTTATCCACTATATATATGTATATCGTATATGCCAATAGCGCCTTGGTGAATTTTGTATTGGTAGGGAAACCTCATCAAAATGTTATAATCATGTCATTATCACTATAGTTCTCAATTTCGATGGGAAAATTTGTCACATGGTTGTCACATTTTATATTTAAAAAAATAAAAACTTTTTACCATTATATATGTCATTTATGTCTTGGTAAAGGAATTGTTGCAATGTATTTGCACTTGTGAGTGTGAACATGGTTGCTCTGTGTAATGAACATTCACTGTTTTTATATACCAAAGATTTATCATGTAAATGAGACAAGAGAACTGTAAAAATTAATATCATGGGTTATCAACATTGTTGGCATAATAAAAAAAAGTGCAGAATGATATCATGTCGATACTTATTATTTTTCCCGGGCACCTAATCCTGCTAAGATTTAAAATTTTGGTAAAGTCATTATTTTAAATAATTTTTAAGAGGAGGAATTATGATAATAGTACAATGGTTTCACAAATTTTTATGTAAGTGGATTAATACATGACACTTCCACAAGTATGATTATCTTAAAATAGCATCACAAACTTCAAGGGGAGAAATACCACAAAATACCTCATCCTTCAGGGTCTAATGGCATAGGGAAAGCAACAATATTTCCTGACATGGATATCTTGCCTCTTATGGATCCACCCGATGGTTTATGGCTATGAAATTGGTGTTGTAAGCAAGTCCAACCTCCTAGAAACCTTTGTTAAGATGAGGTACTTTTAACTGAACCACTATCAATAATGAAATGCAATGGAGCACGCTTCACCCACATTTGTGAGTGAAATAGAAACTCACCTTCCTCCAAATCTTCCGACTCACTTTGTTAGATCTTGGTGGTGGAAATGGTGGCATTGAGTTCTGCATCGATGACATTATTTCCCTTGTCTGGATCTAATTCAAAGTCAAAACTTGCATTTGACTTTGATGCTTTTATCCTGGCCACCAATGACTTCCTTGTGTGACACTCATTGGTGTTATGAGAGGGGATCTTGTGGAACTCACACCACTTTCCCATGTATTTATTCATCTTCCCAATACCACTCTTTGTTTGTAGCTTAGATGGGTTATCCCGGGGTGGTTCACCTTGGCTCTATCCTTTGTTCTGTAATTTTGGGGATGGCCTTGCCCTGCTTCTTCTATTTAATTTTTTTCTTGATTTTGAAAACATATCGGTATGTTGCATTAAGTGAGGAGATGTCTAGAAACTCCATTTATGTCTCAATTTATCTATACGGACAACCATGATACTTGAGCACTAGTTTTTTCTCAAAGCCTTTAATAAGCACAAGGTATGGATGATATTTTTGAACTCTGGCACTATTTGTTCCCTATCCTACTATAGTATGGTCCATCTCATGTATTGATATTCATAGCTTCTGTTAAGGTCCTATAATCTATAGGATCTCAAGGTGATTGATTACATCTTAGATCTTTCATATTGTAAATAATATTCCATGATTGTAAATTATTTCCAAAAATGTTAAAACCTTAGGAAAAATATGCTTGCACGTCTAAATGCATCATTAGGAGATAATTAAGTATGATTTGATTGAATTAATCACATCATTTAAATGTAATTAAATAATTTTTAATAAGGATGGGTACTACAGGTTTTAATTATGTCAAAAAAGGTCAAAACTGGCAAAGAATGGTTTATCTAAGGTTTCAGAGACCCATTATAAGTTAAAGGTGCTCAAAGGAATTACTTTAAAAACCTTTGGAACTCATCCAAAAAACCCCACTGCATTACCGTGTTTCATTGGTGGACCCACCTTTCCTTTTCACAGCAGCCAAATCGCAAAATATTTTAAATTGTCGTCTCCTACAAACCTTGTGAAATGCAATATGTGATGAAGTGGGACACATTCACTTACCATACTTCCTTCTCATTTCATTTCCCTTAAAAATCATTAAACCTTACCCTTTTTCTGCCTTTCCGCTTTATCTTTCTACTTTACCTTTTTCATTGCTATATCATTGTTTCCACTTACCTCCACCTTCCTGATTCCCCGATTATGATTAAAGTGGGGCCATTTATCTGTGCTATGTTACCCTTTCCGCCACCATCCATCGCACATCGCAAAATATAAATTTCGCACTTCGCACAGTTTATAACTTACCTTTTAAGTGCCTGCAATGTATTTTGTTTAAGTTGTGATGTGGTTGGCCCCACCATAGCAGCTCCCCCCCCCCCCCTCCCCACTTCAGGTCGCTTGAAATACATAGATATATCATATATGCTATGAAACCTCATAAACCTTACCTTACTGCAGAAACCTTTCACCACTTTATAACTCCGTTGATGCAATGGGCTCCATCTCCATCTTGCCACATCATCCTCTGTTAGCGCAAATCGCACTTCGTTGGTTTAGCATTTACCACATTTCCCTAAACTCTAAATTATGTGATGTGTGGTAAACCATAAATATTTCGATGTACAATGTGAGTGGGTCCCAATCGCATATCGCACTTCGCATGTTTTAGCATTTAACCCCTGCGCTCATAAAAAAACCTTAACAGTTGTGATTTGTGATAGCCATTGGTCCCACCTTACCTGCCACATCACCTCCTTTCTCCCTGCACTTTGCATCTTTCAGTGTTTACCTCCGCAACTTATAGAAAAACCTTCCGATTTTCGATTGCGATGTGATCGGGTCCCACCTTCCTTGCCACATCACCTCCATACTTTGCATCGCATCGTCAATTCCTTTTCTCATATCATAAACTGTAAAACATGCGATGTGCGATATTTCTATGGATGTGATAAAGTTTAGAACTAAAATATACATAATTTCAAGTTCGAGTATATGAGTTTTTATGCTGTTTTGTTTGAAAAGGGGTTAAAAACGTCAAAAAGGACTCGGGTAGAAAAAATTCACCAAGGGTCAAGTTGGGCAAAGGTGTTGGTGGAAAGATGATCATGTTGTAACTGCAAGGGCAGAAAGGGTGTTCATACATCATATTTTCCAGCACAACAGTAAAATGTGGTCCACATCCTAACTATTCCCACTACATCAGCACCTGCATTTGCACAGCACATTCCACCGAGACTATAATTTTGTAATAAGTTAGAGTTTTAAGTTCAAGTTTAAGTCTAAAATTACCATTTCTATTAGAGACTGTATTGTAGGAATTATTTTTGTAAACTTTTGTATAAATACTTCAGTTTCGGAAATCTCAAATGTCGATTGATTGAGATCAAAACTATTTTTGTCTTTTGAAGTACTGTAAGATTTTTCAAAGCACTGGAGCATCAATAATAATCAGACCATTCATAGGATTCTTGTGGCTTAAATACTGGTGATGCTTTTCTTCTATTACTATGTTTCATTGTCATCTTTCATTTTAATCATCTGAATTTCAATTGTAAAGCAGAAAGCATGATGAATAGGATTTACTTTTGAGTACCTTATTCTGGCTGCCTTTACAATCATTATGTTTTCCACTGAAGGCCAAACTAAAGAATTCTTAATTGCTCTTTATTTCTGCTGAAATTTTTTCATATTTCTATCATAATCCATTTATAAATTCGAAAGATCTAGTAAATATTCCTAGCTTTCCTTGTGTTTACTCTATGAAAATTTGATGCAACCATCCAATTATATTTTGACTCCATTTCCAAATAGACATTAATCAATTGAATAAAATCAATTTTGAAAAATCCAAAACAAAACCCAAAACCTAAGTACAATCATAACTAGCCTAAAAACCTATCCAAACAAAGTTAAATCTTATAGAGAGAGCCCTCTCTGAAACTGGCATGGCTAGATCCCAGTTTCCAAAGTTGGTTTGATGTTGCCTATGTAGTTTTGCTTCAACCTCAGAATTACAGAATGCTAACATAGTGGTGACCATATTGGGGATGAAATTTCTCTTCCTCAGTAACACTTATCAAGTTCAGTTTAGACTTTGATGGTGAATAGAAGTCAAACACTAGAAAGTTGTTCCATTCACCTAGCGACTCCATTGGCAGCAAAATCTAGAAACAAATATTTACTGGCGACTGCACAGTTTTCAGTTGACGTAAAATCTCCACTGGTAGAAGAATCCAGATTTTTCGCAAACATGTGGTGACTCGATTCTTTGATTGATTGACAAGATAAGTCCAAGAATACAATGCAGGTATGCTCCAATGAACAGAGATCACATTCCTGGATTCCCACCCAAAATGCCTCAGGTAAATTGGGAAAGAAATCTTCCTATTTTTCAAGATGAGAACATTGATGATGCTTTGTTGCATCTCATTAAATTTCATATTCATTCATGGAAGTTGAAATTCGAATGGCATGAGGACTACCACATGAAGATTTTCATGGCAACATTAGATGGACAAGCGAGGGAATGGTATGAAGGTTTAAACCCTGGTAGCTTGTTTTATTTAAAGGATTTCCACAAGGTGTTTTATGAGCATTATAAAGGACATTCCCCATCGTTGTTATTAGTGGAAAACTGATGTGATCAGTTTGAGGTTTTCATACAATACATTGAAAGTATTGATGAAGACCTAGTATATATGAATGATGAGGATCTGTTAGAAGCACTTTATGGGTTCCATTCTCAAGTTGATTGTCATGATAATCAAGGAAAGATAGTTGAAAATGAAAGCAATCAAGAAATGAAAGTAGATCCACAGGATCTCTCTGTGGAGACAAATGATAATTCGTCTGCTCTTTTGTATGAGGCTAAAGAAGACATTCAGTCTCATTATCAGTCTTCAGGAGAGAAAGAAGACAATTAATGTGTTATCAAAAGAAAACAAAAATTACTTTCTCCTCTGTATGAAGATGAGATAGATTGGGTCCTGAAAAGTCATATTATAGCCCAAGTTAATGCAGGTTTTCAGTTTTCACATAGTCAAGAATGTGTTGGCAAAAAATCTTCCATTTTTTAAAATGAAAATCTAAGTTTAAATGAGGACAATCCTAAAACTAGATTTATAGATCATCATGAAGAAAGACAATCTCCTTTTTCAATGTTCATATTTGATGAAGTTTCTCCTGAACCTGATTTTCCTAAGTACGATAAATTTGAAGATAATCACGATGAGGAGCATGATGAAACTATATAGGAAATAGTTGTGAGTAAACCAATTTATGATGATGATTCCCTGCAAGGAGATCAGCTAGCAGATATTTTTTTCTTTCATGAAGATGCTAGGGTTGTCATGTTTGATAATCATGAAGAATGTTTCATGTTTAAGGATGACTTAGACTATGAATTTGATGACTATGAGCCTGAGAGAGACAGTATGCTAGAGATTGAGTCAGAAATTCTCAAGCTTGAGGAATTTACAACCAATACTCAAATAACAGGAGGTTATACTTCCCCATGCCTTCCTATCAATAAACAACCAAGTGTTCTTTCAGATCAAAATGAAGGGAGTACTTGTATTTTTGCTACTGGATCTCAAGACAAGGTAATGCTTCAGGATTTCCAAGATCCCTTCAGTAGTATTTTGCAAACATTGGAGAAGATGAATGTTGTTTTGTTTGTTAGCATAAGCCTTGGTTTCAGTTTCTATTGTGAGTTTCCTGCATGTACATCATTCTGTCTGCTTGAGGAAAGTGAGAGAAGAATTTCAGTAAGTAGCCATCTCCTAGATTGGCTACACTGGAAGGTGTTGTGGTTCCAGTGTTTTCGCCAGATTGGAAATACCAAAAGACTAGACAACATCAAACTACTTTGGGATCCTAGGATCTAGCCCTCCTGGATCCAGAGAGGGATCTCTTTATAGTGTAAAGAATGATATATCTTTAAAGCTCAAAATGAGATGTTAGGCTAGGTATGAAGCACAAGGGTTTTTTATTTTTTTTGTTTGGTTGGATTGGTTGGAGATCATCAACTGAGAAGGTTAAGGAAGTAAAGAAGGAACTGAATAGAAGGATGTTTCAGCATGGGAAGATAGGTTAAGAGAAAGGTTAATCCATTGGGCTATGGAGTCATGAAAGGGGATTACTTGCATAACAACTATCCAAGGGTTTTCATAGGGCAAGTCATCTATACTAAAGGATCTTTTAGATAGATGGTGAGATGGAACATTAAGAGTGGGTGAAGAATGAAAGAAACCTAAGGTCAGCCTAAGATCAGGTAAGTGCTTTGAAACTATCCTGCTTTTGACTTACTTCAAAGGAAACTCTCACAAAAGACACAAAGGATAGCTTAAGATCAGATAAGAGGTCATTTAACTCCAGACCTGCTTTCAACATACTCTTAAGGAAAACAATTCAACGGTCCTCATAACCACTTTCATAATGGTAGAAAACATTTAAGATGAAACAGAGAGTAAGGCCTAAGATCAGAGAAGGACTTTTAACCTTCAATGCTTTTGACACTCACTCAAAGGGATCTTAGAGAGGCTAGTTGTTGGAAAAGGACCCTAGTTGATAGGACTAACTCTAAATCCCCAGTTTCCCAATTCTTTCAACTAAAACCAAACAAGAACATCTAAGCAACAAACTCTAAATTCATACATCAGTAAGCATGGGCAGGCCAACATCTTTGACTGGTTAAATTATGTGAATTTATTCTCAGATATACAATCAGCAGAAAACATCAAAGATAAGAAGAGAAGGAAGCATTAGGGTACTTTACAGCAATATGTCCTAAGCCAGATTACTAATTCTTATCAGAGAATAATGGATAGTGTGAAAGATATGAAATGAGAAAATCATAGTAAGGAAAACATCACCCGTAATATAGACCAGGATCCTGTGAAATTTTCTTGATTAATTGACGTGCAAAACCAGTCACATACTTCGAGTTCAATGGCTCTTCACATTCCAAACTTCTATTCCCATCCTACTAAATTGCAAACTACTAAGCTACTTCCCCTAATAACAATTCTACAGTCGAATGAATCCCTACAATGAACCAACTTTACAATGAAATTTACAAGGTTCTTATAGGAGAATGAGCGATAGTAGTAGTAGATGTGAGCTTTAAATGATTCATTAAGACATAGTGGAAGAAGTATTCATGCCCACTCTGCTTAATGGCTCTACATTGACTGTGATTACCCTTTCGACTGTTTCAAAAGTCCTTGTCATGTTGACAATATCTTCAGGTAGGTTCTTTGAAGTACTCTGGCTGCATGGTGCTCTGTTTTGCCTTCTAAAATAAGTAAAGTGAATAGAAAGTCTACAGGTCTCCCATACTTCCATAACTGTTGTTTTGACAGTTCTGTAAGGCCTTTATCAGTGTAGTAACTTCTCTGGTGTTTGATGGAAGATGGAGGAAGTCATGTAGATAGTCATTTCTTGGAGAAGATGTTCTGCTGATATTAAAACACATATATGGATTGCTTCATGTGTTTTAGACCTTATTAAGATTTTTAATCATCTTCATGGTCTTTGAACCGTGTCTCTGTCCTTTAAACATCGGATTATAGCATTAATCTTCAATAATAGGCTTCTAATCCCTTAATTCTCTCACTGATACTCTTTTCTGCTTCTTCTCATTGCTTCTAGTGCATGTACAGGTTTTAATGGTGCAGGAGGGTTTGAATCAGGGTTGTAACACTGCTCCCTTAATAAAATGTGCCTTAAACTTTCTTAACGGTGCATTTCCCTACATTTTGGCTCTGGAAATGTCTCCCTGCGCTCTATTTTTCTTTGTTTGTGATAGTGAGACAGAGAATGATTCTTTACCATTTGTAACCCTGCAAAAACACGATAAACATGTTAAGAAATCAATGGGGGTGGAGGAGGATGCTGTGGAGGCTTGTGGAGATGGTGGCGTAGCAGTGAAAATGGAGGCTGTAGGCGAAAAAACGGGCAAAAATCACGACAGAATGGAAGAAAACTGGCCTGATGGAGCTCTGGTGCGAGGATGGTTCCGGACCATTGGATTAGACTGATAGATGGTGATCAACGATCAAGATTCACCGGTGGAGTTGTTTTAGACGGTTAGGCGAAAGAAAATAACTTTTAGTGTAAAACACAAAAGTTTGATGTTTTGGAAAATTACAAAGGAAAAAGGGTAAAATGAAGGATATCGGGGCCTTTGGTGGTGGGACCGAAAGGGCGGAGGAAGAGTGAATGTGGATCGTCGGATCACTAGAAGAGATCGATGGTGGAGATCTTCCGATGAAGTCCTTCGAAAGGTCTGATGGAAATAATATGGATGGGAACACGATGTAATATGAGTCGTCGATCTAGATCAGATCAACGGTCGAGATATTCAGATGGAGCTTTCGGGAGCAAAGGGGAAGAGGTGGTTTTAGCTGAAAAACTGCCGGTGTCGCGCAGCTCCGAAGCGGTTTGAAAAATTCTCCAAAAAAACACGATATGCGACGTTGCCCGACACGTGTCCCCCATAACCGTTTTCATCGCATAAATTTGAAATGTTAAACCTCAACCGTAGAAATCGCGCTATATGCATTCTCATCCGTTGGATGAAAGGCGGAGAGATCTGATGGTGGGGATGAGAGCGCGATATGGAAAGATGCATAGGCGATAAGGTGGTAAGGGCTAACGGCAAGTTAAATCCTGGCCGTTGGATCCGTGGAATGGACGGCCAAGATTTGATCGGGGATCGGCGGAACAGTGGAACGGAGGAAGGGGAAGGCAGAGTGCGATGAGATCTAGACCATCGGATCTGGAGGAATTAATGGGTAGGATTTAATCACATCTGAGAAAAGGTACTGGGCCAAAATCCAAGTTTTGATTTTGCGATTTAGCACGGTTCGTCGGATCAGAGTGGAGATCGATAGTTCATATACAATTGGAGGGGGAATGAAAGAGGTTGATGGGCGCGATGTGATTAGCGTTGGGCGTCAGATCTGTTAAGATCGACGGTGGAGATCGCAGCGGAGGGCGATGGAACAAATGTTCATCGCATTAGGAGATTTGAAATAACAAAGGAAAAGGTGCTAATTGAAAGTTCTGATTGCAATAAGCGCCTGGGGGCTTGGTGCCTGGTTCTGGCGCTAGGTTATATGCAGAGAAAGGGGCCAAGGGCTAAGCCGAAAGGGGCTTAAGCCCTTAATGTAAAAAGGGGTGTTTTTAGGCCAAAATCAATGTTTTTAAGGCCAAGAAAGGGGTTCCGGTAGGCAGAAAAGGGGATTTCTAAACCAAATAAAGGGAGCTATAAGGTTTAAAAAGGGGATTTCGATGATTTAGAGGGATAATGAAGGGAACAACGGTGACAAAAAGGGAAGAATGTGGGAATGAAGAATGAGGAAATGGAGGCCTTTTTGAGCATTCTCTTTCACAAACAGTGAGGTTTTTCAATAGAAGCAGCAGTGAAGATTTATTCAAAGGGAAAAGACACATGGAGGCTTCAAGGATGAAAGATTTTCAAGGGAAATGTTTCTCTTGAAGGCTCAGAAACATTTTAGCCACCTGTTTGATTGACAAAAATTTATAGGTGGCTAACAGAAGGATCATTTCACCTAATCAGAAATTGTACAGTAGATTAGGGTAGGTTGGTATCATTTCAGTTTGATTTAATTTTATTTTCAGCAATAGCTGACAGAATTCATCAAGGTTTGAAGCCCGAGGTGAAGGCCCTGAGGCTTTGATGATATATTAGTGTGGGTTGAAGTTTGCAGTGTGTTTTCAGTTTCAGTTTTAGTTTCAGCTTGCAGATTTGGGATCAACCCAATGGATTAGGCTACTAGTCTATGATGTTCTTGGCACTTCACAAGGAGAGTGCCATCCCAGATGAAGCCATTGTTAGGGTCCTATAATCTATAGGATCTCAAGGTGATTGATTATTTCATCTCAGATCTTTCATATTGTAAATAATATTCCATGATTGTAAATTATTTCCAAAAAGGTTAAAACCTTAGGAAAAATATGCTTACACGTCCAAATGCAGCATTAGGAGATAATTAAGAATGATTTGATTGAATTAATCACATCATTTAAATGTGATTAAATAATTTGTAATAAGGCTGGGTAATATAGGTTTTAATTCTGTCAAAAAGGTCAAAACTGTCAAAGAAAGGTTTATCTAAGGCTTCGGAGACCCATTATAAGTTAAAGGTACTCAAAGGAATTACTTTAAAAACCTTTGGAACTCATCCCAAAAACCCCACTGCATTCCCATGTTTCATTAGTGGACCCACCTTGCCTTTTCGCATTGGCCAAATCACAAAATCCTTTAAATTTCCGCCTCCTACAAACCTTCCGAAATGCGATATGCGATGAAGTGGGACCCATTCACCCGCCACACTTCCTTTTCGTTTCATTTCCCTTAAAAATCATTAAACCTTACCCTTTTTCTGCCTTTCCGCTTTATCTTTCTACTTTACCTTTTTTATCGCTATATCATTGTTTCTTACCTCCGCCTTCCCGATTCCCTAATTGCGATTGAAGTGGGGCCATTTCTCCATGCCATGTTACCCTTTCCCCCACCATCCATCGCACATTGTAAAATATAAATATCGCACTTCGCACAGTTTATAAATTACCTTTTAATTGCTCGCTAGGTATTTTGTTTAATTTGCGATGCGGTTGGCCCCACCATAACTACTTACCAAAGCTACTTGAAATACATAGATATATCATATTTACTATGAAACCTAATAAAAATTACCTTACCGTGGAAGCCTTTCGCCACTTTATAACTCTGCCGATGCAGTGGACTCCATCTCCATCTTGCCACATTATTCTCCATTAGTGCAAATCACACTTCGTTGGTTTTAGCGTTTACCACATTTCCCTAAACTCTAAATTGTGTGATGTGCAGTAAACCATAAATATTGCGATGTGCGATGTGGGTGGGTCCCAATCACATATCGCACTTTGCATGTTTTAGCATTTAACCCCCGCGCTCATAACAAAACCTTAAGAGTTTCGATTTGCGATAGGCATCGATCCCACCTTACCTACCACGTCACCTCCTTTCTCCCCACACTTCACACTTCACCTCTTTTAGTGTTTACCTCCACCGCTTATAGAAAAACCTTCCGATTTGCAATTGTGATGCGGTCGGGTCCCACCTTCCCTGCCACATCACCTCCGTACTTCGCATCGCATCACTGGTTTCTTTTCTCATATCATAAACTGTAAAACATGCAATGCGTGATATTTCTATGGATGCGATAAAGTTCAGAACTAAAATCTACAAAATTTCAAGTCTGGGTATATGATTTTTTACGATGTTTTGTTTGAAAAGGGGTTAAAAACAGCAGAAAGGACTCGGGTAGCAAAAAGTCACCACGGTCAAGTCGGGAAAAGGCGTTGGCGGAAAGATGATCATGTTGTAACTGCAAGAATAGAAAGGGCATTCATACATTAGATTTTTCTAGCATAACAGTAAAATGTGGTCCACGTCCTCACTATTTCCACTACATCAGCACCTACATTTACACAATGCATTCCACCGAGACTATAATCTTGTAATAAGTTAGAGTTTTAAGTTCAAGTTTAAGTCAAAAATACCATGTCTGTTAGAAAATGTATAGTAGGAATTATTTTTGTAAACTTTTATATAAATGCTTCAGTTTTGGAAGTATCAAATTTTCATTGATTGAGATCATAACTATTTTTGTCTTTTGAAGTACTGTAAGTTTTTTCAAAGCACTGGAGCATCAATAATAATCAGACTATTCACAGGATTCTTGTGGCTTAAATATTGGTGATGTTTTTCTTCTGTTATTATGTTTCATTTTCATCTTTCATTGTAATCATCTGAATTCTGATTGTAAAGCAGAAAGCGTGATGAATAGGATTTACTTTTGAGTACCTTATTCTGGTTGCCTTTTCAATCATTATTTTTTCCACTGAAGGACTAACTAAAGAATTCTTAATTTCTCTTTAGTTCTGCTGAAATTTTTTCATATTTCTATCACAATCCATTTATAAATTTGAAAGATCCAGTAAATATTCCTAGCTTGCCTCGTGTTTACTCTGTGAAAATTTGATGCTACCATCCAGTTATATTTTGACTCCATTTCCCAATAGACATTAATCAATTGAATAAAATCAATTTTCCAAAATCCAAAGCAAAACCCAAAACCCAAAACCCAACTACAATCATAACTAGCCTAAAAACCTATCCAAACAAAGTTAAATCTTATAGAGAGTGCCCTATTTGAAACTGGCATGGCTAGATCCCAGTTTCCAAAGTTGGTTTGATGTTGCCTATGTAGTTTTTCTTCAACCTCAGAATTACAGAACGCTAACAACTTCCAATAGGGTAATATTATTCCTTAATAACATCCCTAAAAGAGTCCCAAGTGGGTGTGACTATAAATATTGTGGATTCCTCCATGGCCCTTTGCTCATAGTAAGTATCCCACCAATGCCTGACATGGGGGGCTACCTTAAAGGGTGAAAAGGTAATCCCTTCTCCATTAGAAAAAATGTGGACCCAAAAATACTCTTCTCGCAAATTTAACAATTTGTTTAGAGCATCCACATCTATCTAACCTTCAAATATAGGAGTATTAAAATTAACTTGTACCTTTAAGGGGGTGATACCTCCAAATTGGCCACTTGATGAAGATGTGTCACTTATTGGTATTTTTTGAAGGATCTGGGCAAAATTAACCATCATCTTGTTCCTTCTTTGTGTGAGGGCTTCCTCAAGCAACCATTTAATAGGATCTCCTACTCCCTCATCTTTAGTTTCTTCCACCATGGGAGTTTTTCGAGGTCGTGAGGACTATCTTGCAAGGGCTCATGTAGTTCAAGTCCCAACTCCTTATACCTTGACCTCGTTATGGACATGCATAGAAAAAAATATAAAGAGAATAGCACTCTAATACTACTAAAGGGAACAAAATGAAAATACAAATTTATAACCAAAATACAAAGATACAATGAAACTTGACTTCTATTAATAAATGTAAGGTGTTGAAACTATAAAAATGCAGAATGAAAAAAACTAGCTCGAATGGTAGTAGCTTATCTCTAAGAATATATGTGATGTCTACGCACCTTCACCAAAGTGAGTTACAATGAGGTGGAAATGACATTTTTAACATAACCAGTAAAGAAACCCTAAACATCCAAAAACTTAACCCTATGAGATGAAATGGCAAAAGGCTTGTGTCCCCCACTAGGGTTACTTGGTATATCAACTTCCTAGGGTCATAATGTTTGCATACAATATTCTTTTGGCACGTGCTTGGTAGCCCCTTGGAAAGGTATAGCCGAGAATTACACATCATATGGACCTAGGTTTTCATATAGCTATATCCTCGGTCCCTTGCCACGTTAAAAGAGCATCATTTAGGGCCTCAAAATGGACCTGAAAGTTTAGGACCTTAAAAAAATGTAGAAAAACTGCCAAGATGGAGAATTGTGCTTTGAGCTAGTGGACTAGGTGGATGGCCACCAATATCCAATTGAATCAACCAACTTTTCCAACACCTTAGGGATTTTAAGCTTCTATTCAGTTTTATGCTTATTTTTCAATGGCTTGCTTGGAATCCCAAAATGCTCATCCTCTCTAGTAAAAACAACAACCTGTTAATTTTCATTATGGTATCATTTGCACAATACTTGTGGTTCTTTAGGAAATTTGGTTTTGGTATGGTTGGTATCACAAGGTGTGTTCTCTTCAAATTGGGCTCCTAGTCAAAGGCATAATGTTGGCATGACCTTAAATTTCCTCTCAGCAGTGGTTTAGTTTTAGTTTGAATTTGGTAATCCAGTTATTTTATTGGATACTTTGTTCTTCGTCTAGGTTGGTGCATAAGAAGTGTGTTTTTTGAATTGGATTCTTTTTCAAAATATTAAATTTGGATTGAATTTAATTTCCCTCTCAGTAGTGACTACATCATGGTTAGATTTGCGATTGTTATGGTCATTTTGACGATTTGGTCTTGCACCGGGATATTATATAAAGCACTTCTTATCTAAATTGAGTTCAAAGGTTCTACAAGGACTAGTAATAAACATCAAATCAAGGAATTTATTGTGGCAATAATTACTGTAATCGAAAGAAAGATTTTGTGGCTCTATTCGAAGTTTTGATTAACATGTTAATTTTATGTGTTTATCTCAAGTTCAATTCTAGTATCTCTAGTCTGGTTTATATGAATTCTCACATTGGTATTATGGGTGAAACAATAGAACATATGGATATGGTGGAGCTTAAAAAGGTTCCAATAAGAAATGAGGAGTTTATCCACTATAATAAGACTTCATTATTTGTAATCACCACAAAGTTCATGAAAGTAAACATATCTATGTCATTCATCATGCTTTCTTTATGAAACTTCTGGTCAATCAAAAGTAGAAGATAGATATACTTAAGGTAAATTGTAACTTGATTTGAAATATAGTGTTCAACATGTGCAAATACACCTTCTCAACAATCTCGAATAACAAAATATTTGCTAAGCTTAGAAAGAGGAAATCATGCTTCAACTTAAAGACCCCATAAAAGTTAAGAAGCGCTATTCTTCATACTCTAAAACCTACACATTTGCACACAATAAAGCTATCTATATTTCCATTCTTTATAAATATTATGTTTTAAGCTAAAAAGCAGATATGAGATGTTGTATATGTGATATGTATGGAAAATCACTAAACATATACAAAGAGTTATTTTCTGTTAACTTTAAACATTTTGAAGTAGCACCATTTACTTTATTACAACATTAGCTATAACTTTTATATAAATGAATTTTTCAATTCTAATTAATAATAAAAAATATAATGAAAAAAAAAATCATTATAATTATTTTTCATGCTTCGCAAGCTAGATATTATTTTCGCACATATGCTTTATACACTTTTATCACATAATTGATTCATATATCTTGTTATATTCCATTGGTTATGTTCGATTTTTTTTCACTTGATAACAAATATATTTGTATATAAATTTTTGATATAATGAATTTTTAAATTAAAATTTATTGCATTATTGATTATTTTCTTTTAGTGATTATAGTGAAATATTAAACCAGGCATATTCATATGAGAATTTTGAAATAGTGAATCTAAATTTAATTTGTCATTATTCTTTTTGTGTGATTTGCAATGAATTTTTTTTCACTTTTAAGTGGCATCCTTTTGAAATGAAAGATTCTACATATGTATATTTTTTTTTACTTTTAAGGGTATCTTTTTGAGATGAGTGGATACTCATTTTTATTTATATTAACCATCTTTATTCATAAATAAATACAAATTTTAAATATTTATTAATCTATAAATTAGATTATATTTATAGTAATATTAAATTAGATTTTCATATTTCACATTTATATAAGTGAGTGAGTAATTGTAAAATACAATAATATAAATAATATAAAAATAAATAAATCATTAAATAGTATATTTTTTAATTATTGATAAATTTTAATTTTAAATACCTATTATTATATAAATTATATTAAAATATTTTCATAAAATTATATATATCTTATATATAACTATTTTTGCTAGGCTAAGAGTTAGTTTTTCTCTTACTTCATGAGACAGGAACATGTTAACAACTCAAGCCCCAAAATCATTTAGTAAGAGTAAAATCTTGCCCTTTATGGATTATTAACTGGTTATTAATGGTGTGTTTTTTTTAATAATGGTGATGAGTTAGCTCTTACCAATTGATGATTTGTGGTGTGGTTTTCCTTGAATAATAGTGATGAGTTAACTTTCATTCACTAATAATAGCCAAAAACCAAAAAACAAAACAAAACAAAACAAAACAAACAAACAATAATTTTTATTTTTTAATATTTTATTACACTAAAAAATCTTTTTCATCTTTAAAAATTACCATAATTTAAAATTAATATATAAATCATATTTATTTTTATAAACTAAAATTGTGTTACATCTAAGAATTTTGTGATCCATAATGTAAATAAAAGAACTTTCAGATTAATCACATCATTAGGATTAGGTCTAAAAATAATGGTGTTGCACAGATTCAAAATGGGGACCTTCAGTGTGAATACTGAAGTAATAACCAGCTACACCACAACACTGCACATCGACTAAAAAAAATGGTGTTGCACATATTTGAACTGGGGACCTTCAGTGTGTAATACTGACGTAATAACCTACTACACCACAACACCCCACCTCGACCAATCCTAATGATATGATTAATCGGAAAGTTCTTTTCTCTAAACTAAAATTATTTTTAAATTACAATTTGATTTAGTATAATGTTAAAATGTTCAAAGCACACTTACATAAATATGTGATCACACTATTGAAAAAGTTTCAACAACATATTGAAAAAGTTTCAAGTTATTGTTGAAATGAACATGAACAATGCTATGTAATATATATACATCCATCCTTCTCAGTATTGTTATTTCATTTTCCCTTAAAAAGTTAATTTATAAATTAACTTAATAATCACATAAATTATATTCACATTTTTGTTTTCAAATTTATGAATAAAATAAAACTTTATATTTAGATTTTAAAAAATAGTTCTAAGATCTCAAAGGAACCTATAATCCCTAATGTGCTCAGTGTAATTATGTTATTATCCCTGTAATCCCTAATGTGCTCAATGTAATTGTGTTTAGTTTCTTAGACCTAAGAAAAAAATGAAAAAAATGTAACATGTCGTGTGGTTCTTCTATGTTAAAGAGTGTGATGAAGATTTTCTTCCCTAATACTTCGGATCGAGAACGTGACACCTATAGTTTGAAATCGGTTCACTTTATAAAATTCACATCTAATCTAAATTTCAAACATTCAGATTATATAACTTATCCCAATTTAAGTTTAAACAAGTAAACACAAAATTCAACGGTTGTTAAATTTAACGGCCACTAACTTCCCTATTGAGTACAACACAAAAGCGTACGTCAAAGAAAATTCACCAATAAATAGAAAATTCACCGTCCTATGGAAACATTGACATTGAGGTTCCAACTTCCCTAGTAACAGCAATTCTAATATAAAAAATTACACCACCGCTTGACTTCTGGCCTACCATTCAAGTTCGCGGAAGAAGCTTCTGCTATACGACAGAAATTGCGAAGACTCTCGGCAGTAGTTGTGTTTGTTATTCTAAACACTGACGAATTATATATGGATTAAAGTAGATTATCCAGAGAATTCTGGAACTTGTTAAAGTTCTTTTCCCTCTAACCCCGGATTCCATATGACCCCATTCGTTGGTCCTACTGGTGGGACCCAGAAAATATCCCGGGCTTGTCAGTTTTTTTTTCAAACCGACTTAATATGCTACGTGGCGCATCCACGACCTCTGATTGTTTATTTCGCTTTCGGAATCACGGAAAGTGGCAAGGATCTAATCACTGGTTTATTCCCATAGCAAGTCCCTTGGAAAGTAATGATGGTGGGGATGCTTCGCGAGTTCCGCTCTCAAAAATATTTGAATTAAAAAAAAAAAAAACATAAAGGGGCGATGCCCGATTTGTGCATATAAATATAGCAACGCCCTCCCCACTTTCAGCATTCTCAGTTGTTTCTTTATTTTCTCGCAGAGTTGAAGAAGTTAGTTGAGTGATTGAGAGTATCGACAATTTGAAGGCTGGTCCGACTGCTAAGATTGAACTTTTGAGACTCTGTATCGAATCTGCGGGCAGCCAGGAGCCCAATTTTGTATTTTTTTAACTGCTTTCCCTCAAGCTATCAAACTACTGTTAATTGCTTAGCCCAAAGTTTTATTCATTCTCTTGTTTGAATTCTTTCAATGGCCCCCAATATGCAAACCGATGTAGATATGTTGTTGGGCCGCGTAGAGCAGCCCATTTCTCTGTTAGACGGGAAGCTTTTTGTTCATGACTTGCCTTTTTTGCTTGATGTCCCTCCCAATGTGGTTGTCTCGCCCTTTTCTTCCATTTGCAATTCCAAGGTCGCTGATCGGACCGGGTGTTTCCTGGGATTCGACACAGCGACCTCCGAGAGCAGGCATATTGCCTCGCTCGGAAAATTGAAAGACATTAAATTTGCCAGCATTTTCCGTTTCAAGGTCTGGTGGACAACCCACTGGGTGGGCAACAATGGTTCCGACATGGAGATCGAGACGCAATTCTTGCTTCTGGATACTCCGTCGAAGGCCGCCTCCCAGAATTTAGCCCCACACCCATATGTCCTCCTGCTTCCCATCATAGAGGGCCAGTTCAGAGCCTCGCTGCAACCCGGAGAAGACGACAACGTGGACGTGTGCGTGGAGTCTTGCTCCGACAAGGTCCGGGGTTCGAGTTTCCGGAGCTGCGTATACGTGCACGCTGGGGCGAATCCTTTTGATCTCATGAAGGACGCGATGCGGGCGGTGAGGTGGCATTTGGGAACCTTCAGACTTCTGGAGGAGAAAACCCCGCCGGGGATCATCAACAAGTTCGGTTGGTGCACGTGGGACGCCTTTTATTTGACGGTTAAGCCGGAGGGCGTGTGGGAAGGCGTACAGCGCCTGGTCGAAGGGGGCTGTCCCCCGGGCTTGCTGCTCATCGATGACGGCTGGCAGTCCATCTCCCACGACGACGATCCCTCCAAAGAAGCCATGGCGCTTACCGTTGCTGGCGAGCAGATGCCCTGCAGACTCACGCGCTTCGAGGAGAACTACAAATTCAGTAGTTATGTCGGTGGAAAGCTTCCCAAGAAGCACCAACCTGACAACGACACCGATGTCGCAGAACCACGATCAGAGGCTCAAGGCGGCATGGGGGCGTTCGTGCGGGATCTGAAATCCGAGTTCCCCAATTTGGAATACGTTTATGTCTGGCACGCGTTGTGCGGGTACTGGGGTGGAGTCCGTCCGCGCACGACAACGTTGCCCGCAGAAATATTGACACCGTCTCTTTCGCCCGGGCTGCTGACCTCGATGAAGGACCTCGCTGTCGACAAGATCGTCGACAACGGCATCGGTCTAGTTCCACCGGAGCGCGCCCACGATATGTACGAAGCAATGCACTCCTATCTTGCCCGGGCGGGAATTGACGGCGTTAAAGTCGACGTTATTCATGTGCGTGACTCATTTTATTCATCAATTTTACTTTTTTTCCATAATCTATTCGACATTAAAGTGAATTGTGTGTAATTAACCCGCTATCTTATTTTATTTACAGGTCCTGGAGCTACTGTGCCAAGAGCTGGGCGGTCGGGTCGAACTAAATAAAGCCTATTTCGAGGGTTTGAGCGCTTCTGTGCGCAAACACTTTAATGGAAATGGAGTTATCGCCAGCATGGAGCATGGCAGCGATTTCGTCTACCTCGGCACAGACCAGATCTCCGTAGGCCGAGTTGGTAAGCGATCTTGAAACCTCGCATTTTTAATCAAGTTTTTATATATATATATAAACAAGTCTAACAAGGCTAATTTTTTTTTTGGGCCAGAAATCTAACTGTATGAAGGTTTGAATATTATTTTTTTACTTGTGTAAATGAATTCAAGGCCATCAAGAATCCAGTTGTAACTAGAATATTTTGTAATTTTCAAGACTTTCTACAGAATATTTTTGCTAGAAATTTAACTGCCAGAAATTTGTAGATTTGAATATTTTTTTTTTAATTGTGTAAATGAATTTAGTATCTAGTTGTAACTAGAATATTTTGTAATTTTCAAAACTTTTTACAAAATATTCTGGCCAGCAATTTAACTGCCAAAAATTTCTGTAGAAAAGTTTGAATATTATTTATTTTTATTATGCAAATGAATTCAGCACCATCAAAAATTCAATTGTAACTAGAATTTTCAAAACTTTCTATATAATTTTCTCAAAATTATACTGAAATTTTCATTATTTACTGTGCAAAACTATTCCATTATTTACTTACTGGACAAAAACATGGCCTTTTCAGACTAAATATAGTTTAATTGAAGTTAATCATTTATAGTCATACATGTAGTTTAATTGAAGTTAATCATTGTAGTTATTTAGTTTAGGGTTTTCTTTCATGGTATAACAATATACTGTTTTTTTAATTATTTATTGGAATTTTGGTTGAATTTAAAAGGAGTTTTGAGTATGAGTGTGCAGGATGCGTCTGGATATAGTTTCATTATCCAGAGAAGCTGGATATTGTTGAAACTTTGGATATGTCTATTAATTTTTTATTTAATTAAATATATTAATCTTCAAGATTTTAACTTAATCCCCTAATTTTAAAATGGATTGGTGCACAATTTTTTAAAATAAAATCTTCAGTAGTATCTAAAATTTTCTATTGTTGTACAGGAGACGACTTCTGGCCGTGCTCGGACCCGAACGACCCCAACGGTTTAGACCCCAACGACACCTACTGGCTACAAGGGTGTCACATGGTTCACTGCGCGTTCAACAGTTTATGGATGGGACAGGTCATGCAGCCGGATTGGGACATGTTCCAGACCACGCACCCGTGCGCGGAGTTCCACGCGGCTTCTCGCGCAATATCCGGAGGCCCCATCTACGTGAGTGACAAGGTCGGTCAGCACGACTTTGCACTCCTGAAGCGACTCGTACTGCCCGACGGGTCCATCCTGCGCTGCCGACACTACGCCCTTCCTGCCCGCAGCTGTCTCTTCAACGACCCGCTCCACAATGGCGAGACCATGCTCAAGATCTGGAATCTAAACAAGGTAACGACTCAGAGTCCAGATCTCCATCAAATTGCATATATACAATGAATATATATCCGCTATGTGTAAAACAACATTCAAATTGCATATATATTAAATGAATATATATCGTTTCTGTGTAACAGTATTCGGGCGTTGTGGGCGCTTTCAATTGCCAAGGAGGGGGATGGAACAAGGAAGAACGGTCGAACATGTGCTTCTCCCAGTTCTCGAAGCGCGTGCGTTCCACCGTTTCTACCAAAGACGTGGAGTGGTACCAGGTCTCTGATCCGATGGTTGTCGTGGAAGGAGTGGAAGAGTTTGCCGTGTATTTTTTCCGGGCACAGAAGTTGTGCTTGATCGGTCCAACGGATGAGATCCCCGTGGAACTCGACCCATTCCAATTTGAACTGTTTACCATTGTCCCCGTGAAGATGATGCCACGTGGAATCCGATTCGCTGCAGTTGGGCTGGTGAATATGCTCAACACGGGTGGCGCTGTGGAGAGTGTGAGATGTTGGGGAGGTCGTGCGACGGTGGAAGTGAGAGGGTGTGGAGAGATGTGGGCATATGCTTCGCCCAAGCCCACGCTCTGTACATTGAATGGTGTGGAAGTTGATTTTGTTTATGGAATCGATGATGGAACCGTTCGAATTGAGGTCCCATGGAATGGAGGGTCCAATACCATTTTAGAATATGTTTTCTAAATTTTGATCCTCTTCTTTATGGGACAGTTGAAGGCAACGTTCTAACTTTAAGGTACAGATGATGGCGACGTTCGAATTGATGTTCCCATGGAAGGACGGACCCAATTCAATTCTAGTAGATTGCTCCTCATTTTACTTGTAACCAGATGGCCAAGATGGCTTCTTCTTCTTCTTTCATTGTACATATTCATTTCATCCAATTTATAAATATGTAATGTTTTATCATCCAATTTCTTGTAATCAGATGGCCAAAATGGCCTCTTCTTGTTTTTTCTTTGTACAGATTCATTTCATCCCATTTATAAATATTTTAATAATAAATTATAAATCGAATAATTTATTTATTTTCTAAACCAATTTATGTGCGAAAGTCTTTATTCTCTCTTTTTTTAATGAAAATGAAGTGCTGGTTTAAACTTGTATTCCTTATGCACACTTCTTAAATACATGACAGCAACTCCACTTCCCTATACACACTTCTTAATATGCCTATTCCACATGGCACTTAACTCTACTTCTAAATCAGTTAGTGATTTAACATGCCAAACTAAAAGATTGATGAGCAACTCCAAGTTGATAAAATGTTGGCTCCAGCAATGTTTAAGAATAGAATGATAATTTTTTGGATTATCCACAGTGTAATTAGAATCATGTTGATGTTTCCAATTTTAATGGGGAGGATCTATTTTCACGACTAATTTTTGAATGAAAGATTGAAAGAAGAACTAGACCATTGATTAAAAAAAATTGCAGGCCATTCTCCTTTCTTTCAATCTTTATTCTTGCATTTTCCAAAGAACAAATCTCTTCTCACTTATACCCTCCGGGAAATGATGTTAATCTTAATAATTTTAATATTGTTTTATATTTTTTTATATTTTGTAATATATATATATATATATTAAAGAATGGAGTAAAGAAATGAGATTGGTTGATTGAAAAATTCAAAGCAAAAATCTATAAGTGGTCTCATCGATGGCTCACGCTGGGAGGTAGATTGGTCTTGATTCAAGCAGTTCTTTCTCAATACGTTGTATATTGGGGTCATCTATTTTTCTCCTGGAAAAAATTGTCTTTCTCATTAATTAAATTCTAGAAAATTTCCTTTGGGGTGGCACAGATAAGAAGACCAGAATCCATTTGACGAAATTTGAGAAAATATGTATGCCCAAAAAGATGGGAGGATGGAGTATTCTCAATACACGAGATTTCAACTCGGCCTTGCTGGCCAAATCTCTGTGGCGAGCAATCACGGGGAAGGGGATTTGGAATGACATTATATATGTCAAATATTTAAACAGGATTCCTTATCACTCTTATACAATAGACAATTACATCTGCCTCGGTGTATATTGATTATTTGGATGGGATTCAATAAAATTTTCAACTTCTTTGTAGACAAGCTTATTTGGCTCTTTGGAAATGGACAGTATATTATTATTGGGAAGGACAGAATGAGTGGTATGAGTCCGGATTCTCTCCCGAATCCGAGGATTGTTCATAGACTTGCCTAGCGTGGTATATTCTATTTTAGCCAAGTCATTCACTATTGGTCACTTGGGGCTCCGGTATTAAAAGATGCCACTAAGTTGGGTTTATCTGGAGCTGATGCGGAATCCTGGGCTGAATATGTACTAAAGGTTAAGGGGGCGGGCCTCTACTTTAATATAGAAGGGGATAGGATATCATGGGATGGTGTATTAGACAATGGAGTTGTTATTGTTTGGGAACATATTTTTTCCTCTTATCACGAGTTGAGCATACAGATGGGTCAAGTGAATTCTGACCTTTTTGGCATCGAACCATCCCCACCAAAATATTATTATTTGGTTGGATGCTCTGGAAGAACCGGATTCTCAGGTGGGATTCGCTTATGCACAAAGGCTTTCAGGGCCCCGGATGGTGTGCCCTTTGTAGAAGTGACGAAGAATCAGTGAGACATCTTTTTTTCTCATGCCCAAAGGCTTTGCAGATCTGGAACATGTTTATTCCACATATCATTGATCCCTTATGGGACCCAAGTGACTTCATGGATGTTGCGAGCAGATGGGATAAGATAAAAGGTAAATTTAAATCTTTTCCTTTCTTCATTACTTGGGAAATATGGATGGTTCGCAACAGGATTATTTATGAAGAAGGTAGTTTTTCTGTTCATGCTATTCATACTGCTATAATGAAATGGATTTCCCAACAAGAGGTGGCTATCATTCCAATTGTGGATGGTTCTATAAGGCTTAGACCCCATGACATTGTTGTGCCCACAATTTACTTTGATGGGGCTTGTCAGGATGGGATGATGGGATGTGGAGTATGGATAAAAATGTCTGATTCTGAACGCATACATATTTTCTGGAATGCTGGTTCGGGTTCTAACATAATGGCGAAACTCCTGGCGCTATGGAGTGGGATTTTAGCTAGATATAACCTTGGGATTATGAATGTTAGTATATATGGAGACTCTAAGGTAATTATCGAAGCGGTGAATGATACCTTTTCTCTCTCGGCCCCCTCTTCTCAAGGATGGATGTTAAGAATTAAACAGCTTTGGGCTATAATGAATTTTCCACCGATTTCACACATTTTCCGGGAATTAAACACCAACGCTGATGGTCTATCAAAGAAAGGCCTAAGTATGGAATTTGGCATCATGAATGTGATTCAATATAGGGATGGGGTTCGGGTATGGGTCACTGACATACCCATTCCTTGATCGGTTTCTGTATCTAGATGGTTGGGGCTCTTTTTGTACAAGATTATGTTTTTTCCCCTTCATCTTTGGTATTTGTCTACAAGAGAGCGTGAACTATCTTTCTCTCGACGTCTGCAAGAGAGCGGGACAGCTCATATGTGGCTATCTTTTCGGGGCGAAGATGTTTTCGTGTTTGGCCGGATGCGGATCTTTTATGTTCACTGTACACAATGATGTTTTCATCCATATATGATGCTTTTTGTTCTTTCGGATCGGGTTGAATTTTGTTAACAGGTATCTGTATCGCTTGATTGCGGATCAGGTTTGGAATATGGTGAACCAATATCTCCTGGAATATATGTTTTCCCACTTTGGGGATAAATTGGCAATTGTTGCTTATATTTATGTCCGAAATTAGGTTGTCCACTGATGCTATGTACTGGTCTCTAAGTGGCATTATCACATGTATGTTTTCGGTTTAATGATGCCATATGGTTGATATTATTGTGAATGAGTATACCCTTCGGTTCTCTCATCTCAAAACCATATCTCAATGTCTCGAATATGTACTGCTTATTTCTTATTAATAGATAGTGGTTTTTTTCTTCTGAAAAAAAAAGACTAGGTTGTAAGCCATAATTTTTACAATTTTATTTATTTATTTTGATAAAAGAAGTGTTCATTCGTTTATAAAATATTTTATTTATTTATTTTGATAAAAGAAGTGTTTATTCATTTACAAAATATGATTGTTAGTTTCAGAGTTGCATTTTCTTCTTCCACTAAACATATTTTTAATTTTATTGATATTCAACCAAAAAAAAAACTTAAGTATTAAAATATATTTACAAAGTAGCATAGATCATTATGAGTGTTTAAAAAACTTACAAAAACCAATATATTTAAACATTTAGCCCATCCTTCACCAACGACCATGGCTAGAAGTACCAAATCCCTACGAATGATGATTTTTTTTCCTTGCCAGAGCTGTTGGATCCTCCAAAGCAAAGACCTAAGAGAATTAACCCCCATATGAAAACCATTCAGAAACTTCTCGAAACTATTATTTTGCTGGTCTAACTTGTCTTCCAAGAAGAGCTGGAATGTGTCATATTTAATAATGAAACTAATGCATCTTGGGATTCCAATCATAACTAAGTGATGGGGGCAATATTAATAAAACTTTGTCCAACTTTATTCTTCCTTGTCTCAATGCTGATAATTTTTTTCCAAAGCATCAACCATCAAATTTAAATTCCTATACCCATTAAAACAAAACTCCAACTGAGTGGCAATTAGGATAGTCTTTTGGAGAAGGGAAGGGTGATCTGAACTTCACACCTTCGTAGCCTTGATCATTTATCCAATAACAAGCATTGAGTCACTAAAAACCTTTAGTTTGAATATTTTCTTTGCAAGAGCTATTTCCAAACCCTTATATAGAGCAAAATTACTTATTGATTATTGGTCACAAGACCAAGTCTCCAAACATATTGCGACACAGAATTAAACAATTCTCTTCTAACTCTTGCTTGCCCTATAAAATATTTATTGATATAAAATATAAATAAGTTATGAACAAATTATTTTTTTAATTTTATAATGATGTAAATGAAGATTAAGTATGAGGTTGTCTCAGTGGTTTGTGGATCTAAACCGTCGTGGAATTGCAGAAAGGCCTCTAGTGCTTTGGGTTCTTGAGAGAAGTTGTTATCGTGGAGGGCACAACCAACGAGTGGAAGCACGTCGATGAAATCGGTGGCAGTCAGGCGTTTCGTGGTGGTTCAGTGGCATCAAGCTAGAGAATTCTCACCTCTCTCCTCCTAGGCGTGGGGAGAAGATTCTGGTCATGGTGGATGTTGGTTTGACCCCCATTTACCTTCGTGGGTAGTGGTCAAGTGTTGCTCTGCGTTCAGGTACAGTGTTTCAGAGGGAGGTAATTCTCTTCGGAGTCGATAATGGAGGTTGGGGTTCGTTGGGATGTCATGCCATAGAGGGCGGCCCCGTCATGAGGGTGGAAATCAGCGGTATGTCGAGCAGACAACTCAAGATAGTGGAGCTTCTTCGGATTCGTCTGGAAATCGTGAGACAGAGGAGGTTGTAGCAGGCTCTCCGGGTCATGTGGTTGCACCAGCTACGTTGGAGTCTATCACAACCCAAGTGCGGAACATCCAAGTGAATATGGAAATCATCAGGGAACATAGGTACGATGATCGTAATGAGTTGATTTCTTTCATCAAAGACATTCATTTCACTCAGAGTGAAATCATGGAACAACTAGACAACCTGTGATGCCAACACAGCTGCACCAATGACCACCTTTGCAGCCTGGAAGCGAGGGTGGAGCATGTTGATTTTCATATGCATAAATATGTTATCCATTTCACATCTCCCCCTGTAATTCCCCCCAACCTCCCTCCTTAAAATGTTGCTCTTGGTTGTGTTTCAATTTTTTTTTATTATATGTATGCCATGGCTTCTACGCCATATGAGAATAATACATCGAGTCGGTTGCTCATGTTATCCTCCATGTCAGGACTTTGAGTCCTGGATTCATTTGACTGTGTTGTAACGGGTGTGCCCATGTGCGACGAGCGCCCATATTGACCAACTCGAGTTGTGCAACGACTTGTTGGGACATTCAACAAGTGCCACAGTGATGGGTGCATGTATAGTGGGTGCATCGTATTGGCAGGTGCCCACCTTGGTGATGAGTAGGTGCTTCGTATTAGCGGGTGCCCACCTTGGGGCGAGTCAAGCACGGGACATGCGAGTCGTGACTTGGTGAATGGGCGTGCATGTTTAGCGCGTTGGGAAAGCGTCCTCTCATAACTGGTGTGGAACGAGCGCACCTTAGTATGGTGAACTGGAAGACGAGCGCGTGGTAGTGTGGAGACCAGTGGGTGGTGGTGTAGAAATTTGATAACCCAACCTCGGTTTTCAGTTTCTCCTTATTTCTCCCATAAAGTTAAATGCCCATTCCCATAGCCATACATTCAACAAGCTGGAAAAATAAATATTTTCTGAAAACACAAATTCTGGAAATTTCACAGTGCTAAAATGCAGAAATAAAAACTTAGAAAATTAAATCAGCGACAAACAGAATTTTGACACGCTGATTTTTTGTCAATATGACCCTGGAAAATTCCCCTACAACTCTTGGGGAAAACTAGTTCGAAAGCATCTCTTATTTCTGAATATGCTTTTATAGTGAGACAGAATTTACAGCAAAAATTCCAGCAACTTAATAAATGTACTTATCTCAATTTTTGTTCTTATACCCCACCTTGGAAAACGTGTCGAACAGTAAACAATCAAAACATAAATTTTGCAGCATTAAATGTTGAATGTCTTTCTCGATATTTGTGACCAGTTGTACAGTTGTACAGACTGTGTGGAATGCACAACAAACCCTCCTCCTTGATTTCTGTGCCTCCTTCTGCCTAGAAAATAGTGCTGAAGCTGTTGTACGACTGCTGTACAAATTTCCTCGAAATTTTTGCCACTAAACAGCAATCTCTCTCCTCGATTTTTGTGCCCAGAATCTGCCCAGAAAACTATGTTGAAGCTAATGTACGGATTCCTTGAAAAATGTGCCTCTTTCCTCGAAAAATGTGCCACACTCATGCTGTATGGATTTATGCCTTGGGAACCGTGCCTCTTTACTATTGTACGGATTTGCTGAAGTCTCTAGCTGTTGCCCTCCTTCTCCTTACTGCTCAGAAATTTCTCCTTTGCTTGCTCTCCTCCTCTTTCAATCTGCTCATGAAAGAATGAATGACCTTTTCCCTCATTTTCCTCCTTTAACCTAACCCTAAGTGACTTTTGGAGAATCCCTAAATCTAATGGCTAAGATAGCTTTAGATCTAGGGTTGAGATTAAATTCTTATTTAAATCTCACTTTCTATTTTTTAATTTACCCCACTTTAATAAAGACCCACTTAGTCATTTATTTCCAAAGTCACTTTTCCCTTTATAATTTCACATTGAATTTATTAAAATCACTTTAAAATTAGATTTAGTAACTTTATCACTTAAAGTCACTTTTAAATTAGATTTGACTTTATAACTTTATAAAATCACTTTAGGAGAAAAATTAAATTCTTTTGGACACTTTTCCCTAGGCCAAAGATCAAAGCCTTAGGGAACCACCTGCCCTTCGGTAACCAAATTTCAAGACTCCCTTTTACCGAGGAAGGTGTTCCTCACTACACCCATCTTGTCTCTGAAGTAGACATGCTTGCCCCATGGTAAGGCTCTGGTAAAAATATCTGCAACCTGCTCATCAGTGGGAATATACTCAAGATTCACAACTTCCTTATGAACATAGTCTTTGATGAAGTGATATTTGATGCCGATATGCTTTGACCTGTCATGAAATACTGGATTCTCCATGAGTTTAATGCAACTCTGATTATCACAGTATATCACTGAATGTCTCAACAGCTGACCAAATAAGCCAAAAAACATCTTGCGAGGTTAGATGGCCTCACAACTAGCTAGACTGGCTGCCATGTACTCTGCTTCCGCTGAACTCAATGCTACTAACTGCTGCTTTTGGCCGAACCACGACACCACTGCCGAACCCAACCCAAAACAACACCCTGAAGTGCTCTTCCTATCAGAAGGACAACCTGCCCAATCAGAATCAGTGTAACCTGCCAATCTCACTCCATCTCCCTGCCTATAATCCAGACCATACTCCACTCTCCCCTGCAAGTACTACAAATGTGTTTTGTAGCAACCTAATGCACCCTCCTGGGCTCACACATGAACTGGCTCATCGTGTTGACTGCAAAACATATATCTGGTCTAGTGTTGACCAAATACATCAAGGAACCAATCAGCTACCTATACAATGTGGGATCCACCAACTCGGAATCTGAAGCATGAAGCTTCTTCCAGTTGGTGATCATAGGTATCGACATAGGTCTACAATCCTCCATGTGGAATCTACTAAGGATGTCCACAATATAATTCCCCTGCCCCAGGAAGAAATAACCCTCCTCCTACCACACCTCCAAACCCAAAAAGTAATGCATCAAGCCAATGTCCTTCATCTTGAACTCCGACGAAATATCTCTCTTGCAACTCTCTGTGAGTCTCTCTACACCCGTAATGACCAAGTCATCCACATACAACACTGGAATGAGAGGCTCCTCACCTATCACAAGAAAGCAAAGGTTCAGATCTGCATCACTCTTTGTGAAACCCATCTCCTGCAAGTATGTATCTATCATGGAGTACCAAGCTCTGGGAGCTTGCTTCAGGCCATAAAGGACCTTCTTTAGTCTGCACACATGGGACTCCTTCCCATGCATCTCAAATCCCTGTGGATGCTCAATTTGCACCTCCTCCTGTATGAAGCCATTGAGAAATGTGGTCTTCACATCTATCTGGTGGATCTTCCAACCCATTTCTGCTGCTATTGATATGATGGAGCGAATTGAAGTATATCGACCCACGGGAGTGAAGGTCTCCTCATAATCAACTCCCTCTACCTGGGAGAACCCTCTAGCCACAAACCTTGCTTTAAATTTCTCAATGCTACCATCTATAGCATGTTTTACCTTGTAAAGCCATCTGGAAGTAACCACGGGTTTTCCCTCGCCTCGGCACCACCTCCCAAACATCATTCTTCATGATAGAAGAATACTCCTCCTACATGGCCTCTCTCCAGACTTGCTGACTAGCTGCCTCCTCATAGCTAGAAGGCTCGGAGTCAATGATGTTGGAAACTATTGCCATATCGCTACAGAACCTATCAGGTGGTCTGCTCTCTCTGACCGGCCTCTTAGGCCTAGTAACAGATGTGGCCTCTCTCAAGGTATCCTGAAACCACTTGGGCTTCCTCTTCCATGAGCACACTTCTCCCATTGGAGAATGAAACTCCTCCTCCTCATCATCAGGAGCCTGAACGCCTGACTGTCTGTTTGTTGTCCTCCTGCCTGAACTTGAACCTGTAGACGCTGAAGTACTGTGTGAACTGTCCATCAGTGGACTCCCTAGTGAACTTCTCTACGGACTGCTCTGCATGTTGCCTGGAGCACCACCCCTCTGAATCTGTGAGCCACTGTTCACTGACGGACCTGACACCGTAATCAATGTACCTCT
Organism: Pinus albicaulis; assembly: GCA_034641835.2. NCBI lineage: Eukaryota > Viridiplantae > Streptophyta > Pinopsida > Pinales > Pinaceae > Pinus > Pinus albicaulis. Next base: position 60,945,052 of record CM076573.1, on the reverse strand, counting down.
AGATCCTCCTGATCCCTACCCACTGGATCCCTGCAACTGACTCAGCTGCTCCCGAGGTTCTGGCCGATCCAGATACTCTAACTCGCTTGACCTCCTGAAAGCCTTATCCTCCTTGAATTTCACATCCCGCCTGACAACAAATATCCTATGTGCAGGAATATAAATCTGAAAGGCTTTCGAGGTCTCACTGTAGCCCACAAATACACCCTTCTCTGTGGTGGGCTCTAGCTTGGTCCTCTTCTTCTTGGGTACGTAGGAGTATGCAATACACCCAAAGATACGGAAGTGACCAACATTAGGCTTTTTCCCAACAAAAGGCTCCTCCGGAGTCACATGCCCCAAGGCACGATGCAGACTCCTATTCTGCAAATATACAACAGTGTTGCAGGCCTATGTCCACAAAAACAATGGTAACCCCTAATCGTGTAACATCGCTTTGGCAGCCCCAACGATGGATAACAATGTTACTGATGAAACGGGAACTATCACCTCAAAACGGGAACTCTAACCCAAAAAGACTTAAGAAACATGAAAAAATGCCCCAAAAACAAAACGTGTGTATTCCAGAACGCATTTGTTTTTTTCTCAAGGTCAAATTTCACCTTTTTATAAAATTATGCTAAAAATGAAATTGTTTCTTGAAAAAATGATTGAAAAAACACCCTCAAAACAAAACGAGTTGATGCTGGAATAACAAAAAAAAAACATTTTGTCACACTTTTGACACATTGTAACAATGAAATTAAAGACAACATATTAGGACATTGAAAAATCGTAAAATTCTAAATTTTTTGATAGATGATGTTAAATATAAACAAAATCATGTCTAAAGGGCTTATCATTTCGAACAATTTTTATCCATGTTGTTAAACATAAAGTATCTTGACTCTAAACAACCCTAAAATTGTAATTATTTTCAACCATAACATTAAAGATAAAATTTCGCAACACATAAAAACCTTAATGACAAGTTGTAAATCTCAAGTTTTTAAATCTTAAGTTTTCAAGATACTTGAACCATGAAATTATGGAGAAATTATATGACTTAAACAATTTTTAAAAATGAACAAGTAAATGAAAAAGTTATTATTCATATATTTGTTTGTTTATATATAAAAACATATTTTTTAATTTTTTTATTGTTTTTCTATATTTTAAATTAGAATTGTTTTAGTTTTAAGAAAATAAAAATTAAAAATTAAAATCTTGTTATATATGTTTGTTTATATTTTAAATTTTGTTTTTTTATTTATTTTTATATTTTAAATAATAATTGTTTTAATATAAAAAAAAATAAAATTAAAAAATATTTTTTTTTATATTTGTTTTTTTGTTTTTTAAAACATATATATATATATATAATTTTAATTGAATAGGCTTTTTTTTTTTTTTAATTGAATAGGTTTTTTGTTTTTTTTTAAATAGTTTGTGTTTGAAAAAAATAAAATAAAATAAAAAATTAATTTGTCGCCCGCCGAGGGCCGGAGGCAGTCTGGGTAGCCCTCGATGGCGAGGGCGATTTCGAGAATCACCCCTGGCTGAGCGGAGGGTGATTCTCATAATCGCCCTCCTCCCAACCGGGGGTGATTATCGGAATCGCCCTCCGCCATGCCGGGGGTGATTTTCGGAATCACCCTCCGCCCAACCGGGGGTGATTATCGGAATCACCCTCCGTCCAGCCAGGGGTGATTCTCGGAATCACCCTCTGCCCAGTCGGGGATGATTCTCGGAATCACCCTCCACCCAACCGGAGCTGATTCTCGAAATCGCCCTCCGTCTGCCCAACCGAGGGTGATTCTCGGAATCGCCCTCCGCCCAGCCGGGGGTGATTCTCGGAATCGCCCTCCGCCCAACCAGGGGTGATTCTCGAAATCAGCCTCTGCCCAGCCGAGAGTGATTCTCAGAATCGCCCTCCAGCCAGCCGGGGGCCAGAGGCAGGCTGGGTAGCGCCGTCGAGGGCTGCCCATCCTACCTCCAGCCCTCGACTGGGTGGAGGGCATCCGAGCCCAGCTGAGGGCTGAAGGCCGGCCGGGCGGCACCGTCAAGGGCTGCCCAGCCTACCTCCGGCCCCCTGCTGGGTGGAGGGCAATTCCAAGAATCACCTTCCACCCAGCCATGGGCCAGAGGTAGGCTGGGGATCCCTCGACAGTGCCACCTGGCCTGCCTCGGGCCCTTGGCTAGGCGGACGACGATTCCGAGAATGACCCTTGGTTGGGCGGAGGGCGATTCCGAGAATCACCCCCAGTTGGGCAAAGGCTGATTCCGATAATCACCCCCAGATGGGTAGAGGGGGATTTCGAGAATCAGCCCCGACTCGGTGGAGGGCAATTCCGAGAATCACCCTCGGTTGGGTGGAGGGTGATTCCGAGAATCGCCCTCCACCCAGTTGGGGGCCAGAGGTAGGCTGGGCAACCCTCGACGACACTGCCTAGCCTACCTTCGGCCCCCGGCTGGGCAGTCCTCGACGGCACTGCCCGACCTGCCTCCGGCCCCTGGCTGGGTAGAGGGCAGTTTCAAGAATCACCCCCGGCTAGGTGGAGGGTGATTCTCAGAATCGCCCTCCGCCCAAATGGGGGTGATTCTCGAAATCACCCTTTGCCCACCTGGGGGTGATTCTTGGAATCACCCTCTGCCGAGCCAGGGGTGATTCTCAGAATCGCCCTCTATCCAGCCAAAGGTGATTCTCAAAATCACGCTCCGCCCAACTGGGGTTAATTCTCGGAATCACCCTTTGCCCAACCAGGGGTGATTCTCGGATTCGCCCTCCACCCAGCCGGGGGCCGGAGACAGGCCGGGCAGTGCCGTCGAGGGCTGCCCAGCATGCCTCTGACCCGCGGCTTCGTGGAGGGCTATTCTCGGAATTTCCCTTCGCCCATCCAGGGGCCGGAGGCAGGCTGGGCAGCCCTCAACGGTGCCGCCCAATCGGCCTCCAGCCCGCGGCCGGGCGGAGGGTGATTCCGAGAATCTCCCTCCACCTAGTTGGGGGTCGGAGGCTAACCGGGTGGCACCATCGAGGGCTGCCCAGCTTGCCTCCACCCATCCGGGGGTCTGAGGCAGGCCGGACAGCCCTCGACGGTGCCACCCGGCCTGCCTCCAACCCCCGGCTGGGCAGAGGGTGATTCCGAGAATCACCCCTGACTGGGCAGAGGGCGATTCCAAAAATCGCTCCTGGCTGGGTAGAGGGCGATTCCTAGAATCACCCCCGGCTGGGCAGACGCCGACCATTTGGCGTCATCTAGGGCTGCCCAGCCTGCCTCTGGCCCCCCACTGGGTGGAGGGTGATTCTCGAATCTATTTTCAGGTTCAGGTAAGTTTTATTATACAAATTTAAATTTAAATATTTTATTTTTTACTTTTTATGTATTTATACTAATTTTCTTAATTATTTCTTTTGTACTTGATGATTAGGTACAACACTAGCATGTTGCCTACCAAAAGGAAAAAATTGCATTGCCATTGAGAAAGACCCAGTGCAATGCAAATTTATTCAACAAAGAATTAACGCTCTTGAATTCCTTCTAGATGCGAAGCAAGAAGTTGGTTTGAGGAAAGAGGATTTTAATAAATCATGTCTGGAAAAAAGAAGCAAAGGAACCTCAACCACCATTATATGGAATGATTGGAAATGGACATTTTGGAAGATTTGCAGACATGAAAGATCCATTAGAAGATGACAATGACCAAAATGAAGTAGAAAATGTCACGGAAGAAGCCATCAATGATGTTCTAGATGATGTTGAACATGTATTAGTTGATATTGTTGAGGATCTTTAAGTTATGCTTGCAAACAAAGCTCATTTTTTAGATCTATTAATCAGTTTTACTTGTAATGTTTAGGCTTTGATATTTTATGAGAAGAATCCTTATTTTTTTCAAAAAACATGTGATTACTATTATTTTTTGACATAAAATTCAATAAAAATGCTATTTTCTTAAGTTTTTTTGTTAAGATTTTCCCCAAAATTACTTTATTTAACATGTTTTTTTAACAAAAAGTCTCTAAAAGTGTATTTTTGCATTCTATTTGTATTGAAATTTTTTATTTTTTGTCATATCGTTCAAAATATTGGTTTTTTAGCGACAATTATTTGATGTGCATTGAAAAATTAATTAGCAATACAGAAAAATTGTAGAAAATATAAACTTTATAATATTGACCCTTTTTTCATTTTTTATTTATGTGAAAAAGTGAAGATATCATTACAAAAAAATTTATTTAAAAAAATTTATTTTTTTCTTTTTAAAACACAAGTACATAAATGCACTTAAAAATAAACATCTCACAGAAGAAGAAGACATTAGAAAATGTATAGTGTCAAAATCAGTCCTCTAAAAAAATGTTGGTGATGATATGCCACCATTATTCAAAATCAACATAAAAAGAATCACAAAATAAAAATAAAAATTGAAGTTCCAAAAACATGCTAAAAAAAAATAAAATGATTCTGCATCACCACTTTTCAAAATCGGGTGTTTTTCTTGCTATGTAAAAAAGTAGGTACCAATGCAGTTACCTATTTCATCGGTAACAGTGTTGGATCTGTTCTTCCTCACCGCAACCCCGTTCTGCTGGGGGTTGTAAGGAACTGTGAACTCCCTCCTAATGCCTTCCTTCACACAATACACAAAAAACTCACCAAGGGTGTACTCTCCATCATTGTCCGACCTCAGGGACTTGATCTTCCGACCTGTCTGTAATATTCCAAAATTGGAACAACTCAGCAAGCCTGCTGAAATAACGCACTTCTGAGAATTCTGTGCACATAAATGAGTTTGTAGCTCCTGGATCCCTTAGATCATCTCATCTAAGATCTAAATCCAAAAGGAGAGCAAAAACAAATTAGAATAGGTGGGTTAAACAGATCTCCCGCAAACTAGTCTATCTGAAAAACACCCAAAGAGAGGGGTTGCAGCTATATGCAAGGGACTGCTTCAGAAATAACACAGATCCATTGAAGCACAGTAGTAGGCTGATATGGAGGTTCAGAAATCAGATGTATAACAGTAAATCAGATGTACATTACAGCCCATACATTATACAAGAGAAAGAATAAGACTATACAGGAAAAATCCTCAGAAATGAGGTGCTACAGCCATGGAAAAAGTTTGCAGAAACTTTGACAACTTTATTTTAATGGGTTGAAGCAGCAGTTTATTAATCCTTAGATCTAGAGTAGATCTGCACATAAAAATTTAGATGTAATACAGATCTGTGTACAAGAAATGCTCATCTATACATTCCCCTTGGGGTTTTGTGCAAAACATGAAGCACAGAGAGTAGATCTGAGATCTAAAGTTGCAGATCTGCAGAAATCTTTAGAAATTTCTGAAGAATACAATAGGACAACAGATCAGATCTGAAACAAACATGGATTGGGTGGCCAATCCATGGATCACCACAGTGAGAGGAAGAATCCTAACGCCAGAGATCTCTCCTCCAAAATGCAGACAAAACATCCTGCAACTCCTCCTTTGCAAATAACACAGTCTAGGGAGAGAAAATGCGCTATAGGCTCTGAGAATGCTTTGGCCTGATGCCAAGGTCTGGATATGAAGCTCAATCATCTAATGCACTCTTCCAGGAGGTTAAAAGACACACTCACTGAGAAGAGCCACTAGTATAGACTAGATCTGAGCAGATCTAGTGTCTTCCACTACTGCAACTCACAAGGACAACCCAAACCTCAACAATATCAACGTTGTAGATGCAAGGTGAAGCTTGGCCCAAGCCTGATAGTGGACAAGATGGAACAAGTCTCCTCCAAGAGCTGCTCAAGGAAGGAGGTGGGAATCCTAAACAGGAAAGCCCAACAAGGGATGTCTAAGCAGAAAATACCTTCGGAAAATAATATCTTCAACAACCCTTCATGTTTCTCTCCTCTTCCTTTTATAAGATTCGAGTCTTGTCAAAACCCTAAACCACTTCATTAGTTTAGCTCCTTTCACATGTAGAATCTCCTTCTAGAACTGCGTTGTCCCTCAAAGAGGTTCAATGCATCTAGACTGCGCTGTAGATATGGTCATGGTTGACTTGGTCAATTGATTAACCTCTTTCACACTCAAGATGTCTTCATTTTAACAAGCTTGCTTGATTTTCATTCACATTGAGCTGTCTTTATTTAGGATCCACTCTTTGAGAATAAATGTTGTTGACTTGGTCAAACTTAACCTTGTCCACATAGTTTAGAAATTGTTCACATATGTAGATGCTTGATCTGGTTATTTCATGATCCCTTTTCACACTATGAGAGATTTTTATTCATACTTGAGCAATTTATGAGCCTCCTTTCCCACTTATTGATCCATCTAGATTTAAAAAGAAAAATTAATATTCCTACTAGCTGCAAGCTAATTTAGGAATATTACAATCTCCCCTTCCCAAATGTTGCTTGTCCTCAAGCAACTACAAGGGTGCTGCAAAATCTCCCCTTCTTCTCTTGTGGCCCCCTCATCCAATAGTCTCCACCATTGCTTCAGATTTTCTGCAATAGTCCCACCTTCCAATGGTCCCTCCCCAATGTGGAAGTTAGCCTTTGGTGAATAAACCCAATGGCTCTCATCATGAAGAAATGAAAGGTCTACGTGGAAACCTCCTTGCTGATTCATGGCCTCCTCAAGACAAAAGTGATGGGGAATCTCATCATGCATGAAAGACTCCCGTTTCCATGCTATCATCCAGATGAAGTGGATCACCTCCCAGCTCGGCAATCCATAGCAAAACTCCTCCCCAATACATATGAGAGGCATGTTCCCAAAAAACATATGGCTCACTCTACAAAGAGACAAGAGATCTATCATAGTGGCCATACTATATCTCATGCTCCCATTGAAGCATGCAGTGCAAAAAGAGTGGGGAACTCCTTCCCCCAAGGACACATCCCACCAATGTGCCTCTCCTCCAACCATGTCCTCAAGAGCAAGAACATTTCCAACACATGGGATCATGATGAGAAGCATGCTAGCTGCCATGTATGATAAAGGAGAAGGAAAATGTTCCCTCATGTGAAACCAACATAGTTTTACCCTTAACTGCCATAGAATAGGAGATGACAAGTGCCTCCCCCAACACTTGTTTGCTGCCCCATTCCTCCTGGATGCTTGGAGAAGGTGCATCATAGTTGGTGTAAGAGAATCACACCATGAAGAATATAATAACTTCCTAAGACCCTCCAAGGAATGACCTGCATCAACATAGTTCATGGCCTTGAGTGACCCATGAAACCCATCATAAATAGTGCCCCCTCTTGGAGAAATGTTCTGCAAATGAGTGTTAGAAAAATATAAGCATATAGGAGATACATCATAATACTCAGAAGGACAAGTCCCTCTATATACTTGTTTTACATCAGTGAGGTAACTCATGGATGAGTCCCCTCTCACAATTAATGAGGAAGGAGGTATGAGTGATGGCTCTTCACAAGAGCTATGTTCCTCCCCCTCTAACAAATAGTCCATGCACTTCTCCATATGAGAGTGCACCTCTTCCTTGAAACCTTCCCATATGAATCCACCCAAGAGAGTATGATATGCTCTAATGAAACCAGTGGGTTTGGAAAGCAGGATCTCATAGGTTGCATTTAGTAGTCTCTCCTTGAGCTTGGAGTCTCTAACCAAAAGAATAATATTATAGAAATAAATGACTCCATCAACCACCTTAAACCTTCCATCCTTTACTTCCCCGTCAAGAACCCCACATGTGAAAAGGTCCTTGGTGTATTCCATCATGAGTTGGGAAACCTAATAAGGATCCAGGCTTCCCAAGAATGATAGCGCTGTAGAGGTCTAAAAGGCAGCCCCTGTCATATCAAGGCTCTCCTCTTTGACATGCTTGATGTCAAAATCACATGTTGGAGCATCATAATCTTCCCTTTGATGCCTCCTTTGCAGCTGATCTTGCCCAAGACAAGATTGAAGTATATGGAAATCAACTTCCCCTTGGAAAGTCCTTGTCTTCCAATACTTCCTTAATCTGGCCCATGCATGCAAGAGAGTCAACATCCTCTTGTCATGTTCAGAATTCTCTTTTATGAATGAAGGTACCATGGGCTGCCCCAAAGATATGGATTTTCCATGTGTCCTCATGCCCATGCCATCATAGACTTTTGATTCCTCCTTCCTCAGTGCGGATAACTGAGTGGAAGATAGTAATGCCCCTTTCAGGAAATTGCTCATCTCTCTTCTGAATTCATGAGAGATTCTCTGCGCTCTGCTGGCTTCTCCCAAGGCTCCCTCCTTAGCGAAAAATGAAAATGTTTCCCATAGTTGAGAGAACACTTTAGTTTTCCTCCAATCAAGAGGTGCTTAAGGTGCTTTTGTTGTGACTGCATTATCATCTCCTGCCTTCCCCTCCTCCTCTTCAATAACTGAAATTTCCTCATCATCAACAAGAGACCTTAGATCTTGGTCATCTATTGAAGGAGGAATCTTCATGCTTTCCTCTTGAGAAGAGAGCCCTTAAACCAATGGAGATCTTGCCCTTGGAAAAGCATCCAACAAGCTTACACCTTCTTCCATGGTTTTCAAAAATGGAGTTGGATTCATAGACCCTCCCAACTCATGCAAAATATTTGTTTGGTATGGTTTGATTGTTTCAACAAAAGATGTTACACATGGAGCTTCATGAAACCTTTCCACTAATATTTCAATAAACTTTTCATAACTAGGTGTATTTTCATTTCTTAAGGAAAAGGACTCAAAAAACCACCAAGCATAGGCTTTACCTTCAAAATGCAGTGCTGCTACTTTGATGGCTTAAATGTTTGAAACTTGATGTTGATGCACAAATTTTCTTAACTCCTCCACCCAAACCCTAACTGGACATTTAGGTGATCCATCAAAAGTAGATAGATAGAATCTACCCATATCATGATGCTTCTCCTTTGTGCTTCTATCCTTCTTGATCTTACAGAGCCTTTGGAAGTTCAAATTATTTTTGAACTCCTTAGATTGAGCTTCATATTCCAGCAAATACTCACCAAGAGTCCCCTTCTTGGTCACATCTCCTTTCTTCCTCTTCATGAAGAAATCACTGACAGAGCGTTGAAGATTTGGTGATATGACTGAGTGCACATATCCATGAGATGAGGATTTAGAATTTTTCTCATGTATAGATCTTGTAGATCTGATTAAGGGAACTTCCTGCTTTTCCCTCCTCATTTCTTTGATGTCTTGTATGATACCTTGCAGAGCTTGAGACAAAAGTTTTGTGAACCTCTTCTCTAAAAAAAACAAGGTTTTACTCTGGTTTCTCTTATAGAAATCCTCCTCCTCATGAGAAGACTCCATGCTGTTTGAAGCTCACAGGCTGAGCCAAGATGGCAACTCTGATACCACTGTAATATTCCAAAATTGGAACAGCTCAGCAAGCCTGCTGAAATAACGTACTTCTTAGAATTATATGCATAGAAATGAGTTTGCAGCTCCTAGATCCCTTAGATCCGCTCATCTAAGATCTAAATCCAAAAGGAGAGCAAAAACAAATTAGAATAGGTGGGTTAAAAAAATTTCCCACAAACTAGTCTAGCTGAAAAACACCCAAAGAGAGGGGCTGTAGCTATATGCAAGGGACTGCTTTAGAAATAATGAAGATCCACTGAAGCATAGTATTAGGCTGATATGGAGGTTCAGAAATCATATTTATAACAAAAAATTAGATGTAAATTACAGCCCATACATTATACAAGAGAAAGAATAAGACTATACAGGAAAAATCCTCAGAAATGAGGTGCTACAGCCATGGAAAAAGTCTGTAGAAACTTTGACAACGTTATTTTAATGGGCTAAAGTAGTAGTTTATTAATCCTCAGATCTAGAGCAGATTTGTACATAAAAATTTAGATCTAATACAGATCTGTGTACAATAAATTCTCATCTATACATTCCCCTTGGGGTTTTGTGCAAAACATGAAGCACAAAGAGTAGATCTGAGATCTAAAGTTGCAGATCTGCACAAATCTTCAAAATTTTCTGAAGCATACAATAGGACAGCAGATCAGATCTGAAACAAACATGGATTGGGTGGCCAATCCATGGATCACCACAGTGAGAGGAAGAATCCTAACACAGGAGATCTCTCCTCCAAAATGCAGACAAAACACCCTGCAACTCGTCCTTTGCAAATAACACAGTCCAAGGAGAGAAAATGCGCTGTAGGCTCTGAGAATGCTTTGGCCTAATGCCAAGGTCTGGATCTGAAGCTCAATCATCGAATGCACTTTTCCAAGAGGTTAAAAGACACACTCATTGAGAAGAGCCACTAGTATAGACTAGATCTGAGCAGATCTAGTGTCTTCCACTACTACAACTCACAAGGACAACCCAACCCTCAACAGGATCAATGTTGTAGATGTAAGGTGAAGCTTGGCCCAAGCTTGATAGTGGACAAGATGGAACAAGTCTCCTCCAAGAGCTGCTCAAGGAAGGAGGTGGGAATCCTAAACAGGAAATCCCAACAAGGGATGTCTAAGCAAACAATACCTTCAGAAAATAATATCTTCAACAACCCCTTCATGTTTCTCTCCTCTTCCTTTTATAAGATTGGAGTCTTGTCAAAACCCTAAACCACTTCATTAGTTTAGCTCCTTTCACATGTAGAATCTCCTTCTAGAACTGCGCTGTCCCTCAAAGAGGTTCAATGCATCTAGACTGCGCTATAGATATGGTCATGGTTGAATTGGTCAAGTGATCAATCTCTTTCACACTCAAGGTGTCTTCATTTTAACAAGCTTGCTTGATTTTCATTCACATTGAGTTGTCTTTATTTAGGATCCACTCTTTGAGAATAAATGCTGTTGACTTGGTCAAACTTGACTTTGTCCACATAGTTTAGACATTGTTCACACATGTGGATGCTTGATCTGGTTATTTCATGATCCCTTTTCACACTATGAGGGATTTTTATTCATACTTGAGCAATTTATGAGCCTCCTTGCCCATTTATTCATCCATCTAGATTTAAAGAAAAATTAATATTCCTATTAGCTGCAAGCTAATTTAGGAATATTACAATGTCTGAGTCTCCACAAGAGCTCTGAACTCCTGACACTGCTTGAAGACCTCACTCTTGGTCTTTAATAAATAAATCCAGGTCCTCCTGGAGTGATCATCAATGAATAAAACATAATACTCATATCCACTCAAGGAAACATGAGACATCCGACTGCTCACATCGGAATGAATCAAATCAAGTATCCCAGTCGATCTGCTGTCACTGTTGGGAAAAGGGGATTTAGAAAACTTGCCCATCACACATCCTCTACATGTATGAAAGTGATCAGTACTGAAATTTGGCACACCTGTAGTGATCTCCCGCAATGTCCTCAAGGCTACATAATACATGTGCCCCATCCTGCGATGCCAAATCTCACATAGCTTTGAACTGCTAGCTCTGCTGTCGGTACTACTGCTCAATGCCAAAAGGGGTTGAAATTCAAACTTGTACACCTTTGCATGGAATACACCAATCACTCTAGCTGACTCAACTAGAGCACCACCGGGATATATCAACACCTGTCCTCTCCTGAACAATATCTCATATCCTCTGTCCTCCAATGCTGAGACAGATATGAGGTTCTTCCTCATCCCTGGAACATATAGAAAATCTGACACCTTCAAGGGAGGTTTGGGTTCCCTATCAAATGTTAATGTCCCCACAACGACTGCTCTAACAACACTGTCATCTCCGAATACTACCTCTATATCAGTGCCACTCTCTGAAAGCTCTGAGAAGTACTCACGGACTCCTGTCATATGACGTGAAGCGCCACTATCAACATACCAGATACCTAAAGATGCTCTGCTAGTGGAGGGAAATGCACACTCCCTCTCAACCTCCATGGTAGGTGATCCTACACTAGTGGAATCACAAGCAATGAACCCAAACTCCCGGTCAAAGTTATCTGTAAAGTCCTCTATCTCTGCTGATGCTACCATGCTCTGGTTCTTCCCCTTCTTCTTCTTCTGCAGACACACAACTGCATAGTGTCCCATCCTCTAAAAATTCCAACACTTCACCTTGGAATAGTCCTTTTGCTTGTTCCCCTATTTACCTTTACCTTTGCCTTTTCCCCCACCAACACTTGTGGAAGCTTGATTCTTTCCTTTGCCTTTCTTGCCTCCTGCCAATAGTGCTACATCCTCATCCTGCTCAACTAGTTTGGTTGCCCCAAGCTGGCTCTTTTTGATTTCTTTCTGTACGCCATCATCCCAGAACCTCTCCCAAGTGGGAAGGGTCTCACGTGCACAAACCCCATCAACAAAGTTAGCCATGAACTGGGAAGGCCATTCACTGCAATCCGCACCAACTCAGTGGGTGGAATGACCTCTCCAACTGCTGCCAATGCATCTCTCACATTAGTAATCTTTGTGAGATATCCAGTTGCACTATCAGTCTTACCCATATTAATGGTCTTCAGCTTCTCCCTTAGGACCATTTTCCTATTCTCATTGGTACTCTGGTAGAGATTGGTCAATGCTGTCCACATCTCATGAGCATATCTCTTTCCTCTCACATGAGGAATGCAATGGTCTTTGATTCCATTTAGAATCAGTCTCTTACCCTTGTTATTCTTTTTATTAAATGCTGCCAACTGAACAACATCAGTAGGCACATTAACAGGGTGCTGTGCAGTATGCACCATGATATCCCAGACTTCTGCCTCCTCAAAGATGCTCTGCATTCTCTCCTTCCATACACTGTAGTTACTATGCCCATCCAACCTATCCTCCACCCTAAAGCCCAAAGACATGCTTGCTGTCCTAATAAACTGAAAATAACACTGTTGTGGTAAAGGTACTGTTTTCTGTGTGAAAAATCAGCTTGCTATAATTTTTCTTCTTGCTGTCCCAAACTGCACTTTTCAGCAAAATAGCTTCGATACCATGTAGAAATTTCTATTCCCAATCTCGGTTTTCAGTTTCTCCTTATTTCTCCCATAAATTTAAATGCCCATTCCCATAGTGATACATTCAACAAGCTGGAAAAATAAATATTTTGTGAAAACACAAATTCTGGAAATTTCACAGTGCTGAAATGCAAAAATAAAAACTCAGGAAATTAAATCAGCCACACATAGAATTTTGACACGCTGATTTTTGGTCAATATGACCCTAGAAAAACCCCCTATAACTCTTGGTGAAAACTATTTCGAAAGCTTTTCTTTATTTCTGAATATGCTTTTACAGTGAGACAGAATTTACAGCAAAAATTCCAGCAACTTAATAAATGTACTTATCTCGATTTCCGTGCTTATACCCTGCCTTGGAAAACATGCCAAACAGTAAACAATAAAAATAGAAATTTTACAGCATTTATTACAGCATTAAATGCTGAATGTCTTTCTCGATATTTATGCCCAGCTGTACGACCATATGGCTGTATGGAATGCACAACAAACCCTCCTCCTCGATTTTCATGCCTCCTTCTGCCTTGAAAACAATGTTGAAGTTGTTTTACGGTTGTTGTATGAATTTCCTCAAAATCTGTGCCACCAAACATCAATCTCTCTCCTCGATTTTCGTGCCTAGAATATGCCCAAAAAACGGTGTTGAAGCTGTTGTACGGATTCCTTGAAAACTATACCTCTTTCCTTGAAAAATGTACCACACTCCTACTGTATGGATTTTTGCCTTGAGAACCGTGCCTCTTTGCTACTGTATGGATTTGCTGAAGTCTCTAGCTACTGCCCTCCTTCTCCTCACTGCTCAGAAATTTCTCCTTTGCTTTCTCTCCTCCTCTCTCAATCTACTCATGAAAGAATGAATGACCTTTTCCGTCCTTTTCCTCCTTTAACCTAACCCTAAGTGACTTTTGGGCAATCACTAAATCCAATGGCTGAGATAGCTTTAGATCTAGGGCTAAGATTAAATGCTCATTTAAATCTCACTTTCTGTTTTTTAATTCACCCCACTTTAATAAAGACCCACTTAGTCATTTATTTCCAAAGTCACTTTTCCCTTTCTAATTTCACATTGACTTTATTAAAGTCACTTTAAAATTAGACTTAGTAACTTTATCACTTAAAGTCACTTTTAAATTAGATTTGACTTTATAACTTTACGAAGTCACTTTAGGAGAAAAATTAATTCTTTTGGACACTTTTCCCTAGGCCAAAGATCAAAGCCTTAGGGAACCACCTGTCCTTTGGTAACCAAATTTCAACAGGTGGTGAACATGATGGGAAAGTTGGGTGAACAAGTAGCACAACTGACCCGAGTGACCAGGCAGAGTTATGTGTTTTTGATATTGTTTATGGAGTTGGGCCGACATGTGCAGTGTGCAGGCCGACTCACATATACGATAGGTTGACCATGGTGAAGGTTAGAAACTCGTGACCTTTGGTGAAAGTTGGGACCACCCAACTTGTATAAATATGGCGAAGGTGGATGGAATTTTGACAATCACCGAAATCAACCAAAACAAAGCAAATAGCGAGCTGAAGCATCGGGCAAGCAGTGAGCAAGGGTGAACAAAGAGCTAAGGCAGGAGGCAGAATCATAGCGCAAAGGCCAAAGTTTTCCAAGGCAGGTGTTTGGGTTTCTGAATGAAGGACGCAGTGTAGAATTGGGCAGGTATTTTGGTACAGCACGGATGGGTCAAGTCGTGTAGAACCTGACTGTCTTAACATGTCATGCAGGTCGGGAAGAACCCAACTACAAGTTGGCATTTTGAATGGAAGTGTTGCGTGGTAGTGTTGTCAGGTGTTGGGCACAGGCGACTCGAGTACTTGAGGCCACTACAGTGGACCTACGGGTGAGCCAACACTCGTGCACAGGTCGCAGTAACAACGTTCAGGTGTTGAATGGTAGTGTGACAAAGTGTGCAAAAATAACACAATAGTGCAGCAAGCAGGAAAAAATGATCACGAGTTGAACGATGTTTAGCCTTAGTGCCGAAAACATGCACGAGTTGCACGATTGTGTTGTATTGGTATGAGTTTGATTTGGAAAGTGTGCAGGCCGAACTCTTGAATGATGCACTACTTTTGTACGATATATTTATGTACAATTGAATTATAGAATATTGATATTTTGGGCAGACTCTAATTCTAAGGGAGTTTCCCCTCCTGAGTATGTATGGGCATAATTGTGTGATGAACGTTTAATTGAAGTTTATGTTATTTCATTGCATTAATGAATAATGCTTGAAGATTAATTTAACTAAGTGTTGGAGTAGACGTATTCCATACACTCTAGTATTGGTAAAAAAAAAAGAATAGTGGTGTCGCACCTACTATAAGTGGTTGAAAGAGTATTGTTAGCCATCTATAATTTATGTTATACCAAATGATGGCTAAATATGTTCTTAAGCCTTCAAGAAGCAATCTTCATGGAAAACTGCTAGTTCTTGAAGCCTTCTTGGTGTCTGTTATCTTATAAATCATCTTCACTGCTGTTTCCACAAGAAATCATTCAAAGTAGCCCTGCTGATTCACAAAGAAAACTGCCTTCAAACTTGTAATCCTCATCATCTCCATTTCAAAATGTGTCTTTCATTTCCCCTATTTTTCCCTCATTTCCCCCTCAATTATTCCTACGCTTCCTCAAAATCCCCTTTATTTGGTTTAAAATCACCTTTTCTAATCTATCGGAACCCCTCAAAAAGCTTAAAAACCTTTGTTTTTAATCCTTTCCGCCCATTTTTATACATTGGGCCTTAAGCACTTTTCGGCTTAAGCCCTAGCCCCTTTCCGTCATATGACCCCGCACCCTGCGACCAAGCGCTAAGTCCTATCGCATATCACAAATCTTTCGTTCTGCCTTCCATTCTCAGTTCCCTCGTGATGAAATCCTGAGCGTTGATCTTATCGATCCGATGGCCATCGCATCATCGCACTTCGCGTCATCCGAAGTTCCCAAACCCTTTCTCCGCCGATGGATGATCCTCCGACAAATTCCTAACCGTCGATCTCTCCCAGATCGGACGACCATCGCATCACATATCACATTGCATCGGGCCTCACCCTTTTCCCTTCCGCTTTCCTTTTCTCCGCCGATGCGATCCCCCAATTTGATCTCCACCATTGATCTCATCCCTGATCCAACAGCTCTCCCTCCGTCGCACTATTGCAATTGCTCTCCTCAATCGGCCATCGCACTGACCTTTCCCATCGGCCATCGGCCATCGCACCTTCCAAATTCTTCCTCCCCAGACCTTCTCTTCCACCGATTGCCGATCCAAGTTGATCTCCGCTGTCCATCTCACAGATCCGACGGCCTGCATTGAATCACCTCCTCTTCCACCCGCGAGCACTTTCTACACATGGATTAACTATAAGAGTGCCCCCGTAGTTGACTCGTTTGACCACGAAAGATCTTGATCCAACGGTCCAGATTTACTGCAGAGGCACCCGACCCACTAACCTGTCTGTACCTCAAGTGCCCCCGCTATACATATTTGATTTCATTTTTCTCGCTGGTCCCACCCGACCACGCTGGGGCTTTCCGCCATGTTTCCTTCAAATCTCCACCATTGATCTGCCCCCCCCAAGATCCAATGACCCCTAGTTTTCTTCGTGCCCGTTTCTCCGTAGCTGTCCAAAACCCATTTTCAACGCGAAAGAGGCAGTTTTTTCCCTGGACACGCATTAGCCTGGCCCCACCATCTCCTCTCGCCGTGCTACCCTCATCCCTCCACGTTCATTCTCAACCGTAGATCTGCACCCCCCAGATCCAACGGCCTAGATCCCATTTCATGTCCATTTTTCCCCCCTCCCCCTTCGTGCACTTTGAACGCAAAATAGGCAGTTTTGATAGGACATGTGTCATCCTATGCATTAGGGGAATTTTGAGGTCTAAAATGGGCCTCATAAGAAAAATGTACAACAAAAATAAACTTTATAACAACCAATAGGATTCAAGATGATGATGTCATCCATAATGGATGATTCACCTTTTTTGGAGTAAAAAAGTAAAAATATTAAAAAATAATAAAATAATAAAACTACTTTTTCAACTCGTATTTTAAACTTATCTCCCAGAATTTTTACTCAAATTTCGAGCGGGAGTACTCGTTGGATGCGGAATTTAATTCCTCATCCAAGGAGTACCCATGTTGCATACTTTCGATGAACTCTTCTACACGAAAAATGAGAAATACATAAAAAACGTGATTGTAATCACGTTTTTTATGTATTTCTCATTTTTCGTGTAGTAGGACCCATCGAAAGTATGCAACATGGGTACTCCTTGGATGAGGAATTAAATTCCGCATCCAACGAGTACTCCCGCTCGAAATTTGAGTAAAAACTTTGGGAGATAAGTTGAAAATATGAATTGAAAAAGTAGTTTTTCATTTTTCCCTCTAAAATTTGATGATGTCATCAAATCTTATTAGATTTTTTCCACTATTATTTTATAATTTCCTTAGGAGGCCCATTTTAGACCTCAAAATTCCCCTAATGACTCGTATTTTGTTCGATCAGCCTAAAACCATTTACCACCTTGACCCCGTGCGAAAACCACTCGCGGTTTTCCGCAAAACCGCTTTTCCAGTTCTTCGCGCCAAACTTAGTTTTGAACCCTAGTTTTCATGGTTTTGCACCATGAGACCCTTTTCGCTGCATCCACCACCTCCTCACAGCTCCTTCACCTCCGCCGATCCTCTGAAAGCAGTTTAAACCCAAAAACACAGGTTTTATTTAATTGTATATTGTTTGGTTGCAGGTTTTCATACAGAAATGGACGAAGGGTTAAAATTCCAAGTTTTCGCCAAGTGCGTTATGAACACTGGTCATTCAGTAAAACCCTCCAATGCAC
Source organism: Pinus albicaulis (assembly GCA_034641835.2). Classification (NCBI taxonomy): domain Eukaryota; kingdom Viridiplantae; phylum Streptophyta; class Pinopsida; order Pinales; family Pinaceae; genus Pinus; species Pinus albicaulis. The sequence goes on along the minus strand of CM076573.1, from coordinate 60,927,298 downwards.
AAAGAAAGTACCTGTCAGCAAACAATAAAAGTTGATGAAGAACAATGAAGAGAGTTAAAGATTAAAAAGGGTTAAAGTGCGAAGATTGAAGATCAAAGACCTTAATCCACAGTTAAATGAATAAAATAGCGTAAGGACAAGTAATCAGGGATAAATCAGTCGGCAAGGACATATCAACAAGGCAGAAGGCCTCGTGCACGTCAGAGCAATGCAGTTACTTCATCGAAATATCTGAGGCCACCTGTAGCCTTCTTTTCACCTACAAAGACACTTTGACAGTTATCACACTGACAGAACATATTTTGACTGTTAGAGCAGTTATTTTAAGACATGGGAAAGCCTTAAAACCCATTCTTTTCACCTACTTTATCCTCAGGAAGTGAAGACAGAGTTATTAAACAGAGAAGTAGTGCAACTCATTCCTACCTTATGCCCTGCGTGGTTTTCAAGGCTAAAAATGCATTTACTCTGTAATTAATAACATTTTGAACCCTAAAAAGAGTTCCACCTCCTAAATCTTCTATAAATACTCTATGAGGAGCTCTTTATTAAGGGTTGGTTGCTGGCATTCAAACTCTTTGCATTTGTACATACTTTGGCTGAAGATTAAGAAGAAATTGAAGTTTTGGAAGGTTGATGATGTTTTGACATGTTTTGTTAATGAGAAAGCTCTATAATTGGATCCCTGAGCATGGTTGTTGATGATGTATTCTAATCTGTTAATGTTTTTCCTGTTTTCCATTTTGTTCCATCATTCTATACTCACAGTAGAGTAAAAATTTTAGGCTAAGAAATGTCTCCTAGAAGCACCTTAGACCTGTTTGCTCTTCACCGTCTTTATGTTTTCATCTGCTGAAGGTTTCATTGAGTAGTTTGACTACTTTTCAACCCTTAAGCTTGTTTATTTCAGAAATAGTTCAAACAGTTGGTTTTAAGAATGATTTATGGTTTTCCTTGCTTGCTTGCTATGACTTGAAAACTGTGTTATGAAGTCTCCCTTTAAAGTACCATTGTTTACAGTCTGCCAGAGAGGTCTGTTTTTATCATACCCTCTGTTCTCGCTGAGATAATTGTTTTGAAGGTATTTATAATTGCAGTCTTAGATTTTTAGGAGTTCCCTCTTCTATGAATGTAGTTATTTGTGAATCTTTTATGTTTTCTAAATTCCTTGAAAGTGAAATATTTGGATGAAATAGAGCGTTCCTCGACTCTTAGATTTCCTTTGAAAAGTTTGTATTAAAATTATTATTTGATGAAGCGTCGTTTGTAGAATTTATGGTTAGCCATGTCTATCAAATGCCTCTTCATGTTCAGATAATGTTTTAAGTCCTTTTGTTGACAGGTACATATAATTAAGGATTCTTAACTGCCCTTAGTTCTACTTCTCCTTCTAAATCCTTAATGTCCATTTCATTTCATCCAAAAAACCCAAGATCCATTGGCCAATTTAGATTTGCCCTTTGATACCCCATATCCATTGATTGAGCTTGTTATAACTTCTTCTTGACTCCATTGCCCAATGGCTCTGATATTTCCCCTTTTTATCTATGCTTCCTAGATCATTCATGTCCAATCAACCAAACCCAAAACAAACAAACTTGCACTTCATAACTAGCCTAAAATCAACCTCTTAAAAGAAATCAAGCTATATCCTTACAAAACATATTGAGAGATCCCTCTCTGAGACTAGGAGGGCTAGATCCTAGAGCTCTAAAGACTGGTTTATATGTTGCCTTGTCATTTGGTTTGCCAATCAGCCAAATCACAGGACCCCAACAAGTACCATAAGTATAGGGCCGTGACAGTTGGTATTAGAGCTCCATTTAGGACGAGTTGAGCTTTGTTGAAGTTTGAAGATTGAAGTTGACAGATACAACAAGCAGGGTTGCAGTTGAGGTTGAAGCTTGGGAAATTTTGACAGGGAAAGGTTTGCAGGGTCGAAGTTGAATGATATTGTATGGTCCTAACATGATCAAAGGCAAAATTGATGGTGGACAATGTGGAAGAACCTTAGGTGACAGGTGAGTCTACCACTAATGAAGAAATTATTTTTCTGTATAAGTTTTTGGATTGTATGGATGAGTTTGATTCAAAAGTGCATGCGTTAGAAGACGAGAATGAAGAAATTAGAGACAAGTATGTGAAGTTGGAAGTTCATGAAGAAATCAAAGAACGATATGAGTACATCGACTGGAAGTATAGGAAAACAATGAAAGATGTGAAGGACTTCAAATCAGAAAAGGATCTTGGTATGGATGATATTACTAAGATGAAATAAATTCTGAGCGAGGCTTTGAACAAGATTGCCATATTGAAGAGAGTTGTTGGGAAGGGACCTGTTGGAGGAGTTGCTCATGTGAAAGTGAAGGAGCCTGATTCTTATGATGGGACAAGCAATGTAAAGAAATTTGGTAACTTCTTATGGAATATGGAGCAATATTTGGAGTGTTTGGAAATTCCTAATGAATAAGCTAAAGTGAAGGTAATTGCTCAATTTCTGATGAAGGATGCTAAGACGTGGTGGAGAAGGAAAGTTGACCAGATTGCTCATGGTGAAGCCAATGATATCACTACATGGGAAGAAATGAAGGAAGATTTGGAGACTCATTTTATCCCACAAGATGATACTTGGGATGCACGAATAATGATTAAGTATATTAAGAAAACAAGGATTCTACAGCAGTATCAACGAGATTTTCAAAGTGTGATCTTGGAACTACCTGACATGGTGTAGAAAGACAAGGTCTTCAATTTTGTTATTGGATTGAAACCTTGGGCATGTAATGAGGTGAAGAGACAAAATATCAAGACATTAGAAGAAGAATTTGCTGCAGTTGATAGGCTGGTAGAACACTATGATGAAGGGACTGAATGGAAGAAAATGAAGACTTATAAAACGATGGAAAAGACTACAAAGGAGGAGCCTTCAAGATCGCATGGCAAGCCGAAGATGAAGAAACCTATGAATTGTTGGTTGTGTGGGGAAGATCGCACAGTGAAGAATTTTCCTTCAAGACCGACAGTGGCACAAGTGGCACAATCTGAAAAGAAGAAGAAAGAGGAACCATCGGTCAATGGGGTGATGCAGGAATTGGGAGCTGGGGGAGCTGTGGAAGTTGTCCCTAGGCGCAATCCTGAAATGAACAAACTAGAGTATGTAGATATGAATATTGGGCAGAGCACACTACTCACAATGGTGGACAATGGTGCAACTCATAACTTCATTAGAGAATAATTTTCGAGGAAGATTGGATTGAAGTTCAAGCCAGTCTAAGCTCGGATGAAAGCAGTGAATTCTCCTCTAGATCATGTTATTGGTATGATTAAGAATGTGCATGTACACATAGGGGAGTGGCATGGGAATGTCGACTTCATGGTTGTACAGATTGATGATTATGAAGTTGTGCTTGGGATCAAATTTATGAAACAATATGAGGTTATGATTGTACCACATATAAATAAGTTGTACATTTATGATGGATGAGAGGATGATCCTATAGTCATTTATACTATGGCAGCTATGAGAGTTGGATGTAATTGACAACGATGAATGTGGAGGACATTAAGCAGGATGAAGGACTTTATGAGAGGTTTTATGTTGCGGATACAAGACTCACAGAGCAGGCACAGGTTATGAGACCATTTTCTGATGGTATCCTAGACTTGACAGACAGGCTAGAGGTAATGGAAGGAAGAAAATATCCAAGGTCAGACATTTAGGAAGAAATTTGGGAAGCATACATGCAAATATTGGAAGAGGAAGATCCAGATAGGTGGATTGAGTTATTAGAGAATGATGAGGGATGGCCTTTGGCCTCCACATCCTCCCCCTATTCTTATACTGAAGTCAGGATGAGGCTCATTGTCTTTTTCACATGGGAGTGAGTCCTCTTAACATTATAAGAAGGTTGTGGGGCTAGATGGACACAATTGATAGTAGGATACTTTGAAAGTCACGATGATGTAGGAGGCATGTGTTCTTGTGGAGACGATGTTACAATAGGATTAGTTACCCAACTAATCACCATCACAAGGGGATCCAACACATGATGTTCTTATAGAGTTGTGAAATATTTGGAGCATGGAGCAGGTCACGGGTGGAGCTATCTGGATGCCAACATGATATTTTGGGCCTTTTGGAGGTTCGCCTGAGAAATGGAAGAGTTGGTGGCATGGGAATTTGGATGTTGGATCCAAGGACACTTTGTGATGATATGATGGTGTTGTCGAGGGTGACAACATTTTTAGAGTGGTGGAGGATGTCATGACTCCGAGTCATGGAGTCATGTGACCATCTTGTAAAAGGCACACCCATGTGCGACAGGCACTCGTATTGACCAAATCGGGTTGTGCAACGATTCCGTGCAACATTTAGCAAGTGTGACAGTGATGAGTGCACGTATAGAAAGGGAATCATGTTGGCGAGCACCCACCCTTGGTGATGAGCAAGTGCATCGTATTAGTGGGCACCCACCTTGGGTGAGTCATGCATGGGACGAGAAAGTCGTGAATTGGTGAACGGGTGTGCATGGTGAGCGCGTTGGGCAAGTGCCCAGCCATAGCAGGAGTGGATTGAGCGCACCTTAGTATAGTGAATTGGAAGACGAGTGCATAGTAGCATGGAAATCGACGGGCGGTGGCGAATGCAATGGGAAATTCAGGTGAACAGGTGGCACAACCAACCCAAATGACCCGAGTGACCTAAGTGACTAGGCAGAGTTATGTGTTTGAGATATTGTTTTTGGAGTTGGGCCGAATAACATATACGATGGTCTAACAATGGCGAAGGTTGGAAAGTCGTGACCTTTGGTGAAAGTTGGGACCACCTAACTTGTATAAATATGGAAAAGTTGGATGGCATTTGGACAATCACCGAACTCAACCAAAATAGAGAAAACAATGAGTTGAAGCATCAAGCAGGCAGCGAGCGAGGGAAAATGAAGATTTAAGGCAGCAAGCGGAATCGCAACACGAAGGTAGAAGTTTCCAAGGTGGGTGTTGGGGTTTCTGAAAGAAGGACGCAATGTAGAATTGGGCGGGCAGTTCAGTACAACACATACGAGTCAAGTTAGACATAACCTAATTGTCTTAACGTGTTGTGCAGATCGAGCATAACCCTAATTCAGGTTGGAATTTTGAACGAAAGTGTTGGGTGGTAGTGCTGTCGGGTGTTGGGCGCAGGCGATCCGAGTACCCGAGGCCGCTATGACAGAGTTACAGGCGGACCAACACTCGTGCACTGGTCGTAGTAACAATGTTCAGGTGTTGAACAACAGTGTGACAGTACGTGCAAAAATAACATGACAGTGCGGAAGGAGGGCAGAAAGGGTCACAACCTTAACAGTGTTCAACCTTAGTACTGAAAACGTGCACGAGCTATACGATTATGTTGTATTGGTACGATTTTGATTGGAAAGTGTGTAGGCCAAACTCTTGAAGGCTACACGACTTTTGTATGGTATATTTATGTACAATTGAATTACATAATATTGATATTTTGGGTAGACTCTAATTCTAAGGGAGTTTCCCCTCTCGAGTATGTATGGGCATACTTGTGTGATGAATGTTTAATTGAATTTTACGTTATTCCATTGCACTAATGAAGAACACTTTAAGATTAATTTAACTAAGTGTTGAATTAGGCGTATTCCATACACTCTAGTATTAGTAAAAAAAATAAATGTAGTGGTGTTGCACCCGCTATAAGTGGTTGAAAGAGTACCACAAGTATAGGATCGTAACAATCAGGTCTCAATCTCAATCTCAACAAATCTGGTCAAAAATAATTTTGTACTTTACACTTTGATAATAATCTAATAATCGAACTTTAAACGACATAAAAAAAAGGTATAATGTTGTCTTAATAAATTAATAATTTTTTTAAACATATAAATGGGTTTATTATAATAGTGTAAATAAAGATAAGTATCTTGTTTTCTCAATTAGATTATTTACACTCCACTTTTTAATAACAATGTAAATGTGTTGATTATAATTTTTTTTAAGAAAATAGATTAGTTATTTATTTTTTAAAGATTTTTTTGAAAACCGTTCTATTTTATTATCAAGCTATATAATTAATTATTTATTTAAACCTTAGTATCATTGTTTTTATAATTTTATATGATTTGTTGATTTCATAAAATCATGCTCACAAAATAGTGCAGATTAAATGAAATCATGCCTCACAAAATAATGTAGATTGAATGAATTATTCATCATTATTATTTTAAAGTATAGTTTTCATTGCAAATAAAATTAGTATTACAACATTTCGATATTTATGTAGAATTTTTCAATTAAAAATTTAATCTCAAGATGAAGTTAAAAATTGAAGTGTTTAAAGAACATTTGTCTAATTGTAATTTTATTATATATGTCAAACCAGGAGGTAACTCCGCAAATCAGAATATGTATTAGATGAAGAATGTGCATGTATTTATACATGGAGGTGAGGCTATTGGGATTCATCTCCCAATGACTCTTGGCCTTCCTTATTTCCTAATATTATTTATTATACAATATTAAATATCCACACCCAACCCATAGGATTAGGTGTCAACATTCCCCCCTTTAATCCGAAGGGATGTTGGTGAGCCCAAGCATCGATCTGAACTTTTCAAACTTTTCTCTACCAAGTGCTTTGGTGAAGATATCAGCAGTTTGCTCATTTGTGGAACAATGATGTAGATGGATGGTTTTGGCCTGACCATGATGTCGAATTAGATGATATTTTGTATTGATGTGCTTTGTTCGATCATGGAACTTTAGGTTCTTGGCCAACTTTATTGCAGAAGTGTTGTCGATCATGAGTGGTGTGGAATACATTTGTTTCATCTGCAAATCTTCTAGGATTTTCCGGAGCCACACAATTTCCTTTTTTGCTTCAACTACTGCCACATATTCTGCCTCGGTCGTGGAATCTGCTGGAACTGACTGTTTGCGTGATCTCCATGAGACAATTCCTGATCCAAGACTCATGGTGTAACATGTAGTAGACACCCCTGTTTCTTTGTCGCCATCAAAGTCCGAATCAGAGTATCCTATCAAGCTGAAGTCGCCTACCTATGTATATTTGAGTCCAAAGTCTTGAGTCCCCTTCAAGTACCTTAACACTCTTTTTGCAGCAGACCAATGTCCTTCACAAGGTTTTTGCATGAATCTTGAGAGGATTCCAACAGCAAATGAAATGTCAGGTCTGGTGGTGGTAAGGTAGATAAGACTTCCTATAAGATGTCTATACTTAGTTGCATCCTCGAATTCCTTCCCTTCAATAGATGTGAGCTTCAAGTTTTGTTCCATTGGAGTGGTTAAGGGATTGCATTCATCCATGCCAAACTTGTTCAAAAGATCTCTAATGTACTTATTTTGAGAAAGAAATATAAATTTAGGATGTTGAATTACTTCAATACCCAAATAGTAATGAACATGACCCAAATCAGTCATTTCAAAACCTTTCTTCAACTCTTTCTTCATGGATGCAATATAGCTCTCGTTGTTTCCTGTTATCAAAAGATCATCTACATATACCACAAGATATACAACTGTTTTTCCAACTTTCTTAACAAACAAAGTTGCATCATCAAGATCAAAATGTTTGAAGTCAAGTTTCAGAAGATGCTCGGTCAATTTATCATACCAGGCTCGTGGTGCTTGCTTGAGGCCATACAAGGATTTTATAAGCTTGCAAACTTTGTGTTCTTGACCCTTTACCACAAATCCTTCTGGCTGGGACATATAAACTTTCTCCTTTAGATCTCCATTCAAAAAAGCTGTTTTTACATCCATCTGATGGACTTTCCATCCATTCTGAGCTGCTAAGGCAAAGAGAGTCCGGATGGTGGTCCATTTTGCTGTGGGAGCAAAAGTTTCTTCATAATCGATTCCTTCCTTTTGTGCAAAACCTTTTGCCACAAGCCTGGCCTTGTGCTTGTCAAGTGAGCCATCTGCTTTATACTTGTTCTTGTAGACCCACTTACAGCCAATTGGTTTTGTTCCCAAAGGCGGATCAACCAGCTTCCAAGTGCCATTCTTTATCAAGGCATCATACTCCTTTTTCATCGCTTCTTTCCATTCATCATGAGAAGCGGCTTCTTTGAAGGAAGTTGGTTCATGATCTGTAGACAAACTCAATTCACAGTTATAAGCAATATCCATATCAACAGGAGAATCAGAATTATCTACATCACCTTCATTTTGTTTAGTGGAACTTCTTGTTCCTGTTTTTCCAACCTCATCGGGATGAACATTCTCCAGTGTCTTTGTCAGCCATTTGGGAGGACCTTTCTAAGATGGCCCAGGCTGCTCATTTGACTGATTTGGGATTGATTCAAGATTCAATCTCCCAATTCTGTCAATCACATCATTCAATGTGTCATCCGTGGTTGTTTCTTCATGTGGGGGAGAGAGTGCTTCAGGACATGATTCCACAGTTTGATTCAATATAGGAATCCCCCCTTCAAGATGTGGAATCTAATTATCAAATTCTTGGAAATACTTTGCATGTGTGAATCTATCCAGGTGATCAAGTTGTCACTTAACAACCTTGTCACTCTTGGAAGATTCAAGGAATATGACATCTCTTGCTATTACAAACTTCTTATTGGCTTCATCATAGAGACGATATCCTTTGGAGGTATTGGAGTACCCCAAGAAGATACATTTTCGACTTCTAGCACCAAGTTTATTCCTTTGTCCCTTGGGTATCAAGGCATAACAGGTGGACCCAAAGACCTTGAAATGCTTTACCGAAGGAATGTGGCCATGCCACATTTCAAAAGGATTTTTGTTTCTAATTAAACTTGAAGGACACCTATTCTTTATGTAAACAGCACATAGAACTGCATCAGCCCAAAACATCAATTTTACATTCTTGAAAAATAACATGGAGCGAACCATATTTAAAATAGTTCTTTTCATTCTTTCAACTACACCATTCTATTGGGGATTATATGGCATAGTTGTTTGATGTTTGATCCCATGTTGACGAAGATAATTTTCAAATTCGTTTGAAATGTATTCTTTTCCATTATTAGTACGTAGAGAGCCAATATGAGTTTGTGCATCATTTTCAATCCATGCATGAAAATTATTGAATGTTTGAAAAGCATCAGACTTGTTCTTCAATAAGTAAATCCAACACATTCTAGTGTAATCATCAATAAATGTCATCATATATTTATTTCCATTTGCAGAAGCAACAAGCATAGGGCCACATAAATCTGAATGAACAAGCTCAAGTTTTCTATGTGCTCTGGAGTGTGAATCATGAAATGGTTGTTTTCTATGCTTTCCTAGAATACAAGCATCACATTCCTTAGGTTTCCTAGGAATTTTAGGCAGTCCATTAACACCATTTTTCTTCAACAAACGAAGGCTTTCATAGTTTAAGTGTCCAAATCTAGCATGCCATAAAAGACTTGATGGGAATGTACCTTCATCATGATGTGAATTGAATGCAAAGTTTTGAGCATGAGCAGATGAACCTTTCAGCTTCAAGAGTCTTCCTTCTTCTATTCCCTCCATGACAAGTGAGTGATCTGATGCTTTTCTGACCTCTGCCTTGCCATCAAACAAGTGAACGGAGTGTCCTTGCTGGCGGATTTGGACCAGGGACAACAAGTTTCTCCTCAACTCAGGGAGATATAGAACCTCATGTAGAATATGATCTGGAATACCAGGCAACTTAAGCCTAATTGTGCCAAGCCCTAATGGCTTGAGTTTGGATTTATCTGCGAAATATACTACTCCATCAACTTTGTTAGTAAATTCTTCAAAAAAATCTTTTCTAAATGTCATGTGACATGTTGCTCCTGAATCTAGCAACCAATCATCTCTCCATGAAGTAAATGAAACATCAAACAAGTCTTCAGTTACCCCATTGTTACAATGTGCTAGAACATAATGAGCGGATTCAGGTGCTTTACCTTTGTCTTTGTCATTATTTTTACCTTTGTCTTGATTTCTTTGCTGCTCAATTTTATCCCAAGGTGTCCTGCATTTGGATGCATCATGTCCATCTTTATAGCAATGTGTGCAATGAAGATCGGATTTGTCAGATTGTCTGCCCCCCCTTTCTCTGAAGTTTCTTCTTCCTCTTCCTCTTCTACCACCTCTTCCTCTGGAAGAATCTGTAGCATCACTCTTTTCTCTATGTACACAGTATGCAACCTCTTCAGAAGACGAAGGGACTATCATCTTCCCGAAAGCTTTCTCTCTTTCTACAAACTTTTTCTCAAGGGTCTCAAAGGTGATATGCTCAAGGTTTCCACTTGCTTGCAATGACTCAAGATAATGTAAGTAAGTTGGATATAATGCCTTAACATATGCTATGAGAGATATGTCAATTTTAACACCAGTGCTATCAATATCATGCATGATAGATCTTACTTCTGAAGCTAAAGCAAGGGGATCATCATTCTTCATTTCAAGACTGAACAGCTTAATCATCAATTGAACAATTTCTAGTTTTGAATGTGAGTCATATAGTTCTTTTAGCTTGCTCAAGGTTTCATAGGCATTTGAAAATGATGAAATATGGCGACTCACCTCTTCATTTAAGAAAGCTGCAATCAAGGCATAGGCCTTGCAGTTCTTGTTTTCCCAAATGGTGAGCTCCTTGTCTGAAGTGGGCTTTGCTGGTGGATTTCCTTCTTGTCCTTCACAGATTCCTTTCCACAACTCATTAAAAATGAGAGTGTGCTTGATTTTCCGAGACCATTCAAGATAGTTCTCCTTGCCGGAGAGAACCACCGCTACAATAGATATGAGAGAATGCATTCTTCTGAAGGGAAAAAATAGGGAAAAAATTTTGCTAGAAAATCCTCAATTATGGAAATATACTCAATTCTGCAATAAAAAATAAGATTTTTTTTTTTTTGTTTGGAAAAAATTTATGTGAAGGCGGTGATAATATGAATGAAAGGGATTATAAACAATGGAATGGTATGGAAAATAGGGGTGCGGTGGTATTAAATATATATGGGGGGGAGGAATATTAACGTGGTGAGAGTGGTGGTATGGTATTAAAAATAGAGGGTCGGTATAGAATGGGACAGACAGCGCTATGGCGGTATTATATATGGGCCATGGGCGATATTGACAGATAGTAAGGAGGGCCGACAGGCCACAGGGTTAGCGAGCGCGGAAGTCGTAGCAGGGAGGAGGGATGTTGGATGGGGCGCAAGGAGTCGTGAGTCAGCGGTAGTGGGTAGGGGGTGTGTGCAGGTAGCGGGGAGGCGGAGTATGGGTAGATGGGTGCATGAAGAGCCGAGGAGGGGGTTCGGGTAGTGAGGGAGTGCAGGGTAGTGTATTCGGGTGAGAGGGAGAAGGTTGTAGCATGAGTGAGCCTGGAGTCGAGGGTTGGGGTAAGTGGGTCGGCGAGTAGGGAGTCGAGGAGATGATGGGGGCGGGGGTAGCTTAGGGGCCGGGGATGCTGTAGAGCGAGTGAGTGGGGAGTCGATGAGTTGTGTGGTTGTGTAGTGAGGGCGAGGGGAGGGCGGTGAGGCTTGGAGAGCGAACAACGAGGGGGTATGGGGGAGCGTGTAGAAAATTTTAGAGGGGAGGCCGAGAGGCCAAAAAAAGTTAGGAATTGCAGATACAGAGTTTGTAGGTGCTGAATTGCAGGAACTACAGAAGTTGCAGAATTGCAGAGTCTTAAGAAACTGCAAAACAAATTCAGAACTGTGCAAATTGCAGAAATAATATAAAAAAATGCAGAATTGCAGTATATAAATTCAGAATAGCGGCAATCTAATGGAGCAGCAAAAACTAGACATAAAACTGACTGAGCAAAAGACTCTTAGCAGAAATGAGGGAGTTACACCACAGGAAAGAATGCCAATAGTGGGACTGGCTTTGATACCATGTCAAACCAGGAGGTAACTCCGCAAATCAAAATGTGTATTAGATGAAGAATGTGCATGTATTTATACATGGAGGTGAGGCTATTGGGATTCATCTCCCAATGACTCTTGGCCTTCCTTATTTCCTAATATAATTTAATATACAATATTAAATATCCTCACCCAACCCTTAGGATTAGGTGTCAACAATTGTTTTACCTATTTTATCCTTCGTGCCAATGATAATATCCTTTGAATCCCCTGCAGAGGATATCACTGCTTTTGTTTCTCTGATTTCATATCCCTTTATCAGATCTTGTCCTTCTTCCCATGTGATCCTGCCATCTCCATTCACCTCCCGTGATCCTTACCTCACCTCTCTAGTAACCACGCCTCTCCTCATTCTTGGTTTCTTGGCCAATTTTTTGTATTTATTCTAGACCTCCATCACTCAGAACCATCCCTCTCACTTTCCGTGTCTGCATTCTCCTTACTCTATGCTACACATCGCCATTCTCCTTCTCCCCAATCCGGAATTTTGCTCTTTGGTGCTGCGACCTTGTAGGCCCGATCCTCACTCTGTGATTTCATTCTGCACTCCAATCATGTCCAGAAGTGAAGATTGCTTCCATTGCGTCGATCTCTAGGTGGAGCTGGAGCAAATCCGCGCACAGCAGAAGATTCTGGAAGATAAAATTGACACTCACGCTCAAATCACAAAGGGAAAGCATGAGGCCGACCTCAATCTCTTCCTCCACCGAGTATATTCATTGCAGTGCCAGTTCAATGATCTCAAAAAAACTTGTGAGCATGTCAAAGAGTCTGTTGATATTCTGAAGTACATTCTGGAAAAAAATAATGCACCAAGTACCAGCTCAGCAAATGCAAGAACTATGGATGCAGAAGGCAAGCCTGAAGAATCCACTGCACGCCAAATCCATCATATAAATATTGACTAAGCATGAAGTGCAAATGTTGTCTTTTATTGCTCCAGTTTGTACGAATTTATACTAGTTCAGTTTTTTACATTGTTAAAAACGATGGAAGCAAAAGGGATTTTGTTCTCAATGTAATTCCCTTCTGTTTTGCTTCTCATCTCCACTATCATGTAACAACGGAGCTCAGCTTCTCCTATCTCTTTTTTTGAATATATATAGCAACTGACTTTGTTAAAAAAAAAAAAATAGTAGAGAAATCACATAATTTCTATGCCCCAGATTTCTCAACGAGTATAACTTCAAGGATCATGATCCATTATCTGATTTCAATCCATGATCCTTACTTAGGTGCCTAAAACACTAAATGCAAGCACTTTGTATGAAAAAATGGCTAATGAGCGCCTTCATCGGATGAGTATGCTGATCAAGTGAATGGGATGACCAATAATGAGTGAGAGGCATCTGAGAGGTTGCTATTTGGGGGGCATGTGAGGCTCCTGGCTTGAAATATGCATCATGGGAATTTTTTTTCACCCATGGTTACCCCCATATATTGGAACGAACAAAGTTCGTACCTCAAGGCAAATACTCCAGAAGACTTGGAATATGAAAATATCCATTGAGGATACAAATATTATTATATATAAACTGTAAGAAGAATGATGATACAATTGAAAGGGAGGGGCCTGCTTATATACTAGGCATGTGCCTCTTCCTAGAAGGTCATGTTTCATTTAGACATGCCTCTTCATTATTAGCTATTATCTAATTAATCATTATTTATTGTTTACGTTATTTATATTATTTTATTCATAACACTGCCTTCCTCCTCAAAAAGCTTTGTCCTCAAGGCTAGTTGATGAAAAAGGCTTGACTCTCGTCTCATAATCTTTGTTGATACTAGACGATATGATCCTTGGAGTGACATATAAAATTGTCGCATGAAGGAGGGATCAGACCATCTTAGATCAATCTTCTGTGAAATCTTGCGGTGATTGGAAACTTGTGATGAATTGTTATCACATGAGTGGATTGCACTGACATTAGTATTCTTCGGATCAAGTTGTCTACTCTCGTGATTCAGATGTTGATAAGGAATTCTAGCTATTTGATTTTCCATTATCTTGTTTATGTCATCTCCTTGATTTACTTGAAGTACCCAATTTCCTTTAGCCATGGACGTCGAATGGTTAATTTATGGATCTTCACTCAAATCTTTTGTTGTTGGGAGTGCAACTTCTAAGTACATCTTTACTTCAACTAGTTTGTCCTCTTCTTGAATTGTGATATTTACTGGATCGGTATTTGTTTTTTCGTCAATTTGAATTTCTACATTTGATGCTTCCTTCTCGATAAGTTGTTGTACCTTGTTTTCTAATGACTTCTTGTCCTTCTTAAGCTTCTTAATTTGCGTGAGTAGTTTTTCACTGTGGTCTGTTAGGGTCCTATATTACTAGTGTAGTCCCTTATTGTTGTTAGTGTAGCCCCCTTATTGTTAGTGTTGTGCCCCTGTACCCCCAATATTGTTATTATTGTGCCCTTACATTATTATTGTTAGGTCGGCTACGATTATATTGGGACCCCATGGACTCCTATATATAGAAAGAGGTTTTGTCATTTGTATCATCCAAGAATTGTTCATTTTTGTAATGTAAAGGAGGTTGCCCCCTCGAGGTGGCTGAATTCTAAGGCGTTGATCTCTCTTTTCTTCTATTTTTGGAGCTGGTTTCATAACATTTGGTATTAGAGCTTTGGATTCTAGGGTTTCGCTGCTCCAAACAGGTCATCGTGGCATTTTTGTTATAAATTTTTTTCTGCGAAGGTTCTGAAGCTGAAATTTTTATCACGCGAAGCCGAAATCCTGAGGAACTTCGTGTAAAAATTTCAGATCTTGGTTCGCAATATTTTCGGAGATATGATCTGTGGAAGTTAGGGATTTTGCAGGCTCCCGAATTTCATCTAAAAGAGGTGACCTTGGGAAAAGCGTCATAACTCTCTCCCTGAGCATCGGATTTGAATTCTATAAAAAATGGCTGCAAGTACACAGACTGTAGTTTCTTGTGTATCAATTTTAGAGCCAAAGGAGGAAACAGTGACACGTGGCACGCCATACAAGTTCTCTCTACTGAACCAGTCCATAATTAGGTCACTGTGGGAGATTGGGCATAACTTCGTCTTGAAGAATCCAAATCAAGTCCGACCCTTGGCATTCGAAAGAAGATTCATAGGGCTACTACAGGACTGAATTTTAGATATTGAAGATCCAAAATCACAGAGATAATTCAGTTTCAATATCGAGCTCCTCAAAAGCAAGAAAAAGGTGTGTATTTTTATTTTTTCAAATTACATAAGTCTTGTTTGAAAAATCAGTTTGAAGTGATTCTAAGGGCTTTTTGAATCATTAATATCAGTATTGGGTTCTAAAATGCCCCCTAAAAAGAATTTAACACTCATTAAGCCCTCTGATTACTCTACTATGACTCATGAAGATGAAGAAGTGCAACATGATATATCAAATTACAAGAGCAAGTACACCAAATTTCGCTCTTGCAAAGAGCAACAAAAAATGAAATGGATGTTTTGAAGAAAATCATGGAAGCTAAGATGGATGGTTTGAAGAAGGGCATGGAAGCTAATATGGATGGTTTGAAGAAATGCGTGGAAGCTGCAATGGATGGTTTGAAGAATGGTATGGAAGAAAAAATGGAAGGTTTGAAGGAAGACATGGAAAGTTTGAAGGAAGTTTTGACAAAGTTGATACAAGAAATGATTCCTATTGGTGAAAAGATATTAGAGGAAACTCATGATGAGAGCAAAATAAATGTTAATCGTGATTTCATAAACTCGAATGTTGGATGGAAGACCCACCATATTCCAAAGATCAATATGAGGAAGTTTGATGGCAAGGATCCTGTAACATGGATACTACAGATGGAGCAGTATTTTGATCTCAATAATGTGCAAAACACACAAAAGGTACACATTGCAACTTTATATTTAGAACAGAATACATTTTTATGGTATCGATGACTTTGCTCCCGTAAAAAAATTGTCACTTGGTCAATTTTTACGGAGATAATGATAGCACATTATGAGGGTACAAAGAGGACACCTTCTTTAGCCAATTGATAAATCTAAAACAAAAGGTTTCAGTGGTGGAGCACATTGAGGACTTCCAAAAATTGAATGTAAGGGTGGCTGATATTTCAGAGTAACACATGATTGATTTCTTCATAAGGATTTTAAAGGATAACATCCAAAATGAGGTTCGAGTTTGGGAACCTGATTCATTGGAGAAGGCATTCAGGTTGGCAAGAAAAATTGAATGTAAAATTATGGCAACAAGGAAGCCTACCACTCACATCTATAAACATGGAAGTGTTGCTACTCATAGACTTCCACAACCTGCAAGGTTGACACCACAACAATTGGAAGAAAAAAGAGAATAAAGGATTTGCTACAGTTGTGATAGAAAATACACTAAAGGTCATAAGTGTGCTAATAAGAAATTATTTTACATAGATTGTGAAGAGGAGGAATAAAATGAACAAGAAACTTCAAAAGAAGAGGGTATACACCAGGAACCAGCCCTAGAGAAAAAAGAAATGAGTCCGACCATATTGTGTCATGCATTGGCAGGAATTACCTGTTGAATCCTTAGTTAAATTGAGAGAGGGGGGGGGGGGGGTGAATCAGTTTAACACATGCATAAGCTTTTAAAACTTTTCGTTAAATTTATTTACAGCTTAATTTTATAACCAACTTTAATATGTGAATAGTCTTAATATGTTGCAGCAAGTATTAAGTTAATGTGACACCAAACTTAATATGAGAGCAGCAAACATTAAGTAGATTGGATAGAACATATCAACACATAGGCAACACACACAGAGACAACAGATATAAGTGGAAACCCATAAAGGGAGAAAACCACATCTTATTATTGTTGTGATGCAAAGGCAAGCTCCAACTCCCTCTCACCACTGATTTTCTGCAGGCACCAACCTATAGGAGGCTCCAACCTCAGTGAGCTACAACTAACATCTATCAAGCTTCAACTTGATAGGGAAGCTCCAAATTCCTCATTCATTCAAAAGAAAATATTTGCTGATTTACCTTAGATATCAGCTCTGTTCTGTAGCATCTCTTTCTGCTCCTCTCTTTCTTATCTTCTCTGCCTCAATTCTTCATACTCTGCATTCTCTAACCTCACTCTCTAACCTCTGTATGCATATCAAGGTGATATCATTTATAGAGATTTCCTTATGACTGTTTGTATTCCTCAGGGAATTCGAAATGGATAACCATACATCTTAGCCTTTTGCCTTCTCATTCTTTTCCAACTCACTAAGAAAAATATAACTGTATGTACTAATTTTAATATTACAGTGAGATTTTTGTTCTCTTCTGGAGACTTGCCAATGCATCACAAACAGTAAAAATCAATTACAACATTTACATTCACATTTTCAGTTACATAAAAAAAAACAATTTCACTTGGCCCATTTTCTGGCCTTTGGCTTTGCTGGCTTTGTTTTTTCTGCTGCTGTTAAGAAACTGTTCTGCATACTGTATTCACTATCTTCTGCATATTCTCCAGCTTTCTGTGCTTGCACACCTGTCAAATTCATTCCTGTGCATATTCCTGTTCACTGTGTATGTATACCTGTCGAGCCCACATTTTCATTCCTTTATCACAGAAACTTCTTCTATTAACTGAAGTACTTTCCCTGAGATTCTTCTCTTTCAATTTATCATAGCTGAATATTATAACCCCTTTCATTCTTATGTTCTGGCAACTATAATATATCAACTATAAGTCTTTGTTCATTCATTTAAAACTCAACATCTCTTATTGTTGGCTTCATGCATATGTAACTTTATATAAAGCCAAATTATGACTCTATGGTCCGGTAACAGGTCTTAATCAAATATTAGTCTTCGCGTGGGTTAACACTTTAATCACTCACCATATGATAGTATTTCACATCCGGGCCCACAATTCAATCATGTGGAAAATTCACCCTCATTCGAACTAACATTCGGGCTTCAATCTAATGTATCACAGTTTATGTTCACACATATGGTCCACACTCATTGCATACAGGCATCGCTTTATCATGTAATATATAATCCTCGACATACATTACACCTTCATAAAGGTTTGGATCTACATTCAAGACTTTGGAACAAAACTTAGGGTATTCGGGCCCACAATATTGGACCTTTTTCTATTTGCCGATGCGATTAATCTCCTTTGCGATGGTTCACTGTTCACTTCACTGTGCCGATGGGATGAATCGGTCCAATGCGATGTAAGGTGGAATTCAAACAAGTATGAGACTCCCGTGTATAATGAATCGGGTCCGTAACTCAATTGCAATCAGAACTTTTGTTAACAAGTTCCGCTGCCATAGGTTTCTCCGATTCGATTAGTGAGGGTCCCACCTTATGGTACTTTGTATATGGAGCGCTACACACATATATATACTTTGCCGCTTTACCTTTGATATATCCCAATTCTTCATAATATATGTCGGTCTACATTACATATAGCAAACCCACATATGTCAACTTATACGACGCCTTCAACATTATAATGAACCCTTTTGTTTTCGTATTTAAATTCCCAGTGAACGCTTATATAATGTCCTCGGGCCCCACAGTATATCATATGGTTCGCATATACAAACTCTTACATGCACATGGTTTTGTCATAATATATAGATCAACATATATATATATATATATATATATATATATATATATATATATATATATATATATATATATATATATATATATATATATATATATGTTCCCCACTTCAATAGTCACAAGCATTACCGTGCCGCGAACTTACATTAAAACTTAAGCAAATAGTTAACCATAATACCTGCGCCAATAACACTCGGGCTAAGGTTAAATTATCAACCACTGATATATTTAAAGGTCTGGGCCCATATTTCAATTAACTCTCGTTTTCCATCCGACCATTCAATCAGTGAATTAACAATGATTAAAACCCAACATTATGCGAAAGTTCAACTGGGGCCCAGCGACATAAAGCACCCTTCTCATTCGACGGTGGGGAACTTATCGCGTCGTCCAGGATGATTTGACGACCGTCATGCCATATCGTGTTTTTTATTGAGCCGAGCTTTAACTGCTCAAACGAACGCGATAAACGTTGTTTTGTAAAACCGCCTTAAGACACGTGGCCATCAATGACATATATCGCGTTCTTTTTGACAATTGTGCTTACCACTTCAACTATCGCGCGAACCCACTAGCTTTTGAGCGCCGATTTTACTGTTCACGTTCAGGGTTCTGTTTATATTCATGGTTCCGCTTCATCAAATTCTTCGTGCCATCGTAAATATATATACTCCGTTCAAAGGTTTCATTTCATATTTATTTAGCACTTCAATATATGAACTCCGCCTTAACATATAAACCCCTGTTTCATTGTTATTTTAATACAACACTACCATAAAGTTTAACACCCGACTACATTAGGTTTTTATTGCTTAACTCTTGGTTCCACCTCTTACCCTCAGGGTTCCGTCTTCACCCCTCAACATTTTATTATAAACATTTCGTTGTGCTCTCGCCACCTTCACATATTAAAAACAACAGTTCTATCAGAACTGACACTGCTCATTCAAGATTGGAATCTGGATTCTGCAAAAACTCACTCTGTCTATATAGGAAAGCTGCCATAGGATGAGCGTTAATGGCTTTTCAGCTTTGCGCTGTGGCCCTGAATATTCCCCTGACTGTTTGTGCTTCTTTCTCTTCTGCGTAGTCCAACTCTTTCTTTGTGAGCTCTTCTCCATTAGAACCCCCTTTGGATCTTTGCACTCTCTATCTATTCTGCTGCCTTGTCTCTGTATTCTCGGTATGTATAGTCTGCTGCTCTGTCAAATGTAAACAAACCCTCATTCACCAAATTGTCTTCTCCTCTGCCTCTGTTGTTGTCCTTTGCCATCAATGACAACACTTCTAACAGTCTCCCCCTTTGGCATTGATGGCAATACACTTCCTCTACTTGTCTTTTAGGACTCTTTCTTCTGTTGCTTGGTTTTCCTCCCCCTTTGACATCAATAGCAAAGGGTTGCTCATTTCCCAGTGTGCTTTTAAATCTCGTCCATTTTGCTCTGATCTTCAAGACTTGTTTCCTGCTCTGTTTAGTTGCTTTGGCGCTTTTATAACTCTCTTTGTTGACTGATCTCCCCCTGAATGATGTCTTCTTTTCTGTTCTCCCCCTGGAATGAAGCTTTCTTTTTCTGTCAGAGAGTAGTATGTGAAGACACCGCCCCTAGTTTGTTTCTCAGATATTCGAATGGCTCTCTAGTAAGAGGTTTTGTAAATATATCTGCTATTTGTTCTTTTGTTGGCACATACTCCAACTTCACTACCTTCTGTGCTACTTGTTCTCTTAGGGAATGGTACTTGATTGGGATGTTTTTAGTTTTTGAATGAAGTACAAGATTTTTTTGAAATACTTATAGCACTTGTATTATCACATTTGATAGAGATAGGTTCATCAATGCTTACCTTCATGTCTTGGAGGGTTTGTTTCATCCACATGACTTATGTGCAACATGCTGCTACTGCTATGTATTCTGCTTCTGCTGTAGATAGAGAGATAGATGTTTGTTTCTTGCTTAGCCATGCCACCAGACTTTTTCCCAAGTAGAACGCACCTCCACTTGTGCTTTTCCTGTCATCCACACAGCTGGCCCAATCTGCATTTGTATATGCTGTCAAAGTGAAACTCTTGCCTTTTGGATACCATAGCCCATACTGTACAGTTCCTTGTAGATATCTAAGTATTCTTTTGACTGCTAGAAGGTGATTTTGCTTTGGTGCTGCTTGATATCTAGCCACAAGTCCTACTGCCAACATGATGTCTGGTCTTGATGCTGTTAGATACAACAGACTTCCTATCATGGATCTGTAAAGTCTTTGATCTATATCAGCAGATCCATCATCAGCACATAGCTTGCATCCAGTGATCATGGGGGTTGACACAGGTTGGCAGTCTTCCATTTTGAACTTTTTCAACATCTCTTTTAAGTATTTTTCCTGTGAGATGAATGTACCTGTGTTCTTTTGCTGAATTTGAAGTCCTAAGTAGAAAGTGAGCTCTCCAATCATAGACATCTCAAACTTTGATTTCATCTCTTCAGCAAATCCTTTTTCTAGCTCATCTTTGTTGCTTCCAAACATAATGTCATCAACATATACTACAACAATCAAGAGTTCATTTTCATGGGCTTTTATGTATAGATTGTTGTCTACTCCTCCTCTCTTAAAGCCTTGTTTTTGCAAGTACTTATCCAGCCTTGAGTACCAAGCACGAGGAGCCTGTTTCAGTCCATATAGAGCCTTCTTTAGTCTACACACATAGTCTTCCTTATCTGTTAATGAGAATCCTTCTGGTTGTTCCATGTAGACTTCTTCTTCTAGATCTCCATTCAGAAAGGCAGATTTCACATCCATTTGATATACCTTGAAGTCATGGTAGCATTCAAAGGCCAGAAACATTCTGATAGCTTCCATTATGGCTACAGGGGAAAATTTTTCATCGTAATCCAGACCTTCGATTTGTGAATATCCCTTGCAAACAAGTCTGGCTTTATTCTTGATTACCTGTCCTTGCTCATTCATTTTATTCTTGAATACCCATTTTGAGCCTATGACATTTTTCTCAGTGGGTCTAGGAACTAATTCCCAGGTATTGTTCTTCTCAATTTGGTCCAATTCTTCATTCATAGCATTCACCCAATACTTGTCCTTGCTGGCTTCTTCAAACTTCTTTGGCTCTATTTGAGATAACATAGCTATGTATACTTCTTCTATCTGTTTAGTTAGCTGCCTTCTTGTCTGGACTCCTACACTCTTGTCTCCAGTAATTTGATCTTCTGGATGGTTCTTTTGAGTGTACCTTGAGGGGCTTTCGAGCTTAGTTCAACATCTTCTGTTGTCTTGCTTGCTTCATCATCATCTTGGTTCTCTTCTTCATAATCTTCTGGAGGATTGCTGCAACCTGTACTTCTTGTCTTTTTTGGCAGTTCTTCATCAAATTTTACATCAATGCTTTCCACAATTTTTTGAAGAGTCTTGTTGTAGCATCTGTAACCTTTACTCTTGGAAGCATATCCTAAAAATATCCCTTCATCTGCTCTTGCATCAAACTTCCCCAGATTTTCATCATTATTCTTTATGTAACACTTGCTTCCAAAGACTCTAAAGTGCTTGATTGAAGCTGGTTTACCATGCCATAGTTCATAAGGAGTCTTGTCACTGCTTGGCCTTAAATGAGCTTTGTTAAGGATATGCACAGCTGTGTGTATTGCTTCTGCCCAGAAGGTTTGGGGAATGTTTCTTTCTTGCATCATGGCTCTGGAAATTTTTTGTACAGACCTGTTTTGTCTCTCTGCCACTCCATTTTGTTGAGGTGTCCCTGCAAAAGTGAACTGTTGTTTTATTCCATGTTCATTACATAGGTCTGCAAAGTCATAGTCTGTGAATTCACCTCCTCTGTCTGATCGGATGCACTTTAGCTTGCATCCTGTTTGATTTTCTGCCAATGCCTTGAATATATTGAATTTTTCAAGTGCTTTCGATTTATATTTGAGAAATGCAACCCATGTCATTCTGGATAAATCATCTATTATTAGCATGAAGTAGGATTCTCCACTTGGTGTTTTAGTCCTTGACGGTCCATACAAGTCCATGTGTACAAGCTGAAGTGGCTTGCTTGTTGATAACTCATCTTTGGTCTTAAAGGATGTCTGGGTTTGTTTTCCCAATTGGCAAGATTTGCATATGGTATTTGAAGGCCTTTTTATTGCTGGCATATCTCTGACAGCTTTATTTTTGCTCAGTTTGATGATATGGTTAAAGCTAAGATGTCCCAATATCCTATGCCATAACCATGACTCCTCAAGTTTGCTAAGATGGCATGCTTCATCCTCCTCTTTCACTATGTAAACATTACTCTCTGTTCGAACACCTTTGAGCAGAGTCTTTCCTGTGGTGCTTGATCTGACTTCACAGTCTTTTGCTCTAAAAAGAACTTCATAGCCTTTATCACACATTTGACTGACACTCAGCAAATTTTCTTTCAACCCATCTACAAATAGTACATCTTGGGCCTTTCCTCTGCCATTATCTAGGCTGACTGAGCCTTTTCCTTTGATTTTTCCTGATTTATCATTGCCAAAAGTAACATTGCCAAATTTCTTTTCATCAAAAGTTATAAATTTGCTTCTGTCTCCAGTCATATGTTTTGAGCAGCCACAGTCCAAATACCATTGGCTTTTCAGGTCTTGAGCAATTAGAGCCAGGTCACATTTGTTCACCTTCTTTTTCCACTGGAAGCATCCTTTTGTTTGGAAATTTTTGTGAGATGATGAACCACATCCTCTCAGAGGACATTTGGAAGGCATATGTCCAATTTTATTGCATACACAGCATTTGATCATAATTTTCGCAGA
Source organism: Pinus albicaulis (assembly GCA_034641835.2). Classification (NCBI taxonomy): domain Eukaryota; kingdom Viridiplantae; phylum Streptophyta; class Pinopsida; order Pinales; family Pinaceae; genus Pinus; species Pinus albicaulis. Next base: position 60,904,009 of record CM076573.1, on the reverse strand, counting down.
ATTGTGAGTATGAGCAAAATTTCTTTGATTCATAAACCTCCTTGAGGTGTTGAACATCAATCTTTGTCCATATTTTCTGCACTCAATGATTTTATGGCCAAATTCCTTACAATAAAAACAGTAACCATAGAAACAATTTGCATACCTGATGTGAGGTTGTCTTCTCCATTTGTTTGCTTGAGACAGTCTCTTCACTATTTGCATCTTTTGCTGGTTTGAATTACTCCTCCTTGTATGACAGTATGTAGCAATGTGTCCTAGCTTGTGGCAGGCATAACAAGTGGCATTTTTCATAGGAGAGAAGAATCTCCTTTAATGGCTTCCAAATTTGACATACTCAAGGGTATATGAGCCTTTTTCTGTTGTCTGAGTATTTATTTCATTCTTTGTTATTAGAGGTTTCTTCTGGTTTCTGTCTCCCTCATTACATGTTTCTTCTTTTGTAGGAATTATTTGAGCTGCTTCATCAACCTTCTTTGCTTTTACAAAAATAATATTTTTGTTTTCTTTTTCTTTGCTTTTACTTGATTCTCCTTCATAGCCTATCCCAGTTTTTATCAGAGGAGATATTTGAGCATCCAAAATCTCGTTCAACTTACCAGAGCTTGTTGTTTGAGAAGAATTTATAGCCACTTTCCTTTGAGCATTTTCTAATTTCTTCCTCAGACATACTACTTCTTCTTCCAACTTCTCTTGTTCCTGAGTTTTATCCTTGATTTTCTTAAGTAACATGTCTTCTATCTTCTTGGCTTCTTCAAGCTCTACCTTCAGCTGCATGAGGACTTCTAAATTTTTCTCTTCTCTTACATACTTGAGGAGAATGTCCTTTTTTTTTCTGCACTTCAGTTTGAGTCTGTCAATCTCCTCTAGGGCACTTCTTAGCTCCCCCTCAAGGTCAACTTCACCTTCTTCTTCATCTTCTAGCAGGAGTCCTTCAAGTTCTTCTATGGCCATCAATAAAAATTCAGAGGTTCCTTCTTCACTTGAGGGTTCATCTGAGTCTTCAGATGCACTGCTGTCTTGTTGAGCATAGAAATATTTTCTATTGAATTTCTTTCCTTTCTGCCAGTTCTTTGATGTAGTTTTCTTTGATTCTTGAGCCTGATTCCTTGCTTTCTTATGAGGACACTTAGCAGCATAGTGTCCAACTCTTCCACAGTTAAAGCATTTGAATGGAAGTTTACCTTTATATTTACCTGAGCCTCTATCCAATTCTTTGACAAACTTGGCCTCTTCTTCATCAGAGAAAGAGCATATATCTTCCTTTTCTTCTTTCTTCTTCTCTGTTTTAAAAGATGCCTCCCTCACACTTGGATTCTTCTGTGGGAGTCTCATCTCATAGGCTGTTAGATTTCCAAGTAACTGGTTCATGGTTAAGGTTTCCCAATCAACTGTTTCTTCTATGGTAGACACCTTGGGGTTAAAACTGGGTGGAAGAGATCTTAGAATATTTTGTACAATTACATATTCTGGTATGGTTTCTCCAAGAGCTTTCATATTGTTAACAATTTCTACAACTCTTAAGAAGTTGCCAACATCTTCATCATCATTCATTTTTAAATTTTCAAACTGAGCTCTATATATTTGAATTTTGGCAATCTTCACCTTTTTGTTTCCCTCATGGATATTTTCAAGAGTAAATTTTTATACATGTTCTATGCCATTTCAGGTTAGGGCACAACACTGAAGAAGATAGAACATACCAATAGATCGATAGAAGACAAGCCAGAACAGAGATAGGAAATGATGACGTTACGGCGATCAGCAGGATGCTTCTACCAGCAAAGTCTTCAATAGGTCATTCAGCCAAGTGTGTCACACATAACCCCAGAACAATCCAAACAAAGAATGTGCAGCTCCAATGCTATCCAGAAAGAGAATTCCTCCAATTCGATGTGTATCAAATGAACTCCAAGTCTCTCCAATATATAGGAATCTTTGGGGGTGTGTGACACGTCCTTTAAGACATTTAAGTCAATATTTTATTCCAGGCCGACCCAACACATAAGTGGAATAAATTCAAAGTACATGTTCTGCTCATTCGATCGAGATGATCTTTAGATCAATCTTACACCTCTCCGAAAGAGGAATCCAATAAAAATATTGCGATCGTCATCTGAGCAGCACAACCCGGAGTTTGGACCTAGTTGTCCAATTTTAACACTCCCTCTCAACTAGGGAGAACTCAGTCCCTTTAGTGCAATCCAAACATCGTGCGTCATCCCGCCGTAACTTGCTTTGCTAGCCTCTTTATTTCAGAACAGAAGTGGGTCAGTCACAAAGACATCATACCCGACTCATAGATTCAGCCCAGAGGTTCGAAACCTCTTATCAGACTCACAAAGAGTCTCCAACCAACCCGAAGTTGGTTCATCTGACCCGAAGTTAGGCAGAGGTCCCAGACCTCACTAAACTTGATCGCAGATCAAAGTGGTTGGACCGTGCCATCCTAGATAGAGAGTACGGCAAGTTCTGATGCATCCATCAGTCTTTGCTACTAGTCTCTAGCCTTTCCCACCTCATTGGCCAAATGAGAGGTACTTCCCATGAGCCCTAAACTCAATGGGTAGAATGCATACGGGGCACAGAAAAAGAGAGGTGAACCAACTCAAAATCACAACGGTGGGGTCCAAGCACACCACCAAGGTTGGCAAGCCTAGCCTTGTGGTTGCCCATAGCTTCAAGAAGCTCTCCCCAAAGCCCCCCCAGAGCTCCCAGAGCTCATCGTCCAACAGGACCCACATCATAGGGTCGTCCCATGATTCCAAGATTCTCACGGAAGGTTAGGAACATGACCTTCCCCAAGGGCATTGTGAGAATATCCGCGACCTGCTCATCAGTTCCTATATGATCGAGCCTTACGGCGCCTTGCTGTACCATATCCCAGATAAAGTGGTACCAACCATCAACATGCTTGGATCAATCGTGGAACTCGGGATTCTATAACAAATGAATCCCCCTCTGGTTATCACAAAGGATAATGGTGGCATCTAGCACATGCTCGAACAGCTCACAAAGAGCTTTCGCAACCAAGTGACTTCACAACAGGCCATACATGTTACAATATATTCGGCCTCAGTGGTGCTCAAGACTGCCGACTTTAGATTCCTGCCCGAAGCAGATCTACATGTGAAGTAGCATCCAGATGTGCTCTTGCGATCCACCACACTGCCAGCCCAATCGGCATCAGTATATCCACGGAGTGTCATACTCTCGGCAGTGTATCTCAGCCCATGGTCTGTCGTGCCTCAGAGATATCTCAAGAGTTTCTTGGCACCAACCCAGTGAATGTTATGATCAACCATGTGTTGACTCAAAGTGTTCACTGCACAGCATATGTTTGAACAAGTGTTCATTGAGAACATCAGGGTCCTTATGAGTTCACGATACTCAGTAGGACGGGCCCAGCAACGTTGCTCCTCAACTTCTTAAAGTTGAGTTCCATGGACTTACAGTCCATCATACCAGAAAAATCATAATGTATTTTCCTTGAGAAAGGAAAATCTCGCCAGGTCTCTGCTAGACCTTCAGGGCTAGACATCAATCCTAGGTCCTTCATCTCGAACTCAACAGCGAGCTCCCTCTTGCACTGATGAATGAGAGGGTCAGCACCTGTCAGGAAGAGGTCATCCACATACAGCACCAGAATGAGAGGATTTCCCTTGACAACCTTGAAGTAAGGGTTCGGATCATTACTTCGAGTGAAGCCCAGCTTCATCAAGTAGCTATCTATCCTCTTGTACCAATCTCAGGGTGCTTGTTTCAGCTCATAGAGGGCTTTCTTCATCCTGCAGACATGGGTGTCCCGATCCTGGACTTCTATCCCCAAAGGTTGCTTCACATATATCTCTTCCTTTATCACATCATGCAGAAAAAATGCGGTCTTCACATCATCTGATGAAGACTCCATCCTTGCGTATCAGCAAGGGCTATAATAGATCGAATGGTGGTATCTCGAGCCACAGGTGCAAATATGTCATCATAGTCTATATCTTCCTCACAGGCAACAAATCTTGCCTTGAACTTTTCAGCACTTTCAACAGATCCATACTTGATTTTGTAGAGCCATTTCAAGGTGACAATTGCTTTGTCCTACAGCATAGCATCCTTCCAGACTTGATGCTTTTACGAAATTGTACAAAAGTACTCATGGCTGCTAGATATCCTGTTATTAATATGGCTTCTTGGTTTTCCTTCAGAATTTCCCCCTCTGAAGCCATATGTCCCTGAGCCATGAGGATCTTCTTTTGTTGAACAAAGACATCCACTCAGGAGCATATCCAAATATTTCTCCCTCTTAATGTCAGTTTCTCTCCCGAGAGAAGACATCTGTTTTAAATGAGGGCATCCCAGACACCATCTAGAAATTTGGGACCTGATCTCCCACAGTCAAAGCCATCCAACAGACTTTGATGATCATGATTCAAGATTCAATCATGTGACAAAAAAAAACTGCATGAACTTCCCAGTTCACATTTTAAGTTTACCATAACGCTCCAATGTAGGACTGATACAGTCACATGCTGCTGCTACATAGGTGTCTATCTATGTCACTGACATACAAGGGGAACATATCAACAAGCCTCAGCTTGTGTTAGAAGTCCTTTCAGCCACTACCTGTTATTCTGTGAGTAGCTCCTTCAAACAGCCTTCAAGACTGCAGCTTGCAAAGAAAAACAAGGGATCCAATCTACCTTGGCATTGCACCTTGAATTGCTTCCAGATCTGCCCATTTCTGGTTATTTCAGCAGACTGCTCATAGAGCTGAAAAAAAATTTTGACTACTACATAGAATTTCCTCAAGGACTTCAGCAGACAACTCTTACATCTTCCAGCTTCAACATGGGTGTCTTTCTATGTCACTGTCATAATGACAGTGACATAGAATCACAGAATT